>CM069154.1:2728253-3030753 GCA_035221665.1 Okamejei kenojei
ATGGGCAAATGTTCTGGGCTGTAATCCTTATTATGTTTCCAGAGGTTTGTTAGGGAAACTAGAGCAAGCTTTTCTTTATATATATAAAAAAAAACCCAAACCTTTGTGAAAATGTTGACAGCAACTAATGAAACCACAAGGAGCTGTAGAAACCCTTGAGTAAAAACAGTGACATCTTGAATTACAGCAACGCACACAGAGTTGGAGTGACTCGGTTGGCCAGGCAGCAGATGTGACGTGAATGGGCCGATCAATCTGAAGAAGGGTCTGACTGGAAATGTCGTCTGTCCGTTCCCTCCCCAGATGCTGCCTGACCTGCTGAGTTCCTCCAACAGCTCCCGTAGTTCCCTGCTGGGTCAGTTTGCAGTTGACTCAGCCCTGTCGAACTTCAAAGTACCTAAAACCCTCTCCTCGGTCTAATTCTCTGCTGCCCGACTCCTCCCCCGGTGTATAAACTGGCCTCTCCCCTGATTACAATATGTGCTCTGGCAGGGGTAAACAAATGAGTTCCTTGCAGGGTTCTGGAATATTTATAAATAGTTCAGTCTCAAACGCCCATTTTGTAACACTCGGTGTTAATCGAAATGTGGTACAGATTAACCCTTCCACGAATCCGTGTAACCTTAAGCTATTTTGGAGGAGTCTGTTTTTAAACTTTTTTCTCGGAAACTATTTTGGGGAAACGTTGAAGCTTTTCATTGGTGTCTCAAAAAAGATCTTTGCCTGAAATTCTAACAATAAGAGTTTAGTTTCAGAAGAAAGGTCTTGACCCAGAAAGGTGTTGACCCAGAAATGTCACCATTCCTCTCCAGAGTTGCTGCCTGTCCTGCTGAGTTACTCCAGCACTCTGTGTCTATCTAGTTTAAACCAGCATCTGCAGTTCCTTCCTGCACTAATTTAGTTTAACAACACAATACCGTTTATTGTCATGTGAACCTCAAATGGAATTCAAACTAAATTTGGTTTCTGCAGTCCTACAACAAAAAAAAACACAAGACACAATTAACACAATTTACACAAACATCCTTCACAGTGAATCTCCTTCTCACTGTGATGGAAGGCAAAGTCATTGTCTCTCCCCTGCTTTCCATTCTTCTCCCGAAACTCTACAACCTAGTCCCTGCTGACCAGTGATCACAAATGCTGGTGTAACTCAGCGAGGCAGGCAGCATCCCTGGAGAGAAGGAATGGGTGACGTTTCGGCTTTGAGACCCCTCGGTTCACTGTATGCTGCTGGATGGCAGCTGAGTGATCTAAGTTTTAGATGAGCTGTTGTGTTCTTGGCTTTCACCATTAACGCTGGCATCTGTCTACCTTTGCTTTCCAGAGCACTACCGACACCACTGGTTCCCGGACAAGCCGTGCAAAGGGTCGGCGTACCGCTGCATCAGGATTAACCACAAGATGGACCCGCTGATTGGGAGAGCAGCCAGCCGCATTGGTCTGAGCAGCCAACAGCTGTACAAACTCCTGCCCAGCGAGCTCACACTCTGGGTTGACCCGTTCGAGGTGTCTTACCGCATCGGGGAAGATGGCTCCATCTGCGTCCTGTACGAGGCCCCGCCGGCCAACAACAACCTGGGAATGATGACGTGCAAAAACGAGATGAACGCCGGCTCAGCCAGTCCTCCCAAAAACTACTGGATGGCCGTTTCTAGCTGAGAGGCACTTTGCTCCATCGGAACAGCGTGTGTGTGTATGTGTATATATTTTTTATATATATATATTATATACACACACCTTAAGTGGATTTTAATTTGTTTTAATTCTGTGGCTTAAAATCATTGGATTTGATAATCAACCTGCACAGAGTAGATCTCTGGAGTCTCGTGTCACAAACAAGGAACTGCAGATGCTGGTTTGCAAATGAAGACAGTGCAGGAGTAACTCAGTGGGTCTCGACCTGAAACGTCACCTATTCCTTTGCTCCATAGATGCTGCCTCACCCGCTGAGTTTCTCCAGCATTTTTGTCTACCCCTGAGTTGCTCTGGCATTTTTATGTCTATATCACCTATTGCCTGCCACTCTCCTCTCTCTCCTAGCTTTTGTCCCTCTCCCTACAATCAGTCTGAAGAAGAGTCCCCACCCGAAACGTCACCACGTTCTCCACAGATGCTGCCTGGCCTGCTGTCACTTTATCTTCTGAAATAACTTGACCTCTTCTTTCCCCTCCCCGCCAAAGAAGTGTGTAATGGTTTGCCATCCAATTATGAAACTGCGGTTGGAATGATTTCACAAGTGGGTTGTCATGGCTACTTGCGTGAATAAATAAAGATAAATGGCTGGCACCTAATTAAACTTTATTCTTCAAATACAATGTTGAGCGTTGCAAACTTGATAGAGCACTGATGAAAAAACACTTTAATCCTCCTTGAATTTTCATTTTCCACAAACATGGTGTTTTGATCAAAAGGTTGTTCTGACACCTTTTTAATGTTTTTTTAAATGTGCAAGTCTGACTCCAGCAAGTTCTGCTTGTGGATACTTGCGCGCACACACACACGCGCACGGCTTGTAAAAGGTGTAGGAGGAAGGAACTGCAGATGCTGATTTACACCGAAGATAGACACAAAATGCTGGAGTAACTCCGCTGGACAGGCAACATCTCTGGAGAGAAGGAAGTCTGAAGAAGGGCTTCCACCCGAAACGTCGCCCATTCCTTCTCTCCAGGGACTCTCTGTCCCGCTGAGTTATCCCAAGCTTTTAAAAGGATTTGTTGCCCATTTTAAAGCAGAGATGTCTTGTAATTCCCATGTTTAAGGAAACACTGCCTTTTGGAATAAACTGAATTATATTTCCAGTAGCTTGTTGTAAAACTGACACAAGTTTTTTGTACAATGCTGTTTAAAATGAGCTTGTGGAAGAATCCCCCTGGTAGTGTGCTACCATATCAGTTCCAGTTCATGTACATAAGTTGAGTTTAAGCTATGTGGAAGACAACATGTACATTTTAAAGTATTGTACAGCTGTTTTGAAGAAATTGTACAGTTTTCTATTAAGTTTTAATTAAAATATACTTTTGCTTGGAAACTTTATTTTCATTGTGCGCGAGCGAGGTTGTGTTAATCTGTGGGATGTATCGCAGTAAAGCTGAAATTTGATTTGCAAAGATAGACAAAAATCTGGAGAAACTCGGCAGGACATGCAGCATCTGTCGAGAGAAGGAATGAGTGATGTCTTGGGTCTAGAGCCTTCTTCAAACTGAATTGCAATGTTGCTTCTGGACTAGATCTTGGGTTCGATCCTGACCACTGGTGCTGTCTGTATGGAGCTTTGCGTTCTCCCGGTGACCGTGTGGGTCTCCTCCCGCATCCCAAAGACATCCCAAAATTGGCTTTTTTTAAAAAAGGATAGTGCTGGTGTACAGGATGATCACTGGTCAGCACCAGACTCGGTGGGCTGAAGGGGCTGTTTCTTCATTGTCTCTAAATAAACAACCAAAGACACTAAAGTCTAGCTAAGAATCTGTTCGTACACTGGGCATTGAAAGTGACTCCAATGGGGACCTCTGACGTGGGCAGGTCATCATGGCTACCTTAGATTGCAACTTGCCACCTCTGGTAGGATTTGAGATTGGCCTTCATCACCTCTAACGGGTCAAGTATTTATAATTGACAATCTCAAGCTCTTGAGTAACTCAACAGGTCAGGCAGCATTCCTGGAGACTGTGGGTTGGTGACTGGGTGGGACCCTTCACACTGATTGTAGTGGGGGGAGGGGGCAGAATAAGCTGGAGGAGGGGGCAAGGCCAAACCTGGTGGGTCACAGATGGATGCAGGCGAGGTGGGTGTTCCCCGGGCAGATGGTTGGAACGGAGGTGTGAGACAACAGGATTGAAGAGTTGCAAATTGTGAAGCCAGAAGAAGGATTGTAGGGAGGAGAACGAGAACAATAGAAATTAGCCCTTTAGCCAACCGAGACCACGATGACCAGCGATCATCTCTTTCACTGGTTCTATCCAACACACGAGGGACAATTTACAGAAGGCGATTCACCTACAAACCTGTATGTCTTTCAGGTGTGGGAGGAAACCAGAGAGCTGGAGTAACTCAGCGGGTCAGGCAGCATCTCTGGAGAACATGGATAGGTGATGTTTTAGTTTGAGACCAGTCTATAGTAGAGGGAGGGAGAGAAAGACTGAAGAGAGGCAAGTGAGGGGTGGTTTTGATGGGAAGATGGTTGATCAAAGGCAGAGTTGTTTTTTTAAATTTTCTTATTTATTTTTTTTTTATTATTAAATATAAATTATTAATAATATATTTTTAAAATTTTTAATTATATATATTTTATTATTTATACTTTTTTTTATTAATATAATTTAATATTATAGTTTTATTATTTAATATTTAATTTAATTATTTATAAATTTTTTTTATTAAATTTATATAATATATTAAATTTTATAAATTCTATTGTTATAATAATATATTTTTAATTAATATATTAAAAATTTATTTATTTTTAATAAAGGTTTATTATATTGTTTGGAACAATTTTGTTATTATAATTTTTAAGTTTAATTAATTTTTATTTATTAATTTATTTTTAAGTTAATAATTATAAATTATTTTTAATAAAATTTTTATAAAAAATTATATATTTTTTTTATTATATTATTTAGTATAATTTATTTTTTTTATAGATTTATATATTTTAAATTTTTATTAAATAGTTTTTTTTTATAAAATAAATTATTGATTATTTTATTTTTAAAATATTTTATTTTAATTTTTTTATTATTTTTATAATTTTTTTTTTTTTTTATTAAAAAATTTTTAAATTTTTTTTAATAATTTTTATTATTTTTTTATATGACATATTTTATTTATTTATTAATTTATTTTATTATATTTAATTAATTAATTTAATTAATAAATTATTATATTATTATTATTTTTATATTTATTAATATTTAATATTATTTTTATATTTTATAATTTAATTATATATATTTAAAGAAGGTGTGAGACAGGGCTGAGTTTAGACTAGAGATACAGCCTGGAAACAGGCCCTTTGGCCCACCGAGTCTGCACTGACCAGCATTCACCCTGTACACTAGCACTATCCTACACACTAGGGACAATTTACAGAAGCCAATTAGCCTACAAACCTGGTTATTGTGGGTGTCTGGAGTTATGGGAGGAAGGCTGGAGAATGGGGTTGAGAGTGAATGATAGGAATGTCATGATTGATTGGTGAATAGGCTTGATGGGCTGAATGGCCTAATTCTGTTCCTATAAATTTATGACCCTATGAAGTTAAAAACAATCCTATACATCTTTGGAGTGTGGGAGGAATCTAAAGATCTCGGAGAGAACCTACGCAGGACACGAGGAGAATGTACAGACAGCATCTGAGGTTAGGATTGAACCAGGATCTCTGATGTTGTGAGGCAGCAACTCTACTGGGTTTTAGCCAGGGACTTAACTGGAAATGAGAAGCTTTTGAACAGAAGCAGTAATGTTATACTTCGATGTGCATTGTAAAGTCAGTTGCCAAGTTATGTTAAACTTGCAGAACATCTGTAAGGTACAGGGTCAAACGTTTAGAGCAGTGCTGTCGGCGTCTCACAAACTCCAGGAACGGTTGGGTCAAATGTCTGCCCTTCCCTATTCATAACTTCATGTGCCTACAACAAGTTCATGGAGCATAGCCTTACAGCTCATTAAAGCATTCTGAAAGATGGGAGAGACTCCAACCATTTGTACACAAAAGGACACAGAGTGCTGGAGTAACTCAGCGGGTCATGTTATAAGTGCAGAATTAAGCCATTTGGTCCATCAAGTCTACTCCGCCAGTCAATAGAAACATAGAAAATAGGTGCAGGAGGAGGTCATTCGGCCCTTCGAGCCAGCACCGCCATTCATTGTGGTCATGGCTGATCGTCCCCTATCGATAACCCGTGCCTGCCTTCTCCCCATATCCCTTGACTCCACTAGCCCCTAGAGCTCTATCTAACTCTCTTAAATCCATCCAGTGACTTGGCCTCCACTGCCCTTGGTGGCAGGGAATTCCACAAATTCACAACTCTCTGGGTGAAAAGGTTTTTTCTCACCTCAGTCTTAAATGACCTCCCCTTTATTCTAAGACTGTGGCCCCCTGGTTCTAGACTCGCCCAACATTGGGAAAGTTTTTCCTGCATCTACCTTGTCCAGTCCTTTTATAATTTTATATGTTTCTATAAGATCCCCCTCATCCTTCTAAACTCCAGTGAATACAGCCTAATCGATTCCATCTTTCCTCACCGCTGATCCATCTCTCCCTCCTAACCCCATTCTGCTGCCTTCTCCCCATAACCTCTGACACCTTTACTAATCAACTAATTCACTTCCTACACACTGGAGACAATTTACAGAAGCCCATTAATCTACAAACTTGTATGTTTGTAAACCAAACTGGACTCTTGATGCATGTGAATAAGTTTGATTGGTTGGTTAGTTGATGGTCTGCATGGAACTAGTTGGCCGAAGGGCCTGTTTCCGTGCTGTATCTTGCATTCAATCGAATACAGACCCTCAACAAAACCAACTCAACACAACAGTATGAAGTAAGGGTTTCTTTTTTTTTTTTTTCTGACATGAAACGTCACCCATCCCTTCTCTCCAGAGAAGCTGCCTGTCCCGCTGAGTTATTCCAGCATTTTGTGTCTTATCTTCAGTTTAAACCAGCATCTGCAGTTCCTTCCTACCCACAACTACCAGCTTCTTCCCTGCTGGCAGGCACATGATGGGCCGAACGGCCTTGTCCCCCTGGCATAAGTGTCCATGATTAGTAATGAATTAACTCTTTAACATAGAAAATAGGTGCAGGTGTAAGCCATTCGGCCCATCGAGCCAGCACCACCATTCAATATGATCATGGCTGATCAACCAAAATTTCCTGCTTTCTCCATATCCCTGATTCCGTTAACCCGAAGAGCTAAATCTAACATTCTCATGAAAACATCCAGTGAATTGGCCTCCACTGCCTTCTGTGGCGAGTTTCCCACAGATCCTTAGCTCGGGGTGAAATGTTTTTCTTAACTCTGTACTAAATGGACGTCCCCTTTTATTATACTGTGAGCCCTGGTCTGCACTCACCCAAGGGGGGAACATTTTTTTCTGCATCTAGCCATGTCCAATTCCCTGAAGGAATTTTATATGTTTCGATATGACCCCTCTCATCCTTATAAATTCAGTGAGTACAAGCCCAGTCGATTCCATTCTTCCTGAAATATGTTAAGACCCGCCATCCGGGAAGTATCTATGTTATGTTTCTTTAAACTGGCTTTGATTGAACTGGCTGTACTTGATTGGTTTTAGCTATTGAACGTGTTGGGCTGTTGCTTAAAATGACCGCGCGGCACATGTTTTGAATCTCAGAAATCTTTTCTGATCTGCAGCGAACCCACTGAGAAACATCACATGCCGTCAGATGTGGAAATAACTCAGACCCACAGCCTGATCTAAAAGAAGTCCATGGGCAGGAAAAGATATTGAAACCTAAAAAGGCAAGGTTGGTTTCCAGCCGAGTACTCTCTGGTTGGTTCTTTGTCCCTGCCAGAGGTCACTGCTTCAAATCCCGCTGGGGGACTTGAGCTCGAAACACAAACAAAGCTGACCTAATACTCTACTGATTTTTAGTTTTAGGAAGGAATCTGGCAGGTGCTGGTTTAAACCGGAGGATAGTCACAATATGCTGGAGTAACTAAGCGGGACAGGCTTGCATCTATGGAGAGAGGGAAATTTGGGTTGTACGTTTTAGGCTCGCGACGCTCAGTAGGATCTCGATCCGAAACGGCACCCATTAGAAACTTCACTCCAGGACGTTGATTTCCTGTCCCGCTTGAGTTACCAAGATTTTTGTGTCTATCATTGATTTTAGTTAGATTAGTTTTAGAGAGTTCAGCTACGAAACAGGTTCTTCAGCCCGTGTCTTCCCAGTCCAGCGATCCCCGCACATTCACTATGTCCTACCTCACTAGGGGACAATTTACATTTAACCGAGCCTATTAACTACAAACCTGCATGTCTGTGGAGTGTCGGAGGAACGAAGATCTTAGAGGGGGGGGGGAAAAACCCACGGCAGGTCACGGGGGAGGTATGAGGAACGTGCTAACTCCGTACAGACAGCGCCCGTTTGTCAGGATTGAACTGGCGTTTGCAAGCGTGCGAGGACTGCAAACTCTACCACTGTGCCTCCTGATATGTGTGCTGTCTTGTGTCATAGTCACACATGCTGGACAACCAGGCTTCAGGCCAATCTTGTCATGCCGTCCAACTTGCCCCATATACAATAGTCCACCAGCACGCGTTTGGCCATATCCCTCTAAAATTTCATTTCCATGTACCTGTCTAACTCTTTTTCCAAACGTTTGGATTGTCCCTGCCACAACATCCTCTCTGGCAGCTCATACACACAGCGCCATTTGTGTGAAAAAAAATTGTTACCCTAAGTTTCCATTATTTTTCTCCCTTCTTCTTGAAACCTGTGGTTCCTTGGTCCCCGATTCCCTAACTGTGGGCAAGAGACTCTGTGCATATACCCGATCTTTTCCTCTCATGATGTTGTACACTCTACAAGATCACCCCTCATCCTCCTTGTGCCTCCAAGGATTAGAGTCCAGCCTGCCAAAAACATTACCCATGCTGTCATGTACAGAGTTTGTACAGTTTTCCGCGTGAACATTGGGATTTCCCTGGTGTTCGTGTTTCTTCCGCAGTCCAAAGAATTCCTAGGTTAATGGATTCAGTAGAAATTGAAAATGTTCCAGAGTGTGTCGGTTTAATGCTAGGTTTTTTGGGGGGACTCACTGGGCGGTACGGGACCCGGTGGGCCGAATGGCTGTTTCTGTGCTGTTTTCTCTAAACTAAACTGAATTGTCTTCCTACTGACTGCTTGCATGCACCAAAAGAATACTGCATCTAAAACAAAAAGTGTTCGCAATTGTCCTAAACCAAGGCAGGCCGTGATTTAGAACGAGTTGGAAGAGCCTTTAAAAGTTAAAGGAATGTGAGGAAAAATTATTGGATTGGGAACCTCAGCAAAAGTGCCTGAACAATGAGCTGTCTGGGCCAAGAAAATGCAAGGAAATTACTGGTTGGTGGGAGGTGAAAATGACTCTACGGGGAAACAGGTCTCAGCCAAGTGAAACAAATTCTTATTCAGAGTTGAGTCAGACCTCAAAGATCCACCCTTGCAGGTCTTGTGAAAGAAACTGTCCTTTCAAGGGGAGAGATAGAGAGAGGATATGTTTGAAGTAAGAGAGTTTTATGTCATGTGTTCCCAGATTGACAATGAAATTCTTACCTTGTAGCAGCACTACGAGTATAGAAACATTAGACAATAGGTGCCTGGTAGGCAGTTCGGCCCTTCGAGCCGGCAACTATCATTCTTATGAGCATGGCTGATCATCCATAATCAGTACCCCAGTCCCGGCTTTCTCCCCACATCACTTGATTCCTTAGCCCTAAGAGCTAAATCTAACTCTCTCTTGAAAAAACATCGGTGAATTGGCCTCCACTGCCTTCTTGTTGGCAGAGAATTCAATGTTCCTAAGTTCATAAGTTTCGGTAGTAGAATTAGGCCATCGGTCCCATCAAGTTTTCTCCACCATTCAATCATGGTGATCTATCTCTCACTCAGAACCCCATTCTCCTGCCTTCTCACCATAACCCCTGACACCCGCACTAATAGAAACATAGGAAACATGACAATGGTGCAGGATTAGGCCATTCTGCAATTCGGCCTGCATCCCATTCATATGATCATGGCTGATCATCCAACTCAGTATCCGTACTGGCATTCTCTCCATACCCTCTGATCCCTTAGCCACAAGGGCCACATCCAACTCACTCTTAAATATAGCCAATGAAATGGACTCAACTACCCTATGTGCAGGAAGAGTTCTAAGAGAATACCACTCTCTGTGTGAAAAAAGTCTTTTCTATCTCGGTCATTAAAAGGATTCCCCCGTTTTCCTTAAGCTGTGACCCTTGTCCTGGACTTCCCCATACATATAGACGGGAACTATCTTCTGCATCTTGCCTGTCCATCCCCTTAAGGATTTTTGTAAGTTTCTTATATGATCCACTCTTAATCTCCTTAATTCCAGGAGTATAAACCGAGTCTATCCAGTCTTTCTTCATAAGACCGTCCTGACATCCAGGATTCAGTATTGTGTACCTTCTCTGCACGCACTCTATGGCATATGTACTTCCTCAGTAGTTGGAGACCATAACTGCACGGCATTACTCCAGGTGTTGGTCTCACCATGAACCTGTTCATGATGTAGAAACCTCCCTGCTCTGTACTCAATCCTGTTGCTTTGGAAAAGCTAACATTCTTAGCTTTTTTTCAACTGGCCTGCTGCACCTGCATTGCCTAATTTCCAGGAATGGTGTAACATGACACCCAGGTATCGCTGCTTCTCCCCTTTTCATAATCGGCCACATTTAAATAGTAGTCTGCTTTCATGTTTTTGCCCACCAAAGTGGTAACCTTACATTTTTCACATTATACTGCATCTGCCAAACATTTGCCACATCACACAGGCCTATCCTAGTCACCTTTGCAGTCTCCCTAGACATCCTCCTCACAGCGAATCAACTGCCCACAGCTTAGTGTCATCCGCAATCTTGGAGATATGCTTCATTTCCCTCTTCCAGATCTTTATTATATATTGTAAATAGCTTGGGGTCCCTGCACTGAGCCTTGCGGTAACCACTAGTTTACTGCGGCATTGTGAAAATCGGACCAGGTGTTTTCTCATACTCTTTGCTTCTGTTGCCAGCCCAGTTCTCTATCACTCCAATACTGATCCACTAATAACGTTTGCTTTAAGTTTTAATCAAGATTCTTATCTATCTCTGCCTTAAAAATTCAACTGACTTGGCCTCCACAGCCTTCAGTGAAAAAATAAATTCCACAGATTCACCCCCTCTGACTAAAAGAAATTTATCTCCATGTCCTTCCTAAAAGAACATTCCTAAATGACGTCCTTTAATTCTGAGGCTGTGCCCTCTAGTCCTAGACTCTCCCACTGGTGGAAACATCCTCTCCACATCCACTCTATCCAAGCCTTTCACTATTCTGTACGTTTCAATGATGTTCCCCCCCTCCCCCATTCTTCTAAACTCCAGCGAGTGCAGGCCCAGTGCCGACAAACGCTCATCATAGGTTAACCCGCTCATTCCTGGGCCAAATGCGGGCCAGTTGGGACTAGTGCAGTTGGGACATTGTTGGCCGGTGTGAGCAGGATGGGCCGAAGGGCCTGTTTCCACACTGTGTCACTCTATGACTCTAATGTCTGGCACTGTAAGGCAACTTATTCCCAGTTGCCGGTTACACACAACTATACAATGGAGCTTTGCAGGGTTTGTTTGTGCAGAGGGAAATCCTGGAGGCAAACCACTGAAGATAAGTTTGTTCTGGGCTGGATCTTGGAGATGACAGCAGGCTTCCCTTACTCAGCAAAAACTTTGGTCTGTGTCGGAAGAAACTGCAGATGCAGGTTTAAAACAAAGATAGGGAAATATTTTTAAAAAAACAACCCAAAATAAAGATAGACACAAAAAGCTGGAGTAACTCAGCGGGACAGGCAGCATCTCTGGAGAGAAGGATTGGGTGATGTTTTCAGTTGAGACCCTTCTTCAGATCTTATCCTATTTTTGGATGAAAGATCAGCAGAGGAACAGAGAATATTTGCATGATTCATGACCCAGATTAATCACAGATACAGGCTGAGCTCGGAATCATTACTCAGTTTGGAGATACAGCGACGAAACAGGCCCTTCGGCCCACCGAGTCCGTGCCAACCAGCGATCACCCCGTACACTAACACACACTAGGGGCAGATTACAATTATACCAAGCCAATTAACCTACAAACCTGGACGTCTTTGGAGTGTGGGAGGAAACCGAAGAACCCGGAGAAAACCCACGCAGGTCACGGGGAGAACGTACAAACTCCGTAAAGACAGCACCCATAATCGGGGTCGAACCCGGATCTCCGGCGCTGTTCCGCTAAGTTACAGTACCCCAACGTTTTGTGTCTGTCTTCAGAGTAAACCATCATCTGCAGTCGCTTCCTACAAGTAATTGGCTTTGTAAATATTGTGAATTGTCCCTAGTGTGTGTAGGATAGTGTTAGTGTACGGGGTGATCGCTGGTCAGTGTGGACTCGGTGGGCCGAAGGGCCTGTTTACCCGTTGTATCTCAAGCCCTTAGATTGTGGTGAATCTTGTCTGCACCCATTCCAGCAGTTGGAAATACCCAACCAGGCTCGCACAGAGGGACGTGTCTGTCTGTCTGTGAGTGAGTGAGGTGCGGCTGGCAACCAAACAGAAACGCAGCAAAGGTTCAGAGTTTATGCTAGATCTTTGATAAGCAAAGACTAGAGAGAGTGGAATAACAAGACTGAGGCAGAACTTGGCTCGAGTAACACGAACATTAATTACAACTTGTTCTAACCTTTGAATTATCTTCAACTTGGTTTACATACGAGGAAGCGATAGGTGTATTTGTTCAAAACACAGAGTGCTGGAGTAACTCAGCGGGTCAGGCAGCATCTGTGGGGAACATGGATAGGTGACGTTTCTCAGAGTGTTGGAGTAACTCAGCGGGTCAGGCAGCATCTGTGGAGAACATGGATAGGTGACGTTCCGGGTCGGGACCCTCATTGGGTTGGTTGTTGGATGGGAGGGGGGAGAAAGCTGGAAGAGGGGAGGGGACAGGATGAAGTTTAGTTTCATTTAGTTTAGAGATACGGCACGGAAACTCACCCTTCGGCCCATCAAGTGCATGCTGACCAGTCATCCACCCACACTAACACTATCCTACACACACTAGGGACAATTTACATTTATACCAAGCCAAGTAACCTACAAATCTGTACGTCTTTGGAGGAAACCAAAGCACCCGGAGAAAAACCACGCAGGTGACGGGGAGAACGTAAAACTCCGTACAGACAGCACCCGTGGTCGAGATCGAACCTGGGACTCTGGCGCTGTGAGGCAGCAACTCTACCGCTGAGCCACCTAATAGGTAATAGATAAACACGGGCGAGGGGGGTTTAGATAGGCAGGCAGACGACAGAGCAGGTGTGAAACAAAAGGATTGACGAGTAACGAATTGTGAAGTCGGAGGAAGGAATGTGGATGGAGGGGGAGGGGGGAGATGTGGAGAAAGTGGAGGGGGGGGGAGTTGTTAAAGGTTAAATGGAGAATTCAATCCAATGGAGCGGCTCGGTGGCGCAGCGGTAGAGTTGCTGCCTCACAGCGCCAGAGACCCGGGTTCGATCCTGACCACGGGTGCTGTCTGTACGGAGTTTGTACGTTCTCCCCGTGACCTGCGTGGGTTTTCTCTGAGAATTTCGGTTTCCGCACACACTCCAAAGACGTGCAGGTTTGAAGGTTAATTGGCTTGGTGTAAATGTAAAGTTGTCCCTGGTGTGTGTAGGGTAGGGTCAGTGTGCGGGGTGACTGCTGGTTAGCGCGGACTGGGTGGGCCGAAGGGCCTGTTTCCGCTCTGTAACAAGGCATGTCTGGCCCCAAACCTGACTCCACATCACGACCCGGGTTCGATCCTGATCGCGGGGGCTGTCTGTACGGAGTTTGCATGTTCGCCAACAACTTTCTCCGACTGGTTGCGACAACAACTGAGGTCACCTCCTAGTCAGACCCGGCCTTGCTGAAGACAAATGGGTAAACGGAGTGGAAAGTCAAACAGCATTAATCGCAGAATATGTCAGTGTAATCAGCTCCCTTCATTGAGAGTGTTTAGCCTCAGCTAAAGTAGGTCACAGCAGCAACAAGGCCGCTCAGACTGAGACACACCACCTGCTTCCGAAGATAACAGCTTGAAACAGACAAACAAAAAAAACAAAACACTGGAGGCAACGGCGAACATAGAACAGTACAGCATTGGAACAGGCCCTTCGGCCCACAATGCCCGTGCCGAACATGATGCCAAGCTAAACTAATCTCCAAAGACAGACACAACACGCTGGAGTAACTCAGCGGGACAGGCAGCATCTCCGGAGAGAAGGAATGGGTGACGTTTCGGGTCGAGACCCTTCCGCAGGCTGAGATAGATCGGCCATGATTGAATGGCGGAGTAGACTTGATGGGCCGAATGGCCTAATTCTGCTCCCAGAACGTATGAACATATGAATGTAGAGTCTTTTTACCCATGGTAGGCGAATCAAGGACCAGAGGACAGGGCACGTGGGCCAAAGGGCCTGTTACCGCACTGTATCTCTGAACTAATCTAAAATTTACTAAGGACATAGGTGAAGGTAAGAGGGGAAAGATTGAATTGGAATCTGAGGGGAAATTTTTAAATTGAGAGTCCGAAGAAAGTTCTCGGCCCGAAACATCACAGGCTGACATCTACCTCATTGGAGACGCTCGGACTTCACTGAGAGTCTGATGAAGGGTCTCGGCCCGAAACGTCACCTATTCCTTTTCTCCAGAGAAGCTGCCTGACCCGCTGGGTTACTCCAGCACTTTGTTTCAGTCTAAAGGGTCCTGTCCTTAGGTCATAATTTGCCGAAATATTCAACATGTTGAAAATTCCGGCGACCTATGACGGGTGCCGGCAGTCGCCTGTAAAGGTCGAGTAAGTGGGACAGGCCGGGTTGGGCCGAATGGACTGTTTCCGTGCGCTGTGACTCTACTACTCCGTGAGACTGCGGTAGATATGAAGAGGCAGACAGCGCTGGAGGTAATGGGCGACAATCTGAAGAAGGGTCTCAATAGACAGTAGGTGCAGGAGGAGGCCATTCGGCCCTTCAAGCCAGCGCCGCCATCCAATGTGATCATGGCTGATCATCCCCAATCAGTACCCTGTTCCTGCCTTCTCCCCATATCCCCTGACTCTGGTATCTTTAAGAGCCCTATCCAGCTCTCACTTGAAGGTATCCAGAGAGCCGGCCTCCACCGCCCTCTGAGGCAGAGAATTCCACAGACTCACCACTCTATGTGAGAAAAAGTGTTTCCTCATCTCCGTTCTAAATGGCTTACCCCTTATTCTTAAACTGTGGCCCCTGGTTCTGGACTCCCCCGACATCGGGAACATGTTTCCTGCCTCTAGCGTGTCCAAACCCTTAATAATCGTATATGTTTCAATATCCCCTCTCATCCTTCTAAACTCCAGAGTGTGCAAGTCTCGACCCCAAACGGCACCCGTTCCTTATCTCCGGAGATGCTGCCTGTCCCGCTGAGTTACTCCAGCACTTTTGCGTCTGTCTTTGATTTAAACCAGCATCTGCAGTTCCTTCCTACCCGTCCCTGAGGTCATGTTGCTGAACAGCTGAGAAACTGTACATAGTGAGGAGCTGAGCGGCAGCGTTTGGCCTTGTGGTTTTTGATGTTACGTTGAAGTCAGCCGTGAAGACTGAGCTAGCTGTTGGCGTTTACGGTTGGACAACTGGTGCAGAAGCTGGGGACGGATGTGGCGAGGACACTATGTACTAACAAGTTGCAGGTGACAGCGTTACCCCAGTGGCTTCAAAAGCAACCCTGCTTATAGATTGTATTTCGGTGAAAAAACATTTCCACTCGCAATCAATGTTCAGACCCACAGGAGAGGCAGCGTGTGTGAAAATTAAAACATCTGTGTGGGAGATAGTTCTCACGTTGAACCTGACTTTAGGACATTTAGGTCAAAGAGACATTCTGAAGAAGGGTCTCGACCCGAAACGTCACCCATTCCTTCTGTCATGAGATGCTGCCTGGCCCGCTGAGTTACTCCAGCAGTTTGTGTCTATCTTCGAGACATTTTAATAGTTTGTCAACAGAGGATGATTTAGTTTTTATTTTAAAGATACAGCGCGGAAACAGGCCCTTCGGCCCATCGAGTCCGCACCGACCAGCGATCCCCGCACACTAACACTACCCTACACACACCAGGGACAATTTACATTTACACCAAGCCAATTAACCTACAAATCTGTACGTCTTTGGAGTGTGGGAGGAAACTGAACATCTCGGAGAAAACCCACGCAGGTCACGGGGAGAACGTACAAACTCCGTACAGACAGCACCCGTAGTCAGGATCGAACCCAGATCTCTGGCGCTGTGAGGCAGCAACTCTGCGCCACCGTGCCGCCCATTCCAATAGCTTGTTGACAAATCACCTGCCTCATCACTTTTAAACAACAGGAATGATTATGGGCGGCACGGTGGCGCAGCGGGTAGAGCTGCTGCCTCACAGAGACCCGGGTTTGATCCCGACTACGGGTGCCGTCTGTGGGTGGGGTTTGTATGTTCTCCACCTGACCACGTGGGTTTCCTCCGGGTGCTCCGGTTTCCTCCCACATCCCAACGACGTGCGGGTTTGCGGGTTGATCGGCCCCTCTGTAAACTGCCCCTAGTGTGTAGGGAGTGGATGAGAAAGTGGGATAACATAGAACTCGTGTTTACAGGTGATCGCTGGTTGGCACGGACTCGGTGGGCCGAAGGGCCTGTTTCCGTGCTGTATCTCTAAACATCAGGAATCATCTTGTCCCCAGAGATGCTGCCTGACCCACTGAGTTACTCCAGCATTTTTTGTCTTCTTTTGGACACCAGCATCTGCAGTTCCTTAAATCTGAAGATGGGTCATGACCCGAAACATCGCCTACCCATGTTCTGAGTTACTCCAGCACTTTGTGTCTTTTTTTGATAAACCAGCACCTGCAGTTCCTAGTTTCTACTTGTCTAAGTTCTTTCTTTCTTTATCACCTTAATGATCCCTCGGCAAGTGTGTGCACGGAGACGGAAGGAACTGCAGGTGCTGGTTAAACCAAAGACAGACACAAAGTACTGGAGTAACTCAGCGGGACAGGCAGCATCTCTGGAGAGAAGGAATGGGTGACGTTTCGGGTTGGGACCCTTCTTCAGCCTCAAAGAACCTACAGATCACAGAAACTAGGTGCAGGAGGAGGCCATTCAGCCCTTCGAGCCTGCATCGCCATTCAATATGATCATGGCTGATCATCCAAAATCAGTACCCTGTTCCTGCTTTCTCCCCATATCCCTTGATTCCGTTAGCCCTCAAAACTGTTTCACTCTCTTGAAAGCATCCAGTGAATCGGCCTCCACTGCCCTCTGTGGCAGAGAATTCCACAGATTCACAACTCTCTGGGTGTAAAGAGTTGTGAATCTGTGGAATGATGATTGATGGAAGTGCTGGAGTAACTCAGGCAGCATCTCTGGGCAAAACATGATGCCTGACTCCTGAACTCAAAGAAAGGGCCTCGACCCGAAATATCACCCATTCCCCCTATCCAGAGATGGTGCCTGACCTGCGGAGTTACTCCAGCACTTTGTGTCTATCTTCGTATGTGTAAGGATCATGGCAAGTAGCAGACATAAGTGCTTTTCTCAACTTGAGCAGCTGAACAGAAACTGTTGTTTCTGAAACTTTGTCCACCGACTTTCCTGGATATTCCCCGACACCAATGAATGAGTCACGGGAGGATCTGCAGCAGGGCAGAAAGCTCCCATGAACACTATTCTTATCCTATTTATAGATTGTCAATTGAGGAACAAACCTGAGGGCCTGAACACTGGGGAATACCCGAGCTTCATTGTTGAAAAGCACCAAAGGGAGAATTTGTTTCCACTAGGGTCAATAGACAATAGGTGCAGGAGTAGGCCATTCGGCCCTTCGAGCCAGCACCGCCATTCACTGTGATCATGGCTGATCATCCACAATCAGTACCCCATTCCTGCCTTCTCCCCATATCCCCTGACTCCGCTATCTTTAAGAACCCTATCTAGCTCTACCTTGAAAGTGCCCAGAGAACCGGCCTCCACTGCCCTCTGAGGAAGAGAATTCCACAGACTCACAACTTTCTGTGTGAAAAAGTATTTCCTCATCTCCGTTCTAAATGGCTTACCCCTTATTCTTAAACTGTGGCCCCTGGCTCTGGACTCCCACAACATCGGAAACATGTTTCCTGCCTCTAGCGTGTCCAAACCCTTAATGATCTTATATGTTTCAACGAGATATCCTCTCATCCTTCTAAACTCCAGAGTGTACAAGCCCAGCCGCTCCCATTCTCTCAGCATATGACAGTCCCGCCATCCCGGGAATTAACCTTGTAAACCTACGCTGCACTCCCTCAATAGCAAGAATGTCCTTCCTCAAATTAGGGGACCAAGACTGCACACGTCGCCCCTTGTTCCACTGTTTCCCAGCCCCGCTCTCCTCCTCAGCGCTGCACGCCCTGTCGCGAGTTAGCCAAAGACGTTTAATATCAACATCCATTAATTATTCCCAACCACTGCATCCCAGCTGGCAAATAAACCCCGTCGAACCTGTTGGAAAACACACCATACCTCTCTGGTTTTCCCACAGGTTTGTGACCCACACAATGCCCCCCAACCTCTCCCCTCTCCCCTCCCCTCTCTACCCCACCCCACCAGTTCTGGGAGGTGTAGGGGAGAGGGGGAGAGACCGCCAGCACTTTAAGTTCAAGTGAGTTCATTGTCATGTGTCCCCGATAGGACAATGAAATTCTTGCATTGCTTCCGCACAACAGAACACAGTAGGCATGACTACAGAACAGATCAGTGTGTCCGAATACCATTATATAAATATATACACACATGAATAAAGAGACTGTGCAATTTAGGGAACAGATGGCGGAAAGAACCTGACTAAAAGCTCCCCGCATCTCTCGACCAAAAACCATCGGAGATCAAAAATGCTGGAGAAACTCAGCGGGTGCGGCAGCATCTATGGAGCGAAGGAAATAGGCAACGTTTCGTTCCGAAACGTTGCCTATTTCCTTCGCTCCATAGATGCTGCCGCACCCGCTGAGTTTCTCCAGCATTTTTGATCTACCTTCGATTTTCCAGCATCTGCAGTTCCTTCCCGACCACCTGATACTCTTCCTGTTCCGCATCAGTGCATCGCGTGCGATCAGCCGCCTCCAAACCTCCCCCCCTCACTGGACCAGGCCCTGCTTAGTAATGCATCCGCGAAGAAAAGATTTGCATTTTTAAAGGGCCTTTTGCTCCTACAAAACACACCTCCTTCGCTTCAGCGCGCATTTGGCGTCTCTGAAGTGAGGTCTTTGTTACGATATACCATTGACTGTTGCAAGGGTTTAAGGATTCACAGACCAAAGTTTTAAGTTCAGTTTATTGGTGACCCTCGGACTATCATTGATCGGACTTTGACCGAACAGCTAACGATATCCTGATCCCTTTTATCGTTGTTATTTATTGCAGCTCTTTACTCCATTTGCCCCATATCTCTTCACATCATTGTCTATATCTCTCCTTTCCCTCTCCCCTGAGGAATGAAAAGGTACGGGACAATTCAAAGCCGTCACCAATGACTCAGGAAAGTTGGAGCCCACAATGGTCCATTGTTGGCTGATGCCTTGATTTGAGAATTAAGGGACAAAAGTTTAGGGGTAACATGAGGGGGAACATTTTTACTCAGAGAGTGGTAGCTGTGTGGAATGAGCTTCCAGTGGAAGTAGGTTCGATTTTTTCATTTAAAAATAAATTGGATAGGTATATGGACGGGAAAGGAATGGAGGGTTATGGTCTGAGTGCAAGTGGATGGGATTAGATGAGAGTAAGTGTTCGGCACGGACTAGGAGGGCCGAGATTCATAGCGAAAGGATTTGAGTATAGGAGCAGGGAGGTTCTACTGCAGTTGTACAGGGTTTTGGTGAGACCACACCTGGAGTATTGTGTACAGTTTTGGTCTCCTAATCTGTGAAAAGACATGCTTGGCATAGAGGGGGTACAGAGAAGGTTCACCAGACTGATTCCTGGGATGTCAGGACTTTCATATGGGGAAAATCTGGATAGACTTGGCTTGTACTCGCTAGAATTTAGAAGACTGACGGGGGATCTTATAGAAACGTACAAAATTCTTAAGGGGTTGGACAGGCTAGATGCAGGAAGATTGTTCCCGATGTTGGGGAAGTCCAGAACAGGGGGTCACAGTTTAAGGATAAGGGGGAATTCCTTTAGGACCGAGATGAGGAAAACATTTTTCACACAGAGAGTGGTGAGTCTCTGGAATTCTCTGCCACAGAAAGTAGCTGAGGCCAGTTCATTGGCTATATTTAATAGGGAGTTAGAAGTGGCCCTTGTGGCAAAAGGGATCAGGGGGTATGGAGAGAAGGCAGGTACAGGATACTGAGTTGAACGATCAGCCATGATCATATTGAATGGCGGTGCAGGCTCGAAGGGCCGAATGGCCTACTCCTGCACCTATTTTCTATGTTTCTATGAGATGGCTTGTTTCCGTGCTGTAATTGTTATATGTTAATGGAGAGATGTATGGATGCAAACCGTGGACCTAGCAGGACATCTAGAGTGGGGGGAGGGACGGGGAGAGAGAGAGGGGGGAAGCAAGGCATACATGAATTTTGAGAAATCAATATTCATACCTCTGGGGTGTGAGCTGCCCAAGCGAAATATGAGGAGCCGTTCCTCATAACCTCTAGTTTCCCTCTCCCCTGACTCTCAGTCTGAAGATGGGTCTTGATCCGAAACGTCACCCATTCCTTCTCTCCGGAGATGCTGCCTGTCCCGCTGAGTTACTCCGGCACTTTGTGTCTATCTTCGGTGTAAACCAGCACCTGCAGTTCCTTCCTCCACAACCCAGAGATTTACCCTCTTTGGCGTTGATTGGCTTATTTAACATCATTTGTACTTTGCGCATTTCATTGCTCATCTAATGTCTCGGTTTCTCTCGCTGGCACACCCTCAAGTGAAAAGATTATTTCATATTCCTGGCATCTGCCTCTCAGCACCGCTGCTATTTCCTGTTTTTCTCTCCCTGGCCCTAGTCGGCTCCAAAACCATTCCCACTTTCATTGAAGATAGACACAAAAAGCTGGAGTAACTCAGCGGGACAGGCAGCATCTCTGGAGGGAAGGAATGGGTGACGTTTCGGGTCGAGACCCTTCTTCAGGCTGTTTTAATGTTCTCTCGGCTGTATCTGCCAGCAGACAAGTTTCCAGCCAGGTCCTTTGGGAAAAGGCTGTGTGGACATCGCCGAGTCATAGAAACATAGACAGTAGGTGCAGGAGTAGGCCATTCGGCCCTTCGAGCCAGCACTGCCATTCAATATGATCACGGCTGATCATCCACAATCAGTACCCCGTTCCTGCTTTTTCCCCATATCCCTTGATTCCGTTAGCCCTAAAAGCTAAATCTAACTCTCTCTTGAAAACATCCAGTGAATCGGCACGACTGCCTTCTGTGGCAGAGAATGCCACAGATTCACAACTCTCTGGGTGGCAATGTTTTTCCTCATCTCAGTCCTAAATGGCCGACCCCTCATTCTAAAACTGTTCACCCTGTGACCCCTGGTTCTGGCCTCCCCCAACATGGGGAACAATTTTCCTGCATCTAGCCTGTCCAATCCCTTAAGAATTTTATCTGTTTCTATTAGATATCCTCTCATCCTTCTGAATTCCAGCGAATACAAGCCCAGTCGACCCATTCTTTCTTCGTATGTCTGTCCCGCCATCCCGGGAATTAACCTGGTAAACCTACAAGATCCGGCTTTATGTTCAGAAAGCCCTCAAAGGGCTTGCCCCCACCTACATCAAAAGTCTGCTTACCCAGCACACCACTGCCAGGTCCCTCAGATCGGCCGACTTGGGGCTATTGTATTGTATATCTTTATTATCATTTTTCTGAGTATTTACATACCCAGAGGAAACGAAAAAGCGTTTCTCAACCAGTGTCCATTCAGTGTGCAGTAAAAAATAAATAGAAATAGAGAATAAAAGTACATATATCACGAGTTCCGATCGGCAGTGGCACGACAATGGCTCTGCTTCAGTGTGTCCAGGTTGGTGTTTGGTGCGCGATACTTTGGCAGGGGGCAAAGTCCGTTTATCAGTCTAATTGCCTGCGGGAAGAAGCTGAGGAGCATCCTGCTGGTTTTGCAGCTGATGCTCCTGTACCTCTTCCCAGATGGCAGGATGGAGAATATGTGATGCGATGGGTGTTATGGGTCTTTGATGATGGAGATGGCTCTGCTAATACATCTCTTCCTGTATATGTCCAGCAATAAAGGGAGTGGAGCACCAATAATCCTGCTGGCGGTCTTCACAATCCTGTCCAGTTGGTGCCGTTCGTACGCCTTGCAGCTCCCGAACCAGGAGGTGATGCCGTAGGTTAATGTGCTCTCGATTGTCCCCCTATAAAAAGTTCGTAGGTGTGCAGTGGGGAGACCTGCTTTCCGTAGACTTCGGAGAGGGTGTAGTCGCTGCTGGGCTCGCTTGACCAGTGCTGTGGTGTTGGTCGTGGACGTCAGGTTATCTGACAGGTGGAGTCCTAGGAACTTCACACTGCTGACCCTTTCCACATCAGCTCCATCGATGTGCAGAGGTGTATGGCGTTGTTTTCCCGCCCTCCTGAAGTCAACCACCATCTCCTTTGTTTTTCCCACGTTGAGAATGAGGTTGTGGGATTTGCACCATCCTGTGAGCAGCTCCACCTCCATCCTGTACGCCGACTCATCTTTGTCACTGATGAGACCCACCACTGTTGTGTCATCAGCGAACTTGTTGATGAAGTTGTTGTTGAGTCTAGCAGTACAGTCGTGTGTAAGCAGACTAAACAGCAGGGGGCTTAGGACACAGCCTTGGGGCGTGTCAGTGCTCACGGCTATGGTTTTTGATGTCCTACTGCCCACCCTGTCGGCTGCCGTTGTGATAGAAAGTTCAGGACCCAGTTACATGTGCCAGCATCAACCCCCAATAACTCCAACTTCTCCACCAGCTGCTGCGGAATGATTGTGTTAAAAGCAGAGCTGAAGTCTATGAAGAGGATCCTGGCATAAGTATTTTTCCGATCAAGGTGTGGCAGTACGAGGTTCAGTGTTGTTGAGACTGCGTCCTCTGTGGATCGGTTGGCTCTGTAGGCGAACTGCAGTGGGTCTAGGTCGGCAGGTAGGCTATTTTTGATATGCTGCATAACCAGTCGCTCAAAACACTTCATTACTATGGGTGTTAGAGCCACTGGTCGAAAGTCATTATGGCAGGCTGGGTTTGGTTTCTTCAGGACAGGAACGATGGTGGCACTCTTAAGACAGTTGGGCACTACTGCCTGGCTGAGCGAGGTGTTAAAAATATCTGTGAAGACATCTTTCAGTTGCTCGGCGCAGTCTCTTAGAACGCACCCAGGAATGTTGTCCGGCCCTGTGGCTTTGCGTGGGTTGATGCTGGCAAAGGCCTTTTTTACTCCGGCTGCGGACAGTCTGAGCGACTGGTCACTGGGAGATGGCAGTAGTGCACGTGCCTGGGTGCTGTTTTTAACCTCAAACCGTGCGTAGAACTCGTTACTGAACATCCCGCGGTCTAGGCATCAGCTCAGGGGCGACCGCGCCTTTGTGGCTGCAGCTCCTAGACTGTGGAACAGCATCCCTCTTCCCATCACAACTGCCCCCTCCATCGACTCCTTTAACTCGAGACTAACAACTCATCTTTACTCTCAAGCCATTCTTGACGTCCTCTGAGGGAGGGCTATATGTATGTATTTATGTATGTACTTAATCTATGAACCACTGTTGTATAACGTTAGTACCTCCACCAATGTAAAGCACTTTGGCCAACGAGAGTTGTTGTTTAAATGTGCTCTAGAAATAAAAGTGACTAGACTTGACTACGCTGCACTCCCTCAACAGTTAGAATGTCCTTCCTTGTGTTGCCGGACAACTGTGAGGCAGTGGCGGGCTGAGGCTGTAGAACCAGTTCTCTGTGTCTGAGCTTCAAGCTGTTGCCAGGAGCTCCGGGCAGAGTGAAAGAGGCAGTGTGGGATTTCACAAACACATGGGCGGTGAGTGCTTGTGAACATGTGAGAGGCCTCTTTGTTCCTCAACACTTGATCCGACACACTTGGAGCGGCAGAACCCGCCTTTGAAGAGCCTTCCTCTGAGCAGGCTGCTGCTGCTGCTGCTGCTGCTGCTGCTGCTGCTGCTGCTGCTGCTGCTGCTGCTGTGCCTGTCTATGTTGTTATTTTTCCCACTGCCGTCAGTAAAGCCATTGGTGGGGGAGGCAGGAGTAGGTGGTTGTTGTGACTGCCTGCACCTGTATGTGAACCAGAGGCTGGGTCTGTGGTGAAGGGGGGTAGCCTGGCTCTGTCTCTGGTGCACGGGCTGTTACTCTGCATGCACCCAGCATGCTTTCAAGATTCAGCTCTGAGGGAATCAAGGGATATGGGGAGAAAGCAGGAACGGGGATGGCATCAGCCACGATCATATTGAATGGCGGTGCTGGCTCAAAGGGCCGCATGGCCTGCTCCAGCACCGATTGTCTATGTTTTTATGTTTCTATGGAGGGGCCTAGAGTGAATCTGAGTCCACATCCATTGTGTGCTGGGCCAGAGGGCTCAGGGTTCATCTCAGGGCCACAGATTAGCGGCCATCTGAGCTGACGCAAGGAACTATCCGTGGATATTTGTTACGGCAAAAATAGATAGAATCTTGATGAGTGCGGGTGTCAGCGGTTATGGGGAGAAGGCGGGAGAATGGGGTTAGGAGGGAGAGATAGATCAGCCATGATTGAATGGCGTAGTAGACTTGATGGGCCGAATGGCCTACATCTGCTCCTATCACTTGAAGATGCTGGTTTACAAAAAAAAACATACACACACAAAGTGCTGGAGTAATGCTGAGGATTCATAAGGCACCGGCCAGAACACATTAGGAGTATTGTGAGGAGTTTTGGGCCTCGTACCTGAGGAAAGATGTGCATGGTCTGGTGGGGACACGTATTGTCTAAATGTCTCTTAAGGGCCTGGGGTCGCGCGGAGGTCGAGTGATCCCCGTACAGGGCCGGTCCCACCAGCATGCGACCTGCATGCGGCGAGCGCGACCAAACCGGAAGTGGGGGCCGCGCGGGGGTCGAGTGAGTGACATGAAGTTCGAGCGAAGTCCGCAGGAGGTTCGCGCGTGACGTACGGCGTCAAGACGCTGCGCACGTGCGTATGGCGTCGAGGCGGCTGTGGGCCGACAGGCCGTTGCCGCGCTGAAGTTTTGAACACGGTCAGTTTTTCGGAGCCCCGCGCGATGTCGGGACCAGCTCCGCACAATTCCGCACGGCTCCGGCGATCGAAGTGGGACCGGCCCCGCGAGGCCGGACGGCTCAAGCGACCACGTTAGGTCGCGCTCACCGCATGGAGTCGCATGCTCATGGGACAGGCCCTTAAAACATTACGATAGTCCCTGCCTCAACTACCTCCTCCAGCAGCTCGTTCCATACGCCCTCCACCCTTTATCGGCTTGTGGGAGTGGTGATCAGACACGAAAAGCCGGAGTAACTCAGCGGGACGGGCAGCATCCCTGGAGAGAAGGAATGGTGACGTTTCGGGTCGAGACCCTTCTTCAGACTGAGAGTCAGGGGAAAAGGAACCGGGAGAGATAGACGGTGATGTGGAGAGATATAGAACAAACGAACGAGAGATATGCAAGATAGTAACGATGATGAAGGAAACAGTGTGGGCCAGGTGAAAAAGAGTCATGGACAAAGAGACTCAACAAGACATAGAAACATAGACAATAGGTGCAGGAGTAGGCCATTCGGCCCTTCGAGCCAGCACCGCCATTCAATATGATCATGGCTAATCATCCACAATCAGTTCCCCGTTCCTGCCTTCTCCCCATATCCCTTGATTCCGTTAGCCCTAAGAGCTAAATCTAACTCTCTCTTGAATACATCCGGTGAATTGGCATCCACTGCCTTCTGAGGCAGAGAATTCCGCAGATTCACAACTCCCTGGGTAAAAACGTTTTTCCTCGTCTAAATGGCCGACCCCTGATATTTAAACTGTGTGACCACTGGTTCTGGACTCCCCCAACATCGGGAGCATTTTTTCCTGTCCAATCCTTTAAGACGACTCTGAAACACAGAAAATAGGTGCAGGAGGAGGCCAGCACCCTTCAAGAAGCTGGTACGACTTGGGTGGGGGTGGGACGGAGTGAGAGGGGAGGTAAGGGTTACTTTACTTTAGACTTTAGAGATACAGCGCGGAAACAGGCCCTTCGGCCCACTGAGTCCGCACCGCCCAGCGATCCTCGTTCACTAACACTATCCTACACATATTGGGGGCACTTTACAATTTTGGCCAAAGCCAAATTAACCTACAAACCCGCACGTCTTTGGAGTGTGGGAGGAAACCGTAGTTCCCGGGGAAAACCCACGCAGGTCACGGGGAGAACGTGCAAACTCCGTACAGACAGCACCCGTGGTCGGGATCGAACCCGGGTCTCTGGGGCGGTGAGGCAGCAACTCTACCGCTGCGCCACCGTGCCGCCCCTTACTTGAAGTTACTGCGCGTTGGAGAATTCAAGATTCATACTGCTGGATGGACACAAAATGCTGGAGTAACCCAGCGTCGTAATGTCAGTCTTGTTATTCCACTCTCTCTAGTCTTTGCTTATCAAAAAACAAGCATAAACTCTGAACCTTTGTGGTGTTTCTGTTTGATTGCCAGCCACACCTCACTCACTCACAGACAGACACGTCCCCCCAGTGCGAGCCTGGTTGGGTATTTCCAACTGCTGGAATGGGAGCAGACCAGATTCACCACAATCTAAGGGCTTGCGTTTTGTTTCGTTTAGTTTAGTTTGGAGATACAGTGGGTAAACAGGCCCTTCTGCCCACCGGGTCCATACTGACCAGCAATGCTACATACTGGGACCTATTTCCAAACCCAACTAGCCGACAAACTTGGGGGAAGGATCTGCACACTAGGGGGCATTTTACAGAGGGCCCATTAACCTACAAACCCGCACCTCTTTGGGATGTGGGAGGAAACCGGAGCACCTGGAGGAAACCCACGCGGTCACGGGGAGAACTGGTGACATTTGTCGGGGTGGATGGTAAGACCGCCTAAAGCAGGTCAGGTCCAACGCTCCAGACCAGCCCCGCTCTGGGTGGCTCCTGATGATCAGAATAAATCAGGTCTTGCTCTCTCACCCGCAGTAAAACCAGGCGACATGTTCATTTATTCTACTGCAGAGTTACTGCGGTGACAAACTAGCAAACCCAGATCGATCTCCGTGATCTTTTACAGGTAGATAGACACAAAAACTGGAGTAACTCAGCGGGACAGGCAGCATCTCTGGAGAGAAGGAACGGGTGACGTTTCGAAGAAGTGGCTCGACCCAAAACTTCTCTCTTTCCTTCTCTCCAGGAACACTACTGTTCGCTCAGTTCCATGGAACAGTCTAGAACATTGTCAACATGGAACAGTCTAGAACATTGTCAGCATGGAACAGTCTAGAAGATAGACACAAGATGCTGGAGTATCTCAGCTGGACAGGCAGCATCTCTGGAGAGAAGGAATGGGTGGCGTTTGGGGTCGAGACCCTTCCTCACTCTGGAAGTAGAGATGGGGGATGAGGGTGGGAGAAGCATAAGGTGTGAAAACGACAGATTAAAGGGGTGTTTTCACATTTTACCCTTCCACATCTCTGTGTCTCCCTCTCCCCTGTCTCTTCGTCTGAAGAAGGGTCTCGACCCGAAGCGTCACCCGTTCCTTCTCTCCAGAGATGCTGCCTGACCTGAGTTACTCCAGCTTTTTGTGTCTGTCTTTGGTATAAACCAACATCTGCAGTTCCTTCCTACATATCCTGTTTCGTACATATATATATTAAAACATTCTGAATAAAGTTTATTTGGATTTGTAAGATTGTTAAGCAGTGTTTATAATGAGAGTGGAGAGCGGCTGCTTCCAGCACGCTGACAACCGTTGTCTGTGTGTCAGTGTGTGTGTGTACATGTGTGTGTGTGTGTGTGTGTACATGTATGTGCATGTACATGTGTGTGTGTGTGATTGTGAGTGTGTCAGTGTGTGTGTTAGAAGAATTAGAATGCCTTTTATTGTCAATCAAACAGCTTGGTTTGAACAAAATTGCATTTTCTACAGTCTTGTCAGTGTGTCAGTGCAACACTGACCGTGTGTGTGCGTGTGTGTGAGTGTGTACATGTGTGTGTGTGTGTGAGTGTGTACATGTGTGTGTGGTTTGGGGGGGGTGTTTGCATGAACACTGTGTGTGTGAGTTGCTGACCCCCGGCGGCTGGGCGCGGAGGGCGTTTTGCAACGTGGGGAGTGAGCGGAAAAGCAGCGACTGCCGATAGGTTGTGGGGCAGGCCAATGGTTGCCGTGTTGGTGGGGATCAGGCGTGACGTGGGCTGGCTGGCGTGTGTTGTTCAACACAGGATGTGTCTCTGGAGCAGAGAGAGGGGGAGGGGGAGGGGATTTCCGAGGGGGAATGTTTCAGCCCACTGCTTGTACACAAAGGCTTTACAGCAGCAATCTTTCACTCACCAACTCCACAAGGCCGGTTTATTAACCCCCTCCAACCCAGTCCATGCATGGAAACCCTCACCAACAACAACCGTCACAGAGTGCTGGAGTAACTCAGCGGGTCGGGCAGCATCTGTGGAGAACATTTCGTTTAGTTTAGAGATACAGCGCGGAAACAGGCCCTTCGGCCCACCGGGTCCGTGCCGGCCAGCGATCCCCGCACACTAACACTACCCTACACACCCTGGGGACAATTTACAATTTTTTAACTCCAGCGCTGTGAGGCAGCAGCCCTACCCGCTGCACCACCGCGCCACAAGCTGTTGTTAACTTCAGGCCTGGGGGAGAGCCAGGCCGTGGGACAGATCGTTCACCCAGAGAGTTGTGAATCTGTGGAATTCTGAAGGCAGTGGAGGCCGATTCACTGGATATTTTCAAGAGAGAGTTGGATTTGAATGTTAGGGCTAACGGAATCAAGGTATACGGGGAGAAGGCAGGAACGGGGTACTGATTGGGGATGATCAGCCGTGATCACATTGAATGGCGGTGCTGGCTCGAAGGGCCGAATGGTCTCCTCCTGCACCTATTGACTATTGTGATGAGAAAAAAAAATTCACCCAGACAGTTGTGAATCTGTGGAATTCTCTGCCACAGAAGGCAGTGGAGGTAAATTCACTGGATGTATTCAAGAGAGAATTAGATAGGGCTAACGGAATCAAGGGATATGGGAAGAAAGCAGGAACTGGGTACTGATTGTGGATAATCAGCCATGATCACATTAGAAACATAGAAACATAGAAAATAGGTGCAGGAGGAGGCCACTCGGCCCTTCGAGCCAGCACTGCCATTCATTGTGATCATGGCTGATCGTCCCCAATCAATAACCCGTGCCTGCCTTCTCCCCATATCCCTCGACTCCACTAGCCCCTAGAGCTCTATCTAACTCTCTCTTAAATCCATCCAGTGACTTGGCCTCCACTGCCCTCTGTGGCAGGGAATTCCACAAATTCACAACTCTCTGGGTGAAAAGGTGTTTTCTCACCTCAGTCTTAAATGGCCTCCCCGTTATTCTAAGACTGTGGCCCCTGGGTCTGGACTCGCCCAACATTGGGAACAATTTTTCTGCATCTAGCTTGTCCTGTCCTTTTATAATTTTATATGTTTCTATAAGAATGGCGGTGCTGGCTCGAAGGGCCGAATGGCCTACTCCTGCACCTATTGTCTATGTTTCTCTGTTTCCACACCTGTGTCAAGTGCAGGCCACCTTTGACGTTGCTGCCGTGCGTATTTAGGAATGATGCGGGTCTCTCAACTGGAAGGGCAGTTTGTTTTTCCAAAACAAGAAGGGTCCAAAGTGTGTGTTTGCTGGTGATTTAAGTAAAGCATTAATGAAAAGCAGCCGGGCTTCACACAACGGCTGCAGAGGCCACGTAAGTGGATATTTTTAAGGCAGAGATAGACAGATTTTTGATCAGTACGGTTGCCAGGGGTTACGGGGAGAAGGCAGGAGAATGGGGTTAGGAGGGAGAGTTAGATCAGCCATGATTGAATGGCGGAGTAGACTCGATGGGCCGAATGGCCTGATTCTTCTCCTCTCACTCACGTTTAAGAAAGAACTGCAGATGCTGGAAAAATCGAAGGTAGACAAAAAGCTGGAGAAACTCAGCGGGTGAGGCAGCATCTATGGAGCGAAGGAATAGGTGACGTTTCAAAACGTGAAATGTCACCTATTCCTTCGCTCCATAGATGCTGCCTCACCCGCTGTGTTTCTCCAGCTTTTTTTGTCTACCTATGAAAACCTCTCGCTCTTCGAAGGGGGGAGACGGAGAAGATTTCCGCAGGTGGCGAGGAAATTATAAGCTAAGGAACGTCGGAACAGGGAACTGCAGATGCTGGGTTATGAACCAGTAGACACTAATAGAGCAGCTGCCTCACAGCTTCCGAGGCCCAGGATCGATCCTGACCTCAAGGTCGTGAGTTCAAACATTCTAGGAGCAGTTTAGGCCATTCATCCCATCAAGTCTACTCCACCATTCAATCATGGCTGATCTATCTCTCCCTCCTAACCCCATTCTCCTGCCTTCTCCCCATGACCCCTGACACCCCTAATCAAGAATCTATCTATCTCTGCCTTATAAATACCCACTGACTTGTGGCCTCCACAGTCGCCTGTGGCAAAGAATTCCACAGATTCACCACCCTCTGGCTAAAGAAATTCCTCCTCATCTCCTTCCTAAAGGTACATATTTTTTATTCTGCGGCTAGACTCTCCCACTAGTGGGAACATCCTCTCCACACCCACTCTACACGGGCCGCCCACTATTCGGCGAGTCTGTCTGTGTGGCGTTTGCACATTCTCCGTGACCGCGTGGGGTTCCTCCAGCGCTCCGATGACATGCGGATTTGTAGGTTAATTGGCTTCTGGAAATTGTAAATTGCCCCTAGTGCCTGTAGGATAGTGTTAGTGTACGGGGTGATCGCCGGTCGGTGTGGCCTCGATGGGCCGAAGGGCCTGTTTCTGCGCTATTATCTCTAAAGTCTAACGGTGGTAGCTGAGGCAGGTATCACGACAGCATTTAAAAGACATTTGGACAGGTACATGGACTAGTGTATTTGAGACATGTGGGTCAGTATGGGCAAGTTGGGCTGAAGGGCCTGTTACCGCACTGCATGGCTCTGCAAGTATGAGATTTTTTTTTTCCATTACGTGTGATTTTCATGATTACCAGCTTGCAAGTAGTCTGGATCAAACACTTCAGTGAAGCCCTATTCCGGGAGTTAATGTTTGTTTTGAGGTGGTGAATGTTAGCAAAGCTTCCCACACATTGTGTGGGGTCAGTGACCTGAACAGCTCATACAATGCACACACACACACACAGGCACTCACTCACTCACTCACTCACTCACTCACTCACTCACTCAACTGGGGCTGGCGGTGGGTGCAACAGGGCAAGGGTTGTTCGTGGTTACTCCATCTGCCCACGTACATGTCCGTCTGCTGCCCCCCCCTCTCGCTCTCTCTCTCTCTCTCTCTCTCTTTTTCTCTCTGTCTCCGTCTCAGTCTCTCTCTTCCTCCCCCTCTCTCTCTCTCTCTCTCTTTGTCTCTCTCTCTCTTTTTCTCTCTGTCTCCGTCTCAGCCTCTCTCTCTCTCTCTCTTCCCCCTCTCTCTCTCTCACTTTTTTTCTCTATCTGTCTCTGTCTCCATCTCTGTCTCTCTCTCTCTCTCTCTCTCTCTCTCTCTCTCTCTCTCTCTCTCTCTCTCTCTCTCTCTCTCTCTGTCCCTCTCTCTCCCCCTTCTCTCTCTCCCTCCCTCTCTCTCTCTCTCTCTCTCTCTCTCTCTCTCTCTGTCCCTCTCTCTCTCCCTTCTCTCCTCTCTCTCTCTCTCTCTCTCTCTGTCTCTGTCTCTCTCTCTCTCTCTCTCTCTGTCCCTCTCTCTCCCCCTTCTCTCTCTCCATCCCTCTCCCTCCCCCTTCTCTCTCTCTCTCTCTCTCCCTCTCTCTCTCTCTCTCTCTCTCTCTCTCTCTCTGTTTCACAGCACACAAACCCTGCTACTAAAATCCCTTTAATCTCTCCCTTAGCTGCCTGGTAAAGTTCAAAGTTCATGTGATAGGAGCAGAATTAGGCCATTCAGCCCATCGAGTCTACTCGACCATTCAATCACGGCTGGTCTATCTCTCCCTCCTAACCCCATTCTCCCGCCATCTCCCCATAACCCCTGACATCGATTTATCTCTGCCTGAAACATATCCACTGACTTGGCCTCCACAGCCGTTTGTGGCGAGGAATCCCTCGGATCGCCGTGACTGCCTTCAGCCTGACTGCTGGGATTTCAGAAGGATGAGTGGGGATCTTATTGAAACATATAAAATTCTTGAGGGATTGGACAGGCTAGATGCAGGAAAAATGTTCCCCATGTTGGGGAAGTCCAGAACCAGGGGTCACACACAGTTTAAGAATAAGGGGTCGGCCATTTAGGACTGAGATGAGGAAAAACATTTTCACCCAGAGAGTTGTGAATCTGTGGAATTCTCTGCCACAGAAGGCAGTGGAGGCTGATTCACTGGAAGTTTTCAAGAGAGAGTTAGATTTAGCTCTTAGGGCTAACGGAATCAAGGGAGATGGGGAGAACAGGAACGGGGCACTGATGGGGGATGATCTGCCGTGATCATATTGAATGGCGGTGCTGGCTCGAAGGGCCGAATGGCCTCCTCCTGCACCTATTGTCTATGTTTCTCTGTTTCTGCTGTGGTTGATGCCAGGGAGACAAGCGCTGCATCACTGGGCTGACCACTGCTGCTCTCAGCTGCCTCCTGGTGGTGAGCCCACAAACTGCCGCGTGGATCCATTACCGTCCACTCACCCACCCACACACACACACACACACACACACACACACACACACACACACACACACACACACACACACACACACACACACACACACACACACACACACACACACACACACACACACACACACACACACACACACACACACACACACACACACACACACACACACACACACACACACACACACACACACACACACACACACACACACACACACACACACACACACACACACACACACACACACACACACACACTTGGTTCATAACAGAAGATAGATGCAGGGGGAAAGGAAACGAGGTGTAGACGGTGATGTAGAGAGATAAACAACAAATGAGTTTGATTCGAGTTCATGTTTATTGTTAGTTAGCCAACTAATGTCCAGTGAAATGTGAGTTACTATACAGCCATACGAAGTGAAAAGGACCAATCCACACAGTCACATAAAATAAAATTTACCGTAAACATCCACCACAGTGGAATCCACATTCCTCACTGTGATGGAAGGTAATAAAGTCCAGTCATCTTGCTCCTTTGTTCACCCGTGGTCGGGGCCTTGTACCCTCCGCAGTTTGCCGCTGTCGGCGATCCGATGTCCGAAGCTGGGGTCGATGATCGAAACTCCGGGGTGGGGACGGACCGGAACACTCCGCGGCACGGAGCTCCCGAGTCGGCCTCTTCCTACCGGAGACCGCGGGTTCACGGTGTTAAAGTCCACGGCCCGGCGGTCGGAGCTCTTCCTCCGGCGACTCTCGGCAAAGGATCGGCCGCTCCGAGATGGTAAGTCCACGCCACGCCGTGCCGGAGGCTCTGTACTCCGGGCCGGTCTCCAGGGAAGGGCGCACCAAACCAAGTTGTTAAGCCGCGGGGGGGGGGGGGGAGGGGGGGGGAAGATGCGAAACGGAGAAAAATCGCATCTCCGTCGAGGTAAGTGACTGGAAAATGTTTCCCCCTATTTCCCCCCCACATGATCTAACCAAGAAACAGTGAAACATACATTTAAGACAAACTTAAAATAATAAGAACAGAGAAGGGACGCGACAGGCTGTTGGCGAGGCGGCCATTACGGGTGAGAAGTGAGGGGCCATTAATGAATGAGAGATATGCAAAAAAGTAACGATGATAAAAGAAACAGGCCGTTGTTAGCGGTGGGCTAGGTGAAAATGAGTTACAGACAATGAGACTCAACAAGGTGACTTTGAAACCGGTACGCCTTGGGTGGGGGGGGGGGGATGGAGAGAGAGGGGATGCAAACTTTACTTTAGACTTTAGACTTTAGAGATACAGCGCAGAAACAGGCCCTTCGGCCCGTCGAGTCCGCGCCAACCAGCGATCCACATGGTCTAACACTATCCTACACACACTAGGACAATTTATCATTTTTATCAAAGCCAATTAACCTACAAACCTGTACCTTCTTTGGAGTGTGTGGGGAAACCGGACCTCCCGGGAAAAACCCACAGGGTCACGGGGAGAACATACAAACTCCGTACAGACAGCACCCACCGTCAGGATCAAACCTGGGTCTCTGGCGCTGTGAGGCAGCAACTCTACCGCTGAGTCACTTTGCCGCACCTTACTTGAAGTTGCTCGAAGTTAGAGAAATCAATATTCATACCGGAGATAGACATAAAAAGCTGGAGGAACTCCGTCGGACGGGCAGCATCTCTGGAGAGAAGGAATGGGTGACGTTTCAGTTTGAGATCGTTCTTCAGACCTTCAGGGGTGAGTGAGACATAGAGGTATAACATATGATGAGCGTTTGACGGCACTGGGCCTGTACTCACTGGAGTTTAGAAGGATGAGGGGTGACCTCATTGAAACTTACGGAATAGTGAAAGGCTCGGATAGAGTGGATGTGGAGAGGATGTTTCCATTAGTGGGAGAGTCTAGGACCAAAGGGCACAGCCTCAGAATTAAAGGACGTTCATTTCAGAAGGAGATGAGGTGACATTTCTTTAGTCAGAGGGTGATGAATAGACAAGGGACGATAGGTGCAGGAGTAGGCCATTCGGCCCTTCGAGCCAGCACCGCCATTCAATGTGATCATGGCTGATCATCCACAATCAGTACCCCGTCCCCATATCCCCTGACTCCGCTATCTTTAAGAGCCCTATCTAGCTCTCTCTTGAAAGTGTCCAGAGAACCGGCCTCCACCGCCCTCTGAGGCAGAGAATTCCACAGACTCACAGCTTTGTGAATTCTTTGCCACAGAAGGCTGTGGAGGCCAAGTCAGTGGATATTTTTAAGGCAGAGATAGATAGATTCTTGATTAGTGCGAATGTCAGGGGTTACGGGGAGAAGGCAGGAGAATGGGGTTAGGAGGGAGAGATAGATCAGCCATGATTTTACGGCGGAGTAGACTTGATGGGCCTAATTCTACTGATTTCTTTGATGATCTTGGCACTGTAGGGTGATTCATTGTGTAGGAAGGAACTGCAGATGCTGGTTTAAATTGAAGATAGACACAAAAAGCTGGAGTAACTCAGCGGGTCAGGCAGCATCTCTGGAGAGAAGGAAAGGATGATTCAATATGACCCTTAAGAAGGGTCTCGACTCAAAACGTCACCCATTCCTTCTCTCCAAAGATGTTGCCTCTCCCGCTGAGTTACCTAGTCCATCCATCTTCGATGTAAACCAGCATCTGCAGCTCCCTCCTACATTTTTTTTTTGTAAAATATTTTTATTAGAAGTAAATACATATTAAGAAGAAATAATATAAAATCGAAAAAAAAGGAAACATATTATTCGTCACATACATTCTTAATATTTTTAAAATTTACGGTCAATCTTATTTATACTTCTATATTTTTTTATTATTTTATAACAGTAGGAAATAAAGAGAAATAATAAAAAGAAAAAGAAATGAGAAAGAAATAAAAAATCAATAAAATGAGTGGAGTATTAGCAAGATATTCTTCATTGGAGATATATTCATGATCTATTGTATATAATTCTTCATCTATTCCTTCATTCAGGCTTCAGTCAGGGCCTCGAACCGGACCACCTTAACCCTTTAAATATTCAATAAATGGAGACCATATTCCTCTGAATTGATCTAACCTGTCCATTAGGACAAGTCTTAATCTTTCCAGGTGAAGTGTCTCCGACATTTCTGTAATCCACATTTTGATTGTGGGGGATATGGGACCTTTCCAAAATCTTAGTATTAATTTTTTACCAATTATTAAACTATAACCAATAAAAATTATTTGTTGTGTTGTTAGTATCTGATCCGTTTCTAATATTCCTAATATAATTAATTTTGAGTCTGGAATTAAATTTGCATTAACTACATTCGAGATTATCTTAAATATTTCTGCCCAAAAATTAGTAATTTTTGTACATTTTGTGAATGAATGCGTTAGATTAGCTTCTAACTGTTGACATTTATCACATATAGCAGAAACATTTGAGAAAATTCTGTTTAATTTGGATTTTGAGAAGTGTAATCTATGTATAACTTTAAATTGTATCAAGGAGTGTCTGGCATTTAATGAGCAATGGTGTATATGTTGTAAACTTTCATTCCATACTTCTCTACTAATTACTTGACCTAATTCATTTTCCCATGCTTGTCTATATTTTTCCGTATTTGGTAAATCATTTTCCTGTAAGATATTCTAAATAAATGATATTAATTTTTCTGTATTCGGATGTTTATTTAGACATTCATCTAAAATTTCTGTCTTTCTATTCCTAAAATCCGGTGTATTTGATTTAACATAATCTCTAATTTGTAGATATCTAAAATATTCTTTTGAGTGTAATCCATAATTTTGTTGTAATTCCTGAAATGAAAGAAATAAACTTTCCCTGTAGAGACCACCCATCTTATTTATTCCATAGTTCTTCCATTTTAAAAAACCTTTATCCATCAATGAAGGTTTAAAAGTAATGTTGTTTACAATTGGAAGAGCCAGTGGTATACTCTGTAATTTTAATGTTTTTTTAATTGTTTCCAAATACATATACCACTTTATATTATTGGGTTTCCTCTATAAATTTTCTTATGTATTTTAGTGTTAGCAAATAAAATCGAGCTAATTTCGAAAGGTGAACAGTCTTCCTTTACCATTTTTAACCAGTTTGGTTGTTTATCTACTTCTTCCAACCAGAAATTCATTTTTTTTATATTAACTGCCCAGTAATAAAACATAAAATTAGGCAATGCTCCCTCCTACATTTTGTTCATAAATTATCCGAGCAGGGTTAGGCCATTCGGCCCATCAGGTCTACTCCGCTATTCAATCACAGCTGATCCATCTTTCCCTCCTAACCCCATTCTCCTGCCTTTTCCTCATAACCCCTGACACCCGTGCTAATCAAGAGCCTGTCAGTCTACGCCTCACTTCACTTGCACCAATGGGGATCTAGAGAAGGGTCCCGACCAGAAACGTCACCTATCCATGTTCTCCACAGACGCTGCCTGACCCGCTGAGTTACTCCAGCACTCTATGAAACGTCACCTATCCATGTTCTCCACAGATGCTGCCTGACCCGCTGAGTTACTCCAGCACTCTGTGAAACGTCACCTATCCATGTTCTCCACAGACGCTGCCTGACCCGCTGAGTTACTCCAGCACTCTGTGAAACGTCACCCATTCCTTCTCTCCAGAATACCATAATATCAGATAATTTGCACCCTTAGTAATTGGCACCATTTGAAAAATCACTTATTTTTGGAGAGAAGGGATGGGCGACGTTTCGGGCCGAGACCCAAAGGGTCTCGAGCCAAAGCGTCACCCATTCCTTCCCTTCACAGATGCTGCCTGACCCGCTGAGTTACTCCAGCACTCTGTGAAACGTCACCTATCCATGTTCCCCACAGATGCTGCCTGACCCGCTGAGTTACTCCAGCACTCTGTGTCCTTTTTTGGAAACCAGCTTCTGCAGTTCGTTATTTCTGTGCTGATGTAACAACAAAGAACAGGAACGGCACGGTGGCGCAGGGCTAGAGTTGCTGACTCACCGCATCAGAGATCCAGGTTCGATCCTGACTGCGGGCGCTGTCTGTACGGAGATTTTACGTTCTCCCTGTGACCGCGTGGGTTTTCCCCGGGTGCTCCGGTTTCCTCCCACACTCAATTCAATTCAATTCAACTTTAATGTCATTGCACAGATACAAGTATGGGTACAACGAAATGCAGTTTAGTGTCAGTACGTAGTGATAGCAATATTTAGATAAATACAGATAAATAAATACAGATGTGGGAATCTATCGGCGGGACTCCGAGTTCAGCAGTGCGATGGTGTTATTATAGAAGCTACGCCTCATCCTGCTGGTGCGGGACCTGAGGCTCCTGTACCGCCTCCCCGATGGTAGGAGGGCAAACAGTCCATGGTTAGGGTGGGAGGGGTCCTTGATGATCTTCCCGGCCCATCTCAGACACCGTTTTCGGTGGAGGGCATCTAAAGCAGGGAGCGGGGCACCGATGATGTGCTGGGCGGTTTTCACCACCCGTTGTAGTGCCTTCCTGTCTGCTACGGTGCAACTGCTGTACCATACCGTAAAGCAGGTGGTCAGGATGCTTTCGATGGTACAGCGGTAGAAGTTGGTCAGGATCAGGGGGGACAGGTGGGCTTTTTTGAGCCTCCTCAGGAAGTAAAGGCGCTGCTGCGCCTTTTTGATCAGCTTGGAGGTGTTGAGGGACCAGGACAGATCCTCCGAGATGTGTACCCCGAGGAATTTGTAGTTGGAGACCCGCTCCACCTCAGTCCCGTTTATAATGGATGGGGGTGTGTCTGCCCCCTCTGTTCTTCCTGAAGTCGACAATGATCTCCTTCGTCTTCTGGGAGTTGAGGACGAGGTTGTTATTGGCACACCAGGTTGTCAGGTGCTGGACCTCCTCCCTGTAGGCTGACTCGTCGTTATCGCTGATCAGTCCTACCACCGTGGTGTCGTCGGCAAATTTTATGATGGCGTTGGAGCCGTACTTAGGGATGCAGTCATGGGTGAAGAGAGAGTAGAGGAGAGGGCTGAGCACACAGCCTTGTGGCACGCCAGGTGTTCAGTGTTATAGTGGAGGAGGTGAGGTTGTTGATCCCTAACAGACTGTGGTCTGTTAGTGAGGAAATCCAGTGTCCAATTGCAGAGGGAAGTGGAGATGCCAAGACCGCTGAGTTTGGTGATCAAGCTAGCGGGTATGACAGTGTTAAAGGCGGAGCTGAAGTCAATGAACAGCAGCCTGATGTAGGTGTTATTGCTGTCCAGGTGGGTCAGGGCAGAGTGTAGGGCCACAGATATGGCGTCCTCTGTTGACCTATTGGTCCGGTAGGCAAACTGATGGGGGTCCAGTGTGGGGGGGAGGCTGGCTTTGAGGTGAGCCAAGATCAGCCGCTCGAAGCACTTGGCGATGACAGGGGTGAGGGCCACTGGCCGGAAATCGCTGAGACTCCCTGTCGCTGGTGGGGATGCCATCGGGGCCGGCAGCTTTGTGCTCATTCACCTGCTCAGTGCATAGAAACATAGAAACATAGAAATTAGGTGCAGGAGTAGGCGATAGCCCTTCGGCCTGCACCGCCATTCAATATGATCATGGCTGATCATCCAACTCAGGTACCTGCCTTCTCTCCATACCCTCTGATCCCTTAGCCACAAGGGCCACATCCAACTCACTCTTAAATATAGCCAATGAACTGGCCTCAACTACCTCTGTGGCAGAGAGTTCCAGAGACTCACCACTTCTGTGTGAAAAAAGTCTTTCTCATCTCGGTGCATCTTGTACAGCAGAGGTGGAGAGACCGAGGGGTTGTTCATGCGGGGGTGGAGCAACTTTGATGGCTGGAGTTTTGTTGTCCCGGTCAAAGCGGGCGTAGAAATGGTTTAGCTCGTCAGGAAGGGAGGCGTTGTCTGGCGGGGGGGGGGGGAGAGTGTTAACTTTATGGTAATCGGCAATGGATTTGATTCCTTGCCACATGCGCCTGGGGTCAGAGTTGTTTCGGAAATGCTCCTCGATCCGCCGTTTGTGATTGAGTTTAGCATTCCTAATTCCCATTCCTAAATCCAAAGACTCAAACAGTTTTTAGGTTAATTGGCTTTGGTAAAAATTGCCCCAGTGTGTGTAGGACTGTCTGGGTGATCAAATGCTCACTGGTCGGCATGGACTCGGTGGGCCGAAGGGCCTGTTTTTCCATGCTGCATCTCTAAGCTAAAAACTAAAACTAAAACACACAAAAACACAGTGTGGGCGGCAGTCGCAGTGTGCAACGTTCATCAGCAGAGGGAGAGAGAGATCCAGTGGTGAGACCAAGGCATGGGACCTCCTCTACTCCTAGAGAACCTGCATCATCTCAATCTCAATCTCAATCTTCCCCTTAAAAATAGATCCCAGGAATGAGCTGTTAACCTATGATGAGCGTCTGTCGGCACTGGGCCTGTACTCGCTGGCCTATAGAATAATGAGGGGGGGGGACCTCATTGAAACGTACAGAATAGTGAAAGGCCTGGATAGAGTGGATGTGGAGAGGATGTTTCCACTAGTGGGAGAGTCTAGGACTAGAGGGCACAGCCTCAGAATTAAAGGGCGTTAATTTAGGAAGGAGATGAGGAGGAATTTCTTTATTCAGAGGGTGGTGAATCTGTGGAATTCATTGCGGAGGCCAAGTCTGTGGATATATTTAAGGCAGAGATAGATAGATTCTTGATTAAAGTAAAGTCAAAAGTATCCTTTATTGTCATTCAGACATTTCAGTCTGAACGAAATTGTATACCTTGCACTCATAACATAGAATAAAATAACAAGACACACACTTAACACAGTTTAACATCCACCACAGTGAATCTACCAGCACCTCCTCACTGTGATGGAAGGCAAAAGTCTTAACGTCCTTGTTCGGGTGTCAGGGGTTACGGGGAGAAGGCAGGAGAATGGGGTTGAGAGGGAGAGATAGATCAGCCACGATTGAATGGCAGAGTAGACCTGATGGGCCGAATGGCCTAATTCTGCTCCTATCACTTATAAACAGTATATTTTATTTCTCGTGTCAAACTCTGACATGCAGGATCGAGCACATACACGCTACCTACTGCTCATGGTACACTTGAGCTCTAGAGGGACGACTACACTAGAAGGGGGGGGGGGGGGCGTGTGGGTTAAATGTTTATCATCCTGGCTTGTCGGAGGCAGCGGTCAAGTTCCTCCGGTAAGCCGCCGTGCCGGAGCCCGTTCCCGTCCAGGCGTAGCACTCGTATCTTGGAGAAGGTCAGGGGTCCTGAGCCCGCGCAGAAGCTCTCCACGTTAATCTCTGCAAACCACACAAAGCAAGAAGTCAGAGACACACGCAGACGCACAAAGAATTATAGCCATTTGGGACCATGTAGGGCCTTGTAGGGCCTTGTAGGGCCTTGTGGGGCCTTGTAGGGCCTTGTAGGTGTTTAAGAAGGAACTGCAGATGCTGGAAAATGGAAGGTAGTCAAAAATGCTGGAGAAACTCAGCGGGTGCGGCAGCATCTATGGAGCGAAGGAAATAGGCAGCGTTTTGGGCCAAAACCCTTCTTCAGACTGAGGGCCTTGTAGGGCGTTGTAGGGGCATGTGGGGCCTTGTAGGGGCATGTAGGATCTTGTAGGGCCTTGTAGGGCCTTGTAGGGGCATGTGGGCCTTGTAGGGCCATGTGGGGCCTTGTAGGGGCATGTGGGCCTTGTAGGGCTTTGTAGGGCCATGTGGAGCCTTGTAGGGCCTTGTAGGGGCATGTGGGCCTTGTAGGGCCTTGTAGGACCATGTAGGGGCATGTGGGGCCTTGCAGATCACTATAAAGCCATCATTCCAGCGAGCCAGAGAGCCCTAAAGCTATATAGGGCCATAGGGCCATACTGCATGGAAACAGGCCCTTCGGCCCAAATGGGACTAGCTTATATGGAAATAGGCAACGTTGCCTAAACGTTGCCTATTTCCTTTGCTCCATAGATGCTGCCTCACCTGCTGAGTTTCTCCAGCATTTTTGTCTACCTTCGATTTTCCAGCATCTTCTTGAACACTAGCTTAGATGGGGCATGTTGGTTGGCATGGCAGGTCCATGTGTCCACATCCCTGTGACCACGTGGGTTTTCCTCCGGGTGCTGCGGCCTCCTGCCACAACCCAAGGACGTGCGGGTTTGCGGGTTCATCTGCCCCTCTGTAAATTGTCCCCTGGTGTGCAGCGAGTGGATGAGAAAGTGGGATAGCATCGATCTGGTGTGAATGGGTGATTAATGGACTCGATGGGCCGAAGGGCCTGTTTCCATGCTGTATCTCTGAACTAAACTCAGACACAAAGGCCCATATTCTACCCAATTTTTTAAACCCAACAGCAGGTTTAACTCTGCAATTTAGACTCGACGGCAGGTTTGAATCCCTGATAGACTGGATAGACTCGGTTTGTACTCGCTAGAATTTAGAAGACTGAGGGGGGATATTATAGAAACTTACAGAATTCTTAAGGGGTTGGACAGGCTAGATGCAGGAAGATTGTTCCCGATGTTGGGGAAGTCCAGAACAAGGGGTCACAGTTTAAGGATAAGGGGGAATTCCTTTAGGACCAAGATGAGGAAAATTTTTCACACAAAGAGTGGTGAGTCTCTGGAATTCTCTGCCACAGAAGGTAGTTGAGGCCAGTTCATTGGCTATATTTAATAGGGAGTTATATGTGGCCCTTGTGGCTAAAGGGATCAGGGGGTATGGAGAGAAGGCAGGTACAGGATACTCGAGTTGGATGATCAGCCATGATCATATTGAATGACAGTGCAGGCTCGAAGGCCGAATGGCCTACTCCTGCACCTATTTTCTATGTTTCTATGTTTCTATATTTAGACTAAAGTCTAAGTTGTCTTTCTACTAATCGCCAAAGCTTAGACTGACCTTAGACTAGAGTCTAACTCGCCGCAAAATTTAGACTCAGCAGAGGGCAGGTTTAAGGAAGGTTTATGCTCGCTACAGTGAGACGAGCTGGAAGCACTGCGGAGACCAGTCTACATTCGCTTGCAACTTCATTCTCCTCCACAGCTCACGAAGGTCGCGAAGATCTCTGCGGCTGCCAAACCGCGACTGGAATTGCGAATGAATCGCATCCTATGCCTTGTTCTTTTCAATTGTTGCCTGGAAATTGCACCTTTTTGTCTCGATAACTGTAATTTTATCGACTAGTAACGTCCCAGTTCCCTTTCCGCTGTTTCTGTTTGTCAGCCATGTTGAAGTTGTCGTCTGCTCGCGCCTCTGCTATTGCATTGCACACGTGCAGTACCAGCAGACACCGGCGCCATGGCAACTAAAACGTGGCCTAACTTTAGACTCAGCTAAAACCAAAGTCTAAAGTTAGACTCACCTTAGGCTTTAGTCTAACTAAACCTCGCTACCAGAATACCAAATCTTTCTTAAACCGAGCGTCGGGTTTAGTTTAGACCCGAGCAGCAGGTTTAAGGAAAGTCTAAAAGAAAGAACTGCAGATGCTGGAGAATCGAGGGTACACAAAAAGCTGGAGAAACTCAGCGGGTGCAGCAGCATCTAAGGAGCGAAGGAGATAGGCGACGTTTCGGGTCGAGACCCTTCTTCAGACTGGTCAGAGATCAGGGAAACGAGAGATTAAGACGGTGATGTGGAGAGATAAGGAACAGTGAATGAAAGATATGCCCCCACCCTAGTCGCACTAGCTTCTCCTTTTCACACTACAAACAGCTTACAATGGCTTGTTCCCTTTATCATCGATACTTTTTTGCATATCTTTCATTCATTGTAGAATACGGGCCTAAGTGTTGGAGTAACTCAGCAGGTCAGGTAGCATCTCTGGAGAACATGGACTGGGGATGTTTCGGGTCGAGAAAATGCCCTATCTGAAACATCACCTATCCATGTTCTCCAAGGATGCTGCCTGACCTGACGAGTTACTCCAGCACTCTGTGTCTTTTTTTGCAACTATGAGCTTTGTTGGTTGGACAAAGGATTACAAGGTTTTAGCACTAATGTTGGGGTTATTAATTAATTGACATTTTTATTGATTGTGTTTTATCTGTCTGTATAGCATTTAACTTGGCCAATTATAGACAATAGACCACAGACAATAGGTGCAGGAGTAGGCCATTCGGCCCTTTGAGCCAGCACCGCCGTTCAATGCGATCATGGCTGATCAATTAATGGGAGAGTTAATGACTAGAGGTCACAGCCTCAGAATTAAAGGGCGTTCTTTTAGGAAGGAAATGAGGAGACATTTCTTTAGTCAGAATGTGGTGAATCTTTGCCACAGAAGGCCTTGGAGGCCAAGTCAGTGGATATTTTTTAAGACAGAGACAGATAGATTCTTGATTAGTACCGGGTGTCAGGGGTTATGGGGAGAAGGCAGGAGAATGGGGTTAGGAGGGAGAGATAGATCAGCCATGATTGAATGGCGGAGTAGACTTGATGGGCCGAATGGCACATACTACTCCTATCACATGACCTCATGACGCTGAAGGGCCTGATATGCTGCTGCAAGTCAGATAGAAAATAGACACAAAAAGCTGGAGTAACTCAGCGGGACAGGCAGCATCTCTGGAGAGAAGGAATGGGCGACGTTTTGGATCGAGACCCTTCTTCGGACAAGTAAGAATGTTCTGTTCCAGTGAAGGTCTGTAGGGCAATTAAACTCTTTTGACCTCTTGACCTGACGTAAACCGCACCCAATGATGACGCGTTGGTGTGAGAATGGAGCGAGACCCATCCCTACACTAACAGTGACCGAAGGCAGTGAGGAATTTGCTGGGGCTCGGTGGCGCAGCGGTAGAGTTGCTGCCTCACAGCGCCAGAGACCTGGGTTCGATCCTGACCACGGGTGCAGTCTGATGTCCGCCGGATGTTCCTGTCTGTTGTGAGTCTGTGGAATTCTCTGCCTGGAGGCCGGTTCTCTGGGCACTTTCAAGAGAGAGCTAGATAGGGCTCTTAAAGATAGCGGAGTCAGGGGATATGGGGAGAAGGCAGGAACGGGGTACTGATTTTGGACGATCAGCCATGAGCACATTGAATGGCGGTGCTGGTCCAAAGGGCCGAATGGCCTTCTCCTGCACCTATTGTCTATGTACGGAGTTTGTACGTTCTCCCCATGACCTGCGTGGGTTTTCTCTGGGATCTCTGGCTTCCTCCCAACCTCCAAAGGGGTACAGGTTTGTAGGTTAATTGGCTATGGTAAAGATTGTAAATTGTCCCTGGTGTGTGTGGGACAGCGCTAGTGTACTGGGTGATTGCTGGCCGGCACGGACTGGGTGGGCCGAAGGGCCTGTTTCTGCTCTGTAAGTCTAAAGTGTCAAGGCAGAAGTTCAGAGAATCAGACGTGACGAACCTTTGATGCGGTTGGCATGGAGATAGAGGTGCTCCAAGTTCTCATTGACCGGGGGTATGTTGTGGAGTTTGTTGTGGGAGAGGTCCAACTCGATTAGACTGGAGACATTAAAGGTGCCTGTAGGGATGCCCTGGTCCGTCAGCTGGTTATTGGAGATCCTGGCGTACTGGAGCTTGAGGAGTTTGCGGAAGTACTCGCTGGGAATGGCGCTGATGTGGTTGTAGTCCAGGTACAGCTGTTCTGTTGTGTCCGGAATCACCTTGGGGACCTTCTTCAGATGGTTGTTGCTGAGGTCCAGGAAGGACAGAGACTTCAGAGCTTTCAGGGAGCCCCCAACATCTTCCAGTCGGTTGTCGTTGAGGAGGAGTGTGGTCAGGTTGCGGAGACCTTGCAGACTGTTGGGTTGGACCTTGGAGATCCTGTTGCCTGCGACCCTCAGCTCCTGCAGCGAGCGAGGCAAGGGGTGGGGGATGCTGGTCAACTTGTTGTGGTCCAGGTACAGCCTCTGGAGGTTGTCCAGCTTGGAGAAGACCCGCTTGCCCAGCCCGTGGCTGGAGATGTTATTGCGGTGAAGGACGAGCCAGAGGAGGCCGGTGGCGTTGTCGAACACGCCGTCGGGGACGGCCTGGATCAGGTTGTCCTGCAGGTAGACGTACTTCATGCGTGCCGGCACGCGGGGGACATGTCTCAGGCGGCGTGTGTCGCAGTACATGGCAGTGGGCAGCGAGGGTGGACAGGTGCACTCAGCCGGACAGTCGGCGGACGAGGGTGCGGACTCTTCCCGCTCCACGTAGGGCTGCCAGCGCAGCCGGGAATATGCCAGGACACGGGCCAGCCAGTTGAAGTACCCGTACGTGTACTGGCCGGACGCTCCGGACAAGAGCGCGGTCAGCAGCAGCAGAGGCAGGGGCTTCATCGCGGGAAACGGAACCGAGCGAGGATAATCCCACAACGGCTTTAGAAACGCCAATGGAAAGCCGGAGGCAACAGCGGGCAGGCCAAAGGGCAACGGGACTTCACTTCTCTCTGAGTGGGGATTGAAACAGAACAATCGCAGTTAAAACAGTGGTGAATGTTGGCACAGTCCCAGCAGTGGAGGAGAATGTGTAGGAAGGTAGACACAAGATGCTGGAGTAACTCAGCGGGACAGGCTGCATCTCTGGAGAGAAGGATAGGGAGAGAAGACCCTTCTTCAGTCTCGACCCAAAACATCACCTTTTCCTTCTCTCCAGAGATGCTGTTTGTCCCGCTGAGGTACTCCAGCATTTTGTTGTCTTTCTTCAGGGTAAACCAGCAACTGCAGTTCCTTCCTACACATGGAAATGGGCCCTTTGGCCCACCAAGTCCATGCGAACCATCGATCACACGATCACACGTTCATACTAGCTCTGTTATCCCACTTTCTCATCCAATGCGTCTAATCAGCCTGAAGATTGGTCCAAACCTGCAACGTCACCTATCCATGTTCTCCACAGATGCTGCCTGACCCGCTGAGTTACTCCAGCACTTTGTGAATACACAGGCAGACAAAAATGCTGGAGAAACTCAGCGGGTGAGGCAGCATCAATGGAGCAAAGGAAATAGGCGACGTTTCAGGTCGAGACCCTTCTTCAGAGAGTCTTTTTACCCAAGATCGGGGAATCAGGAAACACAGGACATTGGTTTAAGGTGAGAAGGGTAAGAATTAATAAGAATCTGAGGGAATTAGGCCTTAAAATCTCCAAAGACAGATGGGAAAAATATCTCCTATATATACATAATTGTTCGATTAATGTTAGACACATTTTAATCCAATTCAAAATACTACACAGACTATATTACTCAAAAACTAAACCGAATTAGATTTTTCCAAATGTATCTCCTATTTGTATCCTAAAAACTAAACCGAATAAGATTTTTCCTAAATGTATCTCCTATCAACAAACAACTATAACACACTCCTTTGCCTCTTGCATAAAACTCCAGAAATTTTGGAAAGAAATCTTTGAAATTTTTTCAAAATTATTAAAAACATAACTGGACCCCCCATACAGAATTGGTTATTTTCGGAGCAGCAGGAGCCTGCTCTGAGCTATCAATATTTCAAAAGTTTTTCCTTAACTATGGCCTAATAAAGGCAAAAAAAAACGTATTCTTAAATTTTGGAAAAATGCATCTACCCCAAGTCTTAAAATGTGGATCACAAGCATGTCTGAGACACTACATCTTATAGAAACATAGAACATAGAAAATAGGTGCAGGAGTGGGCCATTCGGCCCCTCGAGCCTGCACCGCCATTCAATATGATCATGGCTGATCACCTTGAAGATATGAGACTCGTCTTAGCAGGAAAATCAGAGCAATTTTCAAAGATATGGTCTCCTTACAAGATTCATTACAAGGATAGTGTGGTGCAACACAACTTTTGGAATTAAACCGATTCACGGACAGGACGATGGGGGAGGTGAGAAATGAAGCAGGTATGTCAACACATTTAGGTCTTTTTTAAACAATTATTTTCCATTTTTGTCTTTTTGTTTTGTTTAAAGTTTTCACTTCCTCACTCTGTGACTACACTCTTTGGTAGTTTAGGGGTTCTATTTTTACACATCCACTACCTCTTTCACTTTCTCTCCTTCTTGCTCTTTCTTTCTTTCTCTATTTCATTTTTGCCAAAATTAAAATGGAAGCTGTACAATAAATGTATTTTGTCAGAAGCCGCGGTTTATACTACTGTACACTGCTTCTAATAAAAAAAATTAAATTAAAAAAAAATAAATAATCTGAGGGACATTTTTCACACGGTGTATGGCACGAGCTGCCGGAGGTGGTAGTTGAGGCAGGTAGTACGACAATAGTTAGAAGACATATTTACAGGTACATGGATAGGACAGGTTTAGAGGGATATGGGCCAAACATGTGAGCAGGTGGGACTAACTTCGATGGGGCATTTTGTCGGCATGGGCAAGTTGGGCCGAAGGGCCTGTTTCCACGCTGCGTTACTCGAGAACTACGACCCCATCTTTTCCTCCTGGGCTGTGGTAACACTTAAAAATAATTCTCCTCATTAATAAAAGCTTCGTTAATGGTTGGTTACCAAATTAGTTTGGTGTTTAAGGTACAAACTCCAACCATTTCATTCTGGGGGAAGGGAAGGGCAATTAAAGACATGTCATAATCCAGTGTTCAAGAAGGAACTGCAGATGCTGGAAAATCGAAGGTAGACAAAAATGCTGGAGGAACTCAGCGGGTGAGGGGGCATCTATGGAGCAAAGGATGCTTCGGGTCGAGACCTTTAAGGGTGAGGCAGCATCTATGGAGCGAAGGAATCGGAAACGCCACCTATTCCTTCGCTCCATAGATGCTGCCTCACGCGCTGAGTTTCTCCAGCATTAGTATACTGGACTATTCATCGTAAGTTTATTGGTGGAGCGCACAGACACAATGACCCCTTTAACCAGCATGGAAGCATAAACATTTACTGACAGCAGTCTCATTTTACCCACTAAATTCCACTATTTTTACTGCACTGGGCCTGTACTGGCTGGAGTTCAGAAGGATGAGGGGGGAACCTCGTTGAAAGGTACCGAATAGTGAAAGGCCCGGATAGAGTGGATGTGGAGAGGATGTTTGCACTAGTGGGAGAGTCTAGGACCAGAGGGCACCGCCTCAGAATTAAAGGATGTTCATTTAGGAAGGAGATGAGGAGGAATTTCTTTTGTCAGAGGGTGGTGAATCGGGATGATCAGCCATGATCACATTGAATGGCGGTGCTGGCTCGAATGGCTGAATCGCCTCCTCCTGCACCTATTGTCTCTTGTCTATTGTCTATTGAATCTGTGGAATTCATTGCCACAGAAGGCTGTGCAGGCCAAGTCAGTGGATATAGTTAAGGCAGAGATAGATAGATTCTTGATCAGTACGGGCGTCAGGTTTTACGGGGAGAAGGCAGGAGAATGGGGTTAGGAGGGAGAGATAGATCGGCCATGAATGAATGGCAGAGGAGACTTGATGGGCCGAATGGTCTAATTCTTCTCCTATGATATGCCATTTAAAATAGCGGAGTCAGGGGATATGGGGAGAAGGCAGGAACGGGGTACTGATTGGGGAGTCTGAAGAAGGGTCTCGACCCGAAACGTCGCCTATCTCCTTCGCTCCTTAGATGCTGCTGCACCCGCTGAGTTTCTCCAGCATTTTGTGTAACCTACTGATTGGGGATGATCAGCCATGATCACATTGAATGGCGGTGCTGGCTCGAAGGGCCGAATGGCCTACTCCTGCACTTATTGTCTATTATCTATTGTCTATGAGCATGAATTTATTTTGAATTCCCTTCATGAAGTCACAGAGAGAGAATAACTCTGCAGACAGGTTAATGTTATGTCTAATGTCACAATACATTTAGAAGGCTATAAAACTGTAAATACTCCTCGTTATATGTGGAATACAAATTTAATATTCATAGGAAGGTCTTGAACTTTGTTATTTTAGGAATTGGACTCTTGGAACTTGAAGACTTTCATAAAGTTGTTTGGGAAAAGGCTGACAGTTTAGTTTAGAGACACAGCGCGGAAACAGGCCCTTCGCCCCGCGCCGACCAGCGACCCCCACACACTAGCACTACCCTACACACACTAGGGACAATTTGACATTTATACCAGGCCAATTAACCTCCAAACCTGCACGTCTTTGGAGAGTGGGATGAACCAGGAGCTCTCGGAGAAAACCCCACGCGGGTCACGGGGAGAACGTGCAAACTCCGTACAGACAACGCCCCACTGTCGGGATCGAACCCGGGTCTCTGGCGCTGTGAGCGCTGTAAGGCAGCGACTCCACCGCTGGAGCCACCGTGCATAGGAGTAGAATTGGTCCATTCGGCCCATCGAGTCTAATCTGCCATGGCCGGTTGATCTTCCCCTCTCAACCCCATCCTCCTGCCTTGTCCTGCTTCAGCTAATCCTAATTTAATGAACGCTTTGCCAGTTAGGGAAAACATTTCGATAACTTTAGTTTAGTTTAGAGATACAGCATGGAACAGCCCCACCTGTTCATCAGTGACCCTCGGACTATCCTCGATCGGACTTTGCTGGCTTTATCCTACACTAAACGTTATTCCCTTATCCTGTATCTGTACACTGTGGACGGGTCGATTGTAATCATGTATTGTCTTTCCGTTGACTGGATAGAGCGCAGCAAAAGCTTTTCACTGTACCTCGCTACACGGGACAATAAACGCGGTCACGGGAAGAGCTGGTGACATTTGTCGGGGCAGATGGTAAGACCGCCTAAAGCAGGTCAGGTCTAACGCACTAGACCAGCCCCGCTCTGGATGTCGGTGAGACCAAGCGGAGGCTTGGCGATCGTTTCGCCGAACACCTCCGCTCGGTCTGCAAAAACCAACCCGACCTCCCGGTGGCTCGGCACTTCAACTCCCCCTCCCATTCCGCATCCGACCTCTCGGTCCTGGGCCTCCTCCATGGCCAGAGTGAGCAACACCGCAAGCTGGAGGAACAGTACCTCATATTCCGCTTGGGGAGTCTGCATCCTTTGGGCTTGAACATTGAATTTCCTCAATTCTGTTAACCCCTGCTGTCTCCTCCCCCTCCCACCTCTCCCTCAGCCCTTGGGCCCTGGCATTCCCTCTATCTCTATCTCCCTCCCCCACCCTAGTCACACTAGCTTCTCATTTTCACACCACAAACAGCTTACAATGGCTTGTTCCCTTTATCATCGATACTTTTTTGCATATCTTTCATTCATTGTTCTTTATCTCTCCACATCACCGTCTATATCTCTCGTTTCCCTGATCCCTGACCAGTCTGAAGAAGAGTCTCGACCCGAAACGTCGCCTATCGCCTTCGCTCCTTAGATGCTGCTGCACCCGCTGAGTTTCTCTAGCTTTTTGTGTAACCCTCGATTCTCCAGCATCTGCAGTTTCTTCGTTAACACCTCTCTGGGTGGCTCCTGATGATCCGAATAAATCAGGTCTTGCTCTCTCATCCGCAGTAAAACCAGGCAACATTTTCATTTATTCTACTGCAGAGTTACTGCAGAGACAAAGTAGCAAACCCAGATCGGTTTCCTTAATCTTTTACAGGTAGATAGACACAAAATGCTGGAGTAACTCAGTGGGACAGGCAGCATCTCTGGAGGGAAGGAGTGGGTGACGTTTCTGGTCAAGACCAATCTTCCTTTTTCGACCCGAACAGTCGCCCATTCCTTCTCTCCAGAGATGCTGCCTGTCCCGCTGAGTTACTCCAGCACTTTGTGTCTATCTTCGGTTTAAACCAGCACCTGCAGTTCCTTCCTCCACATCTGTTAAAGGTACGTCCACAAAGTAGAAAGTTACTTTATATATTGTTTATATATTAAATCCTCTGCATATGGGATGCGAGTTTATATTAGTTTAGTTTAAAGATACAGCGTGGAAACAGGCCCTTTGTTTTGAGTGCAATGAAACCGATCCCAACTATATATGAGGCAGCTCGGTGGCGCAGTGGTAGAGTTGCTGCTCACAGCGCCAGACACCCGGGCTAAATCCTGACTGCGGGTGCTGTCTGTACAGAGTTTGTACGTTCTCCCCGTGACCGCGTGGGTTTTCTCCGGGTGCTCTGGTTTCCTCCCACACTCCAAATACGTGTGGGTTTGTAGGTTAATTGGCTCCTGTAAATTGTAAAGTGTCCCTAGTCTGTAGGGTAGTGCTGGTGTGCGAGGTGATCGCCGGCCGACACGGACTTGGTGGGCCGAAGGGCCTGTATCTCTAGACTAAACTAAACTAACTTTAGACAGGCACTAAATGCTGGGGCACCTCAACGGGACGGGCAGCATCTCTGGGGAGAAGGAATGGGTGACGTTCCGGGTCGAGACCCACCGTCAGACTGAGAGTCAGGGGAGAGGGACACATGGAGATATGGAAGGGTAAGGTGTGAAAACGCAGATCAAAGGGGATGAAAGGAAAGTGTAGAATGGATCATTGTTGACCGAGGGGAAGGTGACAACGAGGTGTACAATCGGTAATATTTAATCAGGAGGGCGGTGAAACTAGTCTGAGAACTGGGATGGGGGAGGGGATGGAGAGAGAGAGGGAAAGAAAGCAAGGGCTGCTTGAAGTCAATGTTCATACCGCTGGGGTGTAAGCTGCCCAAGCGAAATATGAGGTGCTGTTCCTCCAATTTGCGCTGGGCCTCACTCTGACAGTGGAGGAGGCCCTGGACAGAAGGGTCAGTGTGGGAAGCGTGCGTTTAACACAGTATCTCGTTATACCCAGCGCTCCTGCACTAATCCTTCCAGTCATGCCAACACTCTCAATGGGTAAACATTCATCTGGCCTCCCGTACGGGATCGATGTAAAGATTGCAGAGACCTCCTTGCCTACCTTGATGTGTAGATAACGGCGCTGATCTCTCCGTGGGGGGTGGGGGGTGGGGTGGGGGTTATCTTACGGGTTTCATTTGGAGGGGAGAGCTACAGGTTCTGTCGGGCTGCACGCATTCACACCAGGGACCAGCCAATGGTCTGGTCGCTGGAACACTCCCAGTCGAAATACACAAGTGTCCCTTTTATAACCCTGAGTAAACGTTGAAATGAAGGAATGTAAGCTGTCTGCGGAAAAAAGGTTGTTAGTTTTGCTCGTTATATTTCTTGATGAACTCTGCCAATCTCTCTCCATTTTCAATTTCAAGTTTTTCAATTTAAAAAGCTTTATTGGCATGATAAAGTACATGGTTATATTGCCAAAGTATAAAACATGACATACATAATTAAAATGCATGAGTATAAATACAAGTATACAGTGCATGGATAGATATGTCCCTGTACATAAACTCGCAATAGACCTACAGCCCTTTATTGATGCTACACGTTCTTGCAGCTGTAAGCAGCACAACAGAATAGCAAGCTTAGCAATTCAATATTAATTTCTTAGTGTGTTAACGTCAATTAGTGCGTACGTGCATATTGTTCATTCTCTCTCTCTCTCTCTCTCTCTCTCTCTCTCTCTCTCTCTCTCTCCCTCTCCTCATTAGACACGAGAGGCGCGATTAAGCTCACAGGGGAAGTTTCCCCGTTGTTTTATACATTTTGTTGTTAAAGGAAAACCAACTCGACACACACAACGAGAGTTAACAGCAGTCAGGAAAAAAAACCCCTGCAATTAAACCACCTGGAATTTGATGAACAGATTTTCCCAATTTCTCTGCCTTGCGAGAGGTTAATTGAACTCAACAATAAGGCGCAGTTTTAACTCAGTTGGAAAGGGTGCAGAGAAGATTTACGAGGATGTTGCCAGGACTTGAAGACTTGAGGTATAGGGAAAGGTTGAGCAGGCTGGGACTCCCTAACAGCCAAAAATCTGTAGCCTCCCTTTGATCTGGTATTTTGTTGGTTCACATGCTTGATCAATGGTGTTTTATCATTAATGCCTTATTATTATTAATGTTTAGTGTTTTCTGAGTCATTCGCAACTGTCACTGTATGTCATGTTGTTACTTGTGGGCGGAGCACAAAGGCAAATTCCTTGTATGTGAATACTTGGCCAATAAACTTACTTAACTTACTTATTCCTTGGTGCGCTGGAGGACGAGGGGTGATCTTATAGAGGTGTATAAAATCATGAGGGGAATAGATCGGGTGAACGCATCTTTTTTGCAAGGTAGCGGAATCGGGAACTGGGTGAGCTAGAAGCAATGATTTTAGTTTTTTAGTTTTAGATACAGCACGGAAACAGGCCCTTCGGCCCACTGAGTCCATGCCGACCAGCGATCACCCGCTCACACACTAGTTCTGTGTTATCCCGCTTTCTCATCCACTCCCTACACACTAGGGGCAATTTACAGAGGGGCCGATTAACCAAACCCGTCTTTGGTATGTCCATCTATCTCTGCCTTAAAAATATCCACTGACATGGCCTCCACAGCCGTCTGTGGCAATAAATTCCACAGATTCACTATCCCTCTGAGTGAAGAAATTCAGAGGTAGACAAAAATGCTGGAGAAACTCAGCGGGTGTGGCAGCATCTATGGAGCGAAGGAAATAGGCAACGTTTCGGGACCGAAATCCTGAAGGAAATAGGCAACGTTTCGGGACGAAATCCTGAAGGAAATAGGCAACGTTTCGGGACGAAATCCTGAAGGAAATAGGCAACGTTTCCGGACGAAACCCTTCCGGGTTTCGTCCCGAAATGTTGCCTATTTCCTTCGCTCCACAGATGTTGCCGCACCCGCTGGGTTTCGCCAGCATTTTTGTCTACCTTCGATTTTTCCAGCATCTGCAGTTCTTTCTTAAAAAAAGAAATTCAGAGGGGGACTTAAAGGGTTTGGCCACGGGGAGATCGCGTAGGCCCGGGCAGACTGAGCGCAAGGGTTCAGTAAAAACGATCGCCAGTCCGCGTTTGGTCTCGCCGATTTTAGTTTAGTTTAGTTTAGAGATACAGCGCGGAAACCTTGGGCCCACCGAGTCGGTGCCAACCAGCGATCCCCGTACACTAACACTATCCTACACGCACACGCCAGGGACATTTCACACGTGTACCAAAGCCAATTAATCCACAAACCTGCCCGTCTTTGGAGTGTGGGAGGAAACCCGCGCGGGTCACGGGGAGAACGTACAAACTCTGCACAGGCAGTGCCCGTGGTCGGGATCGAACCCGGCGCTGTGAGGCAGGACCTCCACCGCTGCGTCGCCGTGCCGCCCTTATACGGGGGGGCTGAGAAGGGGCCTGCTTCCAGCCCCCATTAATTTGTTGTGATGTGATGGTGGTTTTTTTGCTACCAGGCGCTGGTCAATATTTGCTCCACTGATCTCTTTGGTTCACGCTGGCTGGGACTTGAAGCTGTGTATCCACACTGCCAGCTCCCGGCTCAGTGGGATTGCGTTGCCGCCTTTAATCTGAACATCCACCTTCATATCCAAGAGGAAATCTGGCCGGCACATGTTCACGATGACTTTGATTATTGTCTCTTTTTTAGTTCAGTTTAGTTTAGATTAGTTTAGAGAGACAGCGCTGAAACAGGCCCTTCGGCCCACCGGGTCCGCGCCGACCAGCGAAACACTAACGCTATCCTACACACACTAGCGACAATTTTACATTTACACCACGCCAATTAACCTACAAACCTGCACGTCTTTGGAGTGTGGGAGGAAACCAAAGATCTCGGAGAAAACCCACGCAGGTCACGGGGAGAACATACTAACTCCGTACAGACAGCGCCTGTAGTCGGGATCGAACCCGGGTCTCTGGCGCTGTGAGGCAGCAACTCTACCGTGCCTCCCTATTATATGCTGTCTGTGTGGAGTTTGCACGTTCTCCCTGATACCGAGTGGGTTTTCTCCGGGTGCTCCGGTTTCCTCCCACATCCCAAAGACGTGCGGGTTTGTAGGTTGATCGGTCCCTCTGTAAATTGCCCCCTAAAGTGTAGGGAGTGGATGAGAAAGTGGGGATAGCATGGAACTTGTGTTTGAACGGGTGATCGATGGTCGGCACGGACTCGGAGGGCCGAAGGGCCTGTTTCCGTGCTGTATCTCTAAACTAAACTAATCATCCTGAATCTTCTGAGGGTGTAATGCAGTAAAATTAAAGTATCAAGAGACAGAATAAAGTCTTTGTCAGACACATTGTGATGTCACGGGGGCGCAGCGGGTAGAGCTGCTGCCTCACAGCGCCGGAGACCCGGGTTCGATCCCGACTACGGGCGCTGTCTGTACGAAGTTTGCACGTTCTCCCCGTGACCTGCGTGGGTTTTCTCTGAGATCTTTAGTTTCCTCCCACACTCCAAAGGCGTGCAGGTTTGCAGCTTAATTGGCTCGGTGTAAATGTAAATTGTCCCTAGGGTAGTGTTAATGTGCAGAGACTGCTGGTCGGCACGGACCCGGTGGGCCGAAGGGCCTGTTTCCACGCTGCACGCTAAACTTAAATAAACCAAACTAAAGTAAACATCAATGAAGGTTTTTCTCTAACTTCAGGCAGCCCCGGCATTCCCCCTCTCTCTCCCCCTCCCCCACCCAAGTCGCACCAGCTTCTCGTTTTCACCCAACAAACAGTGAACAACGGCCTGTCTCCTTTATCATCGTTACTTTTTGGCATATCTTTAATTGATTGTTGTTTATCTCTCCACATCACCGTTTATATCTCTCGTTTCCCTTTCCCCTGACTCTCAGTCTGAAGAATGGCCGACTCCTGCACCTACTGCCGATGTTTCTATGGGCAGGCGATGTCCACACAGCCTTTTCCCAAAGGACCTGGCTGGAAACTTGTCTGCTGGCAGATACAGCCGAGAGAACATTAAAACAGCCTGAAGAAGGGTCTCGACCCGAAACGTCACCCATTCCTTCCCTCCAGAGATGCTGCCTGTCCCGCTGAGTTACTCCAGCTTTTTGTGTCTATCTTCAATGAAAGTGGGAATGGTTTTGGAGCCGACTAGGGCCAGGGAGAGAAAAACAGGAAATAGCAGCGGTGCTGAGAGGCAGATGCCAGGAATATGAAATAATCTTTTCACTTGAGGGTGTGCCAGCGAGAGAAACCGAGACATTAGATGAGCAATGAAATGCGCAAAGTACAAATGATGTTAAATAAGCCAATCAACGCCAAAGAGGGTAAATCTCTGGGTTGTGGAGGAAGGAACTGCAGGTGCTGGTTTACACCGAAGATAGACACAAAGTGCCGGAGTAACTCAGCGGGGACAGGCAGCATCTCCGGAGAGACGTTGCCCATTTCCTTCTCTCCAGAGATGATGCCTGTCCCATCTGAGTTACTCCAGCACTTTGTGTCTCCGTTGCAATTAATGGCAATCAGTTAGGAAACTTTTAAAATGTGGATTTGAGATCCTGTCTGATTTTCATTCAGTTTTCAAATTCATTGTCATCGTCTAATCCAACGAGTATTACAGAGCATTCCTGAGTTACTCCAGCACTCTGTGTCTTTTCTTCATAAACAAGCACATGCAGTTCTTTGAGACTCAATTTTAATAAACTAATTTATGTTCATAAGTTCTAGCAGCAGAATTAGGCCATTCGGCCCATCGAGTCTACTCCGCCACTCAATCATGGCTGATCTATCTTTCTCTCTCAATCCCATTCTCCTGTCTTTTCCAGCTTCCTTTACACTTTGCCCCTCTCACCTCAAAGCTGTGCCCTCTAGTATTTGATTTTGCCATCCCGGGGAAAAAGGTTCTGACTATCTACCCTGTCATAAAATTTCAGGAGGGAATGTGGATGATGTGCAGACAGATAAGAGATGGTCCTGATCTTGTGCTGTGCCCTTCTGTGCTCTGGTGGGCCGAAGGGCCTGTTTCCACGCTGTTTCTCTAATGTCTATAGTTCGGCGTGGATGAGCGGGGGAGGATTCTACGACTTAAGGTGAGAAGGGGAGAGAAAGAGAATAGTGTTTAGTGCAGGATAAAGTCCAGTAAAGTCTGATTAAAAATAGTCCGAGGGTCTCCAATGAGGTAGATGGGAGGTCAGGACCGCTCTCTAGTTGGTGAGAGGACGGTCCAGTTGCCTGATAACAGTCGGGAAGAAACTGCCCCTGAATCTGGAGGTGTGCGTTCGTTTTCGCACTTCTGTACCTCTTGCCCGATGGGAGAGGGGAGAAGAGGGAGTGACCGGGGTGAGACTGGTCCGTGATGATGCTGCTGGCCTTGCCGAGGCAGCGCGAGGTGTAGATGGAGTCGATGGAAGGGAGGTTGGTTTGCGTGCCGCACTTTGTGAACCAAGTGATCTTGGCGTGTTGCTGGGACGGCACGGTGGCATTGTAAATTGTCCCTAGTGTGTCGGAGAGCGTTAATGTGCGGGGATCGCTGGTTCCGACTTTGCTGGCTTTACCGTGCACTAAACGTTATTCCCTTATCCTGTATGTGTACACTGTGGACGGATCGATTGTCGATCATGTATTGTCTTTCCGCTGACTGGATAGCACGCGACAAAAAGCTTTTCACTGTACCTCAGTACACATGACAATAAACTAAACTGCACTAAACTGAACTAAACTGAACTAAACTAAACACTAAACTAAACAGGAGGTTGTTCGGGGTGAGAGCCTGGCGGTGCGATCTCTTTATCCGCTGGTCTATGTCAGAAACTGGAACAATTCCCCCTCTCCCTCGAGTCTATGCAGTGGTCAGAGCCTGTCGAGGCTCGGCCCACAAACAGCCCCCTCTTTCATAATACTCCACAAGTACTTGGCAGCTCCCCAAACGCTGCGGAAACATTTCTGTGAGAGGACCAGTGAGAGCTGCCTGTGTGAGTCTATCTGGAAAATATGTTCCCCCGCTCAATGATTTCCAGATGTGTGATGGGACCGACCGCGCGCTTGGACCAGCTCTGCTGGAGCGATGCGGAGAAGCCGTGGGTTCAATATCCCTCGTTCCGGCATGCCTCCCTTTGTAACTGACAGATAAACAACCTGGATTGGACTGGCTAGATTCAGGAAAAATGTTCCCCGATGTTGGGGGAGTCCAGAACCAGGGGTCACACAGTTTAAGAATAAGGGGTCAGGCCATTTAGGACTGAGATGATGAAAAAACGTTTCACCAGGAGAGTGGTGGAAAATAGGTGCAGGAGTAGGCCATTCGGCCCTTCGAGCCAGCACCTCCATTCAATATGATCTTGGCTGACCATCTAAAATCAGTACCCCGTTCCTGCTTTCTCCCCATGTCCTTGGATTCCGTTAGCCCCAAGAGCTAAATGTAACTCTCTCTTGAAAACATCCAGTGACTTGGCCTCCGCTGCCTTCTGTGGCAGAGAATTCCACAGATTCACAACTCTCTGGGTGGAAAATGTTTTTCCTCGTCTCAGTCCTAAATGGCCGACCCCGGCTTGGACAGCGAGTAATAACACAACATAAGCGTGGCGTTAGATTTTATTTATGCAGGGTGCAACAAATGACTCAAACAAAAGCCTTTCTGTTACAGGCTCCCTGCGGTTCTGCACATTGCAGTTGAGGCAAGGAACGACAGAGCGAATACAGAAATGAACGCACATTGAAGATGGAGGCAGAGTGAATTTACTGCGAGTCCACTTGGGTGACAGTCACAGCCACTGCCTTTTATCTTTGACATTCATTCAGTAAATATATTTTGTTTAGTTTAGAGATACAGCGCGGAAACAGGCCCTTCAGCCCATCGAGTCCATGCGACCAGCGATCACCCTGCCCGCAGTGGGCATCACGGTAGTGCAGGGGTAGAGTTGCCGCCTCACAGCGCCGGAGACCCGGGTTCCATCCCGACTACGGGCGCTGTCTGCACGGAGTTTGCACGTTCTCCCCGTGACCTGCGTGGGTTTTCTCCGGGTGCTCCGGTTTCATGCCACACTCCAAAGACGTGCAGATTTGTAGGTTAATTGGCTTCAGTGTATTGAAATAAAATGTAACATTGTCCCTAGTGTGTGTGTAGGATAGTGTTAGTGTGCGGGGATCGCTGGTCGGCACGGACTCGGTGGGCCGAAGGGCCTGTTTCCGTTCTGTATCTCTAAACTAAACTACAAAGAAAATCACTGCCTTTTATCTTTGGCGTACATTCAGTAAATATGTTTGTTGAACCAACAGTCTGTCTGTGGAGTTTCAGTTGAGTGGGTTAACATATGATGAGCGCTTGGCAGCGCTGGGCCTGTACTCGCTGGAGTTTAGAAGAATGAGGAGGGACCTCTTTGAAACTTACCGAATAGTGAAAGGCCTGGATAGAGTGGATGTGGAGAGGATGTTTCCACTAGTGGGAGAGTCTAGGCCACTTCCTCAGAATTAAAGGACGTTCTTTTAGGAAGGAGATGAGGAGGAATTTCTTTAGTCAGAGGGTGGTGAATCTGTGGAATTCTTTGGATCAGTGGATATTTTTAAGGCAGAGATAGTTAGATTCTTGATTAGTGCAGGTGTCAGGGGTTATGGGGAGAAGGCAGGAGAATGGGGTTGAGAGGGAGAGATAGATCAGCCATGATTGAATGGCGGAGTAGACTTGATGGGCTGAATGGCCTAATTCTGCTCCTATCACTTATGACCTTATGTTTAAGGCAGATGCTGGAAAAATCGAAGGTAGACAAAAAATGCTGGAGAAACTGAGCGGGTGAGGCAGCATCTGTGGAGCGAAGGAAATAGGCGACGTTTCGGGTCGAGACCCTTCTTCAAACTGATGTCGGGGGGGGGGGGGAGGGGAGAAAAATAAAGGAAGTGGGCAGAGACAGTAGGATTTGTGGGAGGGGAAGGAGGGAGAAAGCAAAGGCTATCTAAAAGTCAATGTTCATACCGCTGGGGTGAAAACTACCCAAGCAAAATATGAGGTTCTGTTCCTCCAATTTGCACTGGGCCTCACTCTGGCAATGGAGGGGGCCCAGGATAGAAAGACGGCCTTATGTTGAGCTGCAAGGACTCAGCTGGGGACTGGAGCTCGGGGATCTGCTCCCAGTCGCGGGGCGATCAGGCTTCAGTTGGGTCGTTCCAATTGGATGAAGATCCAGTCCAACGCGCAGCGGAAGACACCCGGCTCGATCTCCCAGTAGGGGATGGGGTTCCCGTAGAGGCTGATCCTGCTGTAGGGGATCTTGGTCGGGTCGTGGTACTGTGGGCAGAAGTCACCGCTCTTGATGTGGGCCACGTGATTGTCGTTGAGATAGAGAGCCTGCAGCGGCGAAACAAGACGGTGAAACTCGCAACGTTTATCCCACGCCAACTAGAATATAAAACATAAACAGGGACGTAACACTGGAGAAACATGTCGGAAGGAACTGCAGATGCTGCTTTACGCCCAAGGTGGACTCAAAGCGCTGGAGTAACTCAGCGGGACAGGCAGCATCTCCGGAGAACATGGATAGGTGATTTTTTTGGGTCAGAACCCTGTTTCAGACCTGAAAAGAAAACCTATCCTTTTTCTCCAGAGATGCAGAGGAAAGTGTAAGAAACAGATGCTTCTTTTTCTCACCAAAGATAGACACTGTTCAGACCACGTTTGGCGTATTGTAGCAGTTTGGGGCCCGATATCTGAGGAAGGATGTGCTGGCTCTGGAGAGGGTCCAGAGGAGGTTTACAAGAATGATCCCAGGAATGAGTGGGTTAACGTATGATGAGCGTTTGACGGCACTGGGCCTGCACTCGCTGGAGTTTAGAAGAATGAGAGGGGGGACCTCATTGAATCTTACCGAATAGTGAAAGGCTAGTGTAGAGTGGATGTGGAGAGGATGTTTCCGCTAGTGGGAGAGTCTTGGACCAGAGGGCATAGCCTCAGAATTAAAGGACAAAGGGGTGATCTTACGATACGATAGAACTTTATTGATCCCAGGAAGGAAATTGATCTTATAGAGGTGTATAAATTCATAAGGGGAATAGATAGGATGAATGCACATCTAGACTAGTGGAATCAAGAACCAGAGGACATAGGTTTAAGATGAGAGGGGAAAGGTTTAATGGCAACCTGAGGGACAACTTTCCCATACAAAGAGTGGTGGGTGTATAGAACGAGCTGCCAGAGGAGGTAGTTGAGGCAGGATCTATAACACCATTTAAAAGGTCTTTGGACATACACATTGAGAGGAATGCAGGGCAACTGGGACTAGCTCAGATGGGACATCTCGGACAGCATGGACTAGAAGGGTTGAAGGCCTGTTTCTGTGCTGTAAAAAATCACGAGTGGAATAGATATGGTAGATACACAGAATAGAATGTGGAAACAGGAAACGAGGAAGGGTCCCGACACGATACGTCACCTATCCATGTTCCCCACAGATGCTGCCTGACCCGCTGAGTTGCTCCAGCACTTTGTGAAACGTCACCTATCCATGTTCTCCACAGATGCTGCCTGACCCGCTGAGTTACTCCAGCACTCTGTGTCCTTCTGTGCTTTCTAAGCTATACTGAACCACACTATAAATGATAAGGTAGAAAAATTGCTGGAGAAACTCAGTGGGTGCGGCAGCATCTATGGAGCAAAGGAAATAGGCAACGTTTCGGGACGAAATCCTGAAGGAAATAGGCAACGTTTCGGGACGTAATCCTGAAGGAAATAGGCAACGTTTCGGGACGAAATCCTGAAGGAAATAGGCAACGTTTCGGGACGAAATCCTGAAGGAAATAGGCAACGTTTCGGGACGAAATCCTGAAGGAAATAGGCAACGTTTCGGGACGTAATCCTGAAGGAAATAGGCAACGTTTCGGGACGAAATCCTGAAGGAAATAGGCAACGTTTCGGGACAAAACCCGGAAGGGTTTCATCCCGAAACGTTGCCTATTTCCTTCGCTCCATAGATGCTGCTGCACCAGCTGAGTTACTCCAGCACTCTGTGAAACGTCACCTATCCATGTTCTCCACAGATGCTGCCTGACTCGCTGGGTTACTCCAGCACTCTGTGAAACGTCACCTATCCATGTTCTCCACAGATGCTGCCTGACCAGCTGGGTTACTCCAGCACTCTGTGAAACGTCACCTGTCCATGTTCTCCACAGATGCTGCCTGACACGCTGGGTTACTCCAGCACTCTGTGAAACGTCACCTATCCATGTTCTCCACAGATGCTGCCTGACTCGCTGGGTTACTCCAGCACTCTGTGAAACGTCACATATCCATGTTCTCCACAGATGCTGCCTGACCCGCTGGGTTACTCCAGCACTCTGTGAAACGTCACCTGTCCATGTTCTCCACAGATGCTGCCTGACTCGCTGGGTTACTCCAGCACTCTGTGAAACGTCACCTATCCATGTTCTCCACAGATGCTGCCTGACCCGCTGAGTTACTCCAGCACTGTGAAACATCACCTATCCATGTTCTCCACAGATGCTGCCTGACCCGCTGGGTTACTCCAGCACTCTGTGAAACGTCACCTATCCATGTTCTCCACAGATGCTGCCTGACTCGCTGAGTTACTCCAGCACTTGTGGCCTTTTGAATACACAAGAGTTTTTTGGCCAGGGTAGGGGAATCGAGGACCAGAGGACATGAGTTTGAGGTGAGAGGGGAAAGATTTAGAAGGATATGGGCCAAATGGGACTAGCTTAGATGGGGCATCTTGGTTTGCATGGATGAATTGGGTTTAGTTTATAGTTTAGTTTAGTTTAGTTTAGAGATGCAGCACTTAAGCAGTCATTTGGCCCACCAAGTCCGCACCGACCAGCGATCTCCACACACTAAAGGGGCTGTCCCACTTGGGCGACCCAATCCGCGAGTTCTGGCGAATTTGCACTCGACATACTCGCAGTATGGTCGACACGAGGTTGTAGGAGGTCTCTGTAACTCTCCTTCATGCTCGAGAGTGGTCCCCGCGTACTCGAGGCCTCAGCTAGGTCGCGCCGTATTTTTCAACGTTGAAAAATGTCCGCGAGTACAAAAAGTTTACAATGGACAAAATCGATACTTATTTTACTCGTAGGTTTAGTCGAAGTAGGTCGTAGTAGGTCGGCATGTTAGTCGTAGGTAGTCGAGGGTAGTCGAAGATAGTCTTCATCATAGTCGAAGGGAGGTCGAAGGAGATCAAAGGAGGTCGTCTTCACTCTCCACTATTCGGTGTCCAATTTTCCAGAAGTTAGTCGTAGCTAGTTGATGCTAGTCTTCTACATAGTCGAAGGAGGTCTTCAACATGACATTTTTTCAAAATCTCCTAAACTCTTCTAAACTCGCCAATTAGGTTGCCCAAGTGGGACAGCCCCTTTAGACTACCCTACACACACTAGGGACAATTTTACATTTATATAAAGACAATTAACCTACAAACCTGCACGTCTTTGGAGTGTGGGAGGAAAACAAAGATCTCGGAGAAAACCCACGCGGGTCACGGGGAGAACGTGCAGACTCCGCACAGACAGCGCCCGTAGTCGGGATCGAACCCGCGTCTGTGGCGCTGTGAGGCAGCGACCTCCCGCTGTGCTGCACTAAGGTTGAAGGAAAGGAATACGGACTGTACGGGGCCAGATGGTGGCGTGTACATGGGGCATGTTGGTGGGTGTGGGTGACTCTGTGCTGTGCGACTCAATGATCTCACCATGATGTTCTTGTGCTGGGGCAGTCCGGGTGGAACGGCAAAGAGCCTGTTGTTGTCCAGGTGGAGGTCCTGCAGGCTTGGCATGTGCCCGATGGTCATGTTGGCAAAGTGCCGGATCTTGTTGGAGCTGAGTCTCAACCTGCAGGGGGTTACGGAGGCGGTGAGGATCGGTGAACACCCGGCTTAGACCAGACCAGACCAGACCAACCGAGACACCAGGAACCGCACGCGCTACAAACCCCAGCAAGAAACAAAGTGCTGGAGGAACTCAGCGGGTCGGACAGAACCTCTGGAGAGAAGGAATGGATGACTTTTCGGGTCTGAAGAAGGGCCTCGACACAAAACGTCACCCGTTCCTTCTCTCCAGCGATGCTGCCTGACCCGCTGAGTTACTCCGGCACTTTGTGTCTATTTTCAGTGTAAACCAGCGCCTGAAGGTTCTTCCCGCCCAGCATCTGTGGAGGGAATGACCAGGCGATGATTCAGACTGAAGTGGGACTCTTCCCCAGATCCTGAAGCAGGGTCTCGACTCTAAACGTCACCTGGCCATTCCCTGCAAGGATGCTGCCTGACCCGCTGAGTTCCTTCAGCATTTTGTGTTTTGTTGCTCAAGGAAATCTGAACTTTCTTACCAGAGTTACTGTGTTTCAATTACAGACCTGGCTGAGCAAGCCTGGACTCTCATAGAGTCACAGAGTGATACAGTGTGTACACAGGCCCTTCAGCCCAACTTGCCCACACCGGCCAACATGTCCCAGCTACACTAGTCACAGAGAGATACAGTGTGTACACAGGCCCTTCAGCCCAACTTGCCCACACCGGCCAACATGTCCCAGCTACACTAGTCTCACCTGCCCGCGTTTGACCCATATCCCTCCAAACCTGTCCTATCCTTATACCTGTCTAAATCTTTCCTCAACATTGCGTTAGTCCCAGCCTCAACTACCTCCTCTGGCAGCTCGTTCCATACACCCACCACCCTTTGTGTGAAAAAGTTACCCCTCAGATTCCAATTAAATCGTTTCCCCTTCACCTTGAACCTAGGTCTTCTGGTTCTCGATTCCCCTACTCTGGGCAAGAGACTGTGCGTCTACCCGATCTATTCCTCTCATGACCTCTGCAGGAGTAGGCCATTCAGCCCTTCGAGCCAGCACCGCCATTCAATGTGATCATGTCTGAACATCCACAATCAGTACCCCGTTCCTGCCTTCTCCCCACATCCCATGACGCCGCTATCTTTAAGATCTCTATCTTACTAAAGAGCAATTCACTATTCGGTAAGTTTCAATGAGGGGACCCCTCATCCTTCTAAACTCCAGTGAGCACAGGCCCAGTTTAAGAGATGATTCTGGAGACTTTACCTGATCAAACTGTGGAGGTTTTTGAAATCATCCGCGTCCACTCTGAGAATTCTGTTGCGATCAAGGTGTATCTCAGATATTGAACTTGGCAGGTCTAGAAAACAATGCCAAATATAACCAGAGAGATGTTTCATTTATGGGAATCATTATCAGGGCAATGATGGTCTGAAATATGGAAGACTTAATGCGATCGACATTGTTTCATTGATCATTCTAGTTTAGTTTAGTTTAGAGATACAGCACAGAAACAGGCCCTTCGGCCCACCGAGTCCGTGCCGACCAGCGATCCCCGCACACTAACACTGTCCTACACACACTAGGCACAATTTACAATTTTTACCGAAGCCAATTAACCTACATACCTGCACGTCTTTGAAGCCAATTGTGGAAGGAAACCAAAGCACCCGGAGAAACCCCACGTAGGTCACGGGGAGAAGGTACAAACTCCATACAGACAGCACCTGAGGTCAGGATCGAACCCGGGTCTCTGGCGCAGTGAGGCAGCAACTCCACCCGCTGCGCCACCGTGCTGCCCTGTAGTATTGCTACAGTATTGCTGTAGTCTTGGGAATGTCCTACTCTGCATCTCAGACTGGGTCAGTTCCCTGATTTAACCATTGCAACCAGAAGACACAGCCTCAGAAAAAAAGGATGTTCCTTTAGAAAGAAAATAAGGATGAATTTCTTCAGTCAGAGGGCGGTGAATCTGTGGAATTCTTTGCCACAGACGGCTGTGGAGGCCAAGTCAATGGATATTTTTAATGCGGAGAATAATAGGCTCTTGATTAGTGCGGGTGTCAGGGGTTATGGGGAGAAGGCAGGAGAATGGGGTTGGGAGGAGAAGATAGATCAGCCAGGATTGAGTGGCGGGGTAGTCTTGATGGGCCGAATGGTCTAATTCTGCTCCTATGTCTTATGAACATGAAGTTATTCGAACTGGATGTCAGAGACTGAGAACAGAGAGATCGCTATTTCAGCCTCTCCGTGACTTTAGTTTTGAACAAACAAAGAAAAAAGAAGAAATCTGTCCCATTTCAAAGGTCAAGAATGATAGATCGGCCATGACGAAATGGTGGAGTAGACGTGAATATAGACGTCCCAGCTGTTATCAGGCAACTGAACCGTTCTACCACAACCCGAGAGCAGTGCTGATCTACCTCAATGGTGACCCTCGGACTATCCTTGATCGGACTTTATGCAGGAAGGAACTGCAGATGCTGGTTTAAATCAAAAATAGACACAAGATGCTGGAGTAACTCAGCGGGACAGGAGAGAAGGAATGGGTGATGCTTCTTCAGACTGAAGAAGTGTCTCGACCCGAAATGTCCCGCATTCCTTCTCTTCAGAGATGCTGCCCGTCCCGCTGAGAGTTACTCCAGCATTTTGTGTCTATCTTGATCGGACTTTGCTGGCTTTACCTTGCCCTAAATGTTATTACCTCATCATGCATCTGTACACTGTCAATGGATCGATTGTCATCATGTATTGTCTTTCCGCTGACTGGATAGCACGCGACAAAAGCTTTTCGCTGGACTTCTGTCCACGTGACAATAAACTGAACTGAACCGGATCTGACCCGCGAGGCATTGACCTGATCTCACCTTTTGGGATCTCAGTGAGTCCGGTCTCGGTAATGCGGAGATAATACAGGGACTTCAGCCCTGCGAAGGCCCCTTTGGCTATCCCCTTCGGCAGCAGTGGGTTCCTACTCAACTCTGTGAGAGGCGGACACATTCGTTAGCGCAGAAAATCCTCTCCGTTGCAAACATTGCTCACGGCATTTGCAAAGATTTCAAGAATTATGAAGAAAGACTGGATAGACTCGGCTTGTACTCGCTGGAATTTAGAAGATTGAGGGGGGATCTCATAGAGACTTACAAAATTCTTAAGGGGTTGGACAGGCTAGATACAGGAAGATTGTTCCCGATGTTGGGGAAGTCCAGGACAAGGGGTCACAGTTTAAGGATAAGGGGGAAGTCTTTTAGGACCGAGATGAGAAAATTGTTTTTCACACAGAGAGTGGTGAATATGTGGAATTCTCTGCCACAGAAGGTAGTTGAGGCCAGTTCGTTGGCCATATTTAAGAGGGAGTTGGATGTGGCCCTTGTGGCTGAAGGGATCAGGGGGTATGGAGAGAAGGCAGGTACAGGATACTGAGTTGGATGATCAGCCATGATCATATTGAATGGCGGTGCAGGCTCGAAGGGCCGAATGGCCTGCTCCTGCACCTAATTTCTATGTTTCTATGTTTCTAATTGAATTTTGGCTTGGTTGTATTTATGTTTTGTGCTATTGAATCTGTTTGGATACCTCGCAGAACAAAGCTTTTCACTGTACCTCGCTACACGTGCCAATTGGGTTAACCTATGGTGAGTGTTTGACGGCACTGGGCATGTACTCGCTGGAGTTTAGAAGAATGAGGGGGGACCTCATTGAAACTGATTTTGGATGATCAGCCATGATCATATTCAATGGCGGTGCTGGTTCGAAGGGCCGAATGGCCTACTCCTGCACCTATTTTCCATGTTTCTATGTTTCTATCTATCTAGAGCTAGATAGGGCTCTAGAAGATAGCAGAGTCAGGGGATATGGGGAGAAGGCAGGAACTGGGTTTAGAAGGATGAGAGGGAATCTCATTGAAACATATAAGATTATGAGGGGCTTGGACACGCTAGAGGCAGGAAACATGTTCCCGATGTTGGGGGAGTCCAGAACCAGGGGCCACAGTTTAAGAATAAGGAGTAAGCCATTTAGAACGGAGACAAGGAATCACTTTTTCTCACAGAGAGTGGTGAGTCTGTGGAATTCTCTGCCTCAGAGGGCGGTGGAGGCCGGTTCTCTGGATGCTTTCAAGAGAGAGCTAGATAGGGCTCTTAAAGATAGCGGAGTCAGGGGATATGGGGAGAAGGCAGGAACGGGGCACTGATTGGGGATGATCAGCCATGATCACATTGAATGGCGGTGCTGGCTGGAAGGGCCGAATGGCCTACTCCTGCTCCTATTGTCTGTTGATTCTATGTTCCTTACCAAGTGCAAACATGTTGGACATCTTGTCAAATGGCTTCTTCTTCACAAATTTGATTTTGTTGTCACAGATGTGGAGCTCCACGAGGGTGTTGGGCATGTTGCCTGGGACTTGGCTGATCAGGTTCTTGGACAGGTAGAGACGCCGGAGGGTGTGGAGAGGGGCCAGCGCTTTGGAGTGGATCCTTCGCAGCCTGTTGTTCACCAGAATCAAAATCTAAATCCAATTGGAAACAACAACAGAATCAAATGAGAATTCAGAACCAGATCTGGACTTTGTGTAGGAAGGAACTGCAGATGCTGGTTTAAACCGAAGATGGACACAAAATGCTGGGGCAACTCAGCGGGTCAGGCAGCATCTCTGGAGAGAAGGAACGGGTGACGTTTCGGGTCGAGACCCTTCTTCAGATTCTGAAGAGATGCTGCCTGTCCCGCTGAGTTAATCCAGCATTTTGTGCCTATCCATATCCAACTGTTCATGTTACTTTCATCAGCACTTGATTCAACTTCAGTCAATATCTTGTGAGAATTTACTCACCCGGAGATTCTGCAGGTTTCTGAAGTCTCTTTCCGTCAGTTCCCTTATCTTGTTATTCTGGAGATCGAGGACGGTGGTATCGGATGGAATGTAATGAGGGACCTTGATGAGTCCTAAAGCCAGTCACAGTGTGAGTTCAACACCGCCATTCCTTGTATCATAATCATAATCATAATCATACGTTATTAGCCAAGTATGTTTTGCAACATACGAGGAATTTCATTTGCCAGACAGTCAAACCAATAAAAAGCAACAGAACACACAAAATACATTTTAACATAAACATCCACCACAGTGACTCCTCCACATTCCTCACTGTGATGGAAGGTGAAAAAGAAGTTCAATCTCTTCCCTTCTTTGTTCTCCCGCGGTCAGGGGCCTCGAGCCCTCCGTTGACGGGACGATCTTGGCTCCCGTAGCCGGTGTTTGGGCCCTCGCGTTGGGGCGATCGGCTCCTGCATTGGGGGGGAATCTCAGCTCCCCCGCGCCGGGCGATCGGACCCCGCGTCGGGTCTGGTCGAACCTCCTGTGACTTTGGAGCTTCCCGACATCGGTCTCTACCCGAGACTGCGAGCTCCTCGCTGGGGTCATCCGCAGGCCGCGGGTTGGAGCGTCGATCCCGGGCAAGGGAGCGCAGGCTCCGATGGTAAGCCCACGGCCCCACGGTGGGGCTCGATGTCAGTCCCGAGCGAGGCCGCCAGCTCCATGATGTTGGGCCGCAGAGCAACCGGAGATATGATCCGGAAAACAGTCGCATCTCCGGCAAGGTAAGAGACTGAAAGAAAGTTTCCCCCCGACCTCCTCCCCCACCCCCACATAAAACAAACCAGAGAACAGCAACACAAACTTTTAAAACACACTAAAAAAATTTTTTTAAAAGACGAAAATACATGATAGTCTTACAGGTACAGTTACCGTTTAGTTTATTGTCATGGTACAGTGAAAAGCTTTTCTTGCGGAAAGACAATCCAGCCAGCAAAGTCCGATCAAGATAGATACAAAATGCTGGGGTAACTCAGCGGGTCAGGCAGCATCTCTGGAGACTAGGAATAGGTGACGTTTCTGGGGGGTACTTTAGGGGAACAGGTGATTGATGGTCAGTGCGGATTTCTGGCTGTATCTGGTCGGTTTCCTGGCTGTATCTCCAAACTAAACTAAATTAAACTGAACTAAACTAAGTTAAAAAAAGACTTAATAGGAACCTAGCTGAGGGGTAACTTTTTAAGTTGCTTTTAAGATAGTCTTTTAAGATAGTCTGAGGGTCACCAAAGAGGTAGATAGTAGTTCAGGATTGCTGTCTGGTTGTGGTAGGATGGTTCAGTTGCCTGATAAAGTTTTAGTTTCAGTTTTTGAGGAACAGGCCCTTCAACCCACCGAGTCCCTGCCGTCCAGCGATCGGCCATTCACACTAGTTCTATCCTACACACCAGGGGGAAATGTACAGAAACCAATTAGCCTACGAGCCTGCACGTCTTTGGGGTGTGGGACGGAAACCGGAGCACCCGGAGGAAACCCACGCGGTCACAGGGAGAACGTGCAAACTCCGCGCAGACAGCACCTAAGGTTCAGGATTGAACCCGGGTCTCTGGCGCTGTGAGTCAGAAACTCTACCGCTGCGCAACGTGCCATTTCCTCCCCCTTGTCACTGGCCAAACGGTCCTCTATTATGCTAAAGATGAACGTGGTCATGTGGCTCTGAGAAGATGGACTCCGTTATACAAAGGTTTGCAATTCTCAGTCTACTGAGGTTGCTCCGTCACTAGGATTAGTATAGTAACATAGAACACAGAACAGTACAGCACATGAACAGGCCCTTCAGCCCACAATGTCTGTGCCCAGCATGATGCCAAGGCCACCTCTTACCTGCCTGCACATAACTCAAATCCCTCCATTCCCTGCATATCCAAGTGCCTGTCCAAAAGCCTCTTAAATGCAACCATAATCCAGCATCATCAAGGACCAGTCTCACCCCGGTCACTCCCTCTTCTCCCCCCTCCCATCAGGCAAGAGGTACAGAAGTGTGAAAACAAACGCACACCTCCAGATTCAGGGACAGTTTCTTCCCGGCTGTTGTCAGGCAACTGAACCGTCCTCTCACCAACTAGAGAGCGGTCCTGACCTCCCATCTAGCCTCATTGGAGACCCTCGGACTCTCTTTGATCGGACTTTATTGGACTTTCTTGCACTAAACGTTATATCCTCTTTCCCTCTATATCTGAACAACGTGGACGGCTCGAATGTAATCTTGTTCAGTCTTTCCACTGACTGGACAGCACGCAACAAAGGTTGTAACTGTACCTCGCTACACGGGGCAATAAAGTAAACAAACCTAATCTGAACTAAACTGAACTAAATTCAACTCAACTAACCTCAAAAAGGCAGCCAAAATCATCAAGGACCCACACAATCCTGGCCATGCACTCATCTCTCCACTGCCATCGGGAAGAAGGCCTGAAAACTGTAACGTCCAGGTTCAGGAACCGCTTCTTCCCTACAGCCATTGGACTATTAAACACGACATCAAATAAGCTCGCAACTACAATAAACTATTATTAATATTGAACTATATTTGTTTATTTATTGAGTATGTGTGCATGTGTATAGACACACTGAGCTTTTTTTCTCCCGTATTCTGTTGTGTCTGCAGCAAGTAAGAATTTCATTGTCCTATCTGGGACAGGTGATAATAAAACACTTGACTAAACTCAACTGACCTGACCTGACCTGAACGGCGGCACTAAACAGCGCTGAGCACAATCGGCGGTTGTCCTTACCGAGGTTGGAGCACTGCACCACGGTGATGTGGCATCGGCAGCGAGGAGGGCAGGTGTAGCGGTGAACGGCCGTCCGATCTGGGAGCGACCCGGCGCCCGAGCCGAGACCCTCCTCGCTGGGCTCGGAGCGGCCGAAGAGCCTGGGGGGCTTGGCGTGGCAGAGCAGGAAGGCCAGCAGGCAAGGGACCAAGGCCTGAACGCTAACCTTCATGGTGGCTGCAAGAAAATAAGTCATTGTCAGGTCACACCTTAATGAGTAATCCTGCACTGGGATCCAATCAAACCTGATCCTCATGTTCATACGTCACAGGGGCAGAATTAGGCCATTCGGCCCATCAAGATGGTCCCGATGCCCAAGACCATGCTTGATCAATGGTGTTTTATCATTAATGTTTTATTATTATTAATGTTTAGTGTTTTCTGAGTCATTCGCAACTGTCACTGTATGTCATGTTGTTACTTGTGGGCGGAGCACCAAGGCAAATTCCTTGTATGTGAATACTTGGCCAATAAACTTACTTACTTACTTACTTAGCCCTCATGTCACACACAGGCGTCACCACAGCAGCTGCCCCTCAGCACGGGCTGGTGAGCAGGGTGTGAGATGAGATATGTAGACCCCATGCTGGTAAACCCCCCATCACCCATTCCCCACCCGCCCACAACTTTCAACCTAAGGCAGGTGCAGCGCAGCGGGTAGAGCTGCTGCCTCACTGCGCCAGAGACCCGGGTTCCATCCTGACCTCGGGTGCTGCCTGTGTGGAGTTTGCACGCTGTATGGTCTATGGTCTATAGACACACTGTACTTTTATCTCCCGTTCTGTGTTATGTTTACACATTCTGTCGTGCTGCAGCAAGCAAGAATGTAATTGTCCAATCTGGGACACACGACAATTGACTCTTGACTTCTCCCAGTGACCGCGTGGGTTTCCTCCGGGTGCTCCGGTTTCCTCCCACATCTCAAACACGATTGGGTTTGTAGGTTAATTGGCCCTCTGTCAATAGTGTGTCGGGAGTGGATGAGAAAGTAGGATAACATAGAACTAGTGTGCACGGGTGACCGAGGGTCGGCGTGGAGCCGGTGGGCTGAAGGGCCAGTTTCCATGCTGTTAGTTTTAATTTTTATGAGGATATCGCTAGGATTTGATGCCCGACCCGCTGAGTTCCACCAGGAGCGAAACACAAAGTGCTGGAGGAATTAGTGTGGGAAGGTGATCACAAGTTCACAAATTTACAAGTTACAGGAGTACAATAAGGCCATTCGGCCCATCGGGTCCATTCCGCCATTCAATCATAGTTGATCTATCTCTCCCTCCAAACCCCATTCTCCTGCCTTCTCCCCATAACCCTTGACGCCCGTTCTAATCAAGAATGTGTCTATCTCTGCCTTAAAAATATCCACTGACTTGGCCCCCACAGCCCTCTGTGGCAACGAGTTCCACAGATTAACTACCCTCTGAATAAAGAGGTTCCTCCTCACCTCCTTGCTAACAGAACGCCCTTTAATTCTGAGGCTGTGGCCTCTGGTCCTAGACTCTCCCACCAGAGGGAACATCCTCTCCACATCCACTCTCTCTATGCCTTCCCTTGTTCGGAGATGACGTTTCAGACGGGCTCTGAAGAAGCGTCGCGGCCCGAAACGTCGCCTGTCCATTCCCTCCACAGATACAGCCTGACCCGCTGAGTTCCTCCAGCGCTTTGTGATTTCTCTCCAGATTCCAGCATCTGCAGTTCCTTCTGACTCTGGCAAGTTCAGGACTGATCTTCCATCTCAGAGTAACTGAGGTTTTCAGGGTATTTAGGATACTGAGGCAGCGCCCTGCACAGACATTGTGGGCCGAAGGGCCTGTTTCTGTACTGTTCATGTTCTATGAAGGGTAATGCCGTTTCCATGAAGAGTCTTCCCTCTGGTGGGCGTGTGGGTAATTACGCCAAGGCAAGGTGTTCAGTGGGTCAATGGTGTTTTTAGTTCATGTGATAGGAGCAGAATTAGGCCATTCGGCCCATCAAGTCTACTCCACTATTCAATCATGGCTGATCTATCTCTCCCTCCTAACCCCGTTCTCCTGCCTTCTCTCCATAACCTCTGACACCCGTGCTAATCAAGAATCTGTCTATCTCTGCCTTAAAAATATCCACTAACTTGGCCTCATGAGCCACAGTTTAAGAATAAGGGGTAAGCCATTTAGAACGGAGACGAGGAAACACATTTTCTCACAGAGAAATGGTGAGTCTGGAGAATTCTCTGCCTCAGAGGGTGGTGGAGGCCGGTTCTCTGGACACTTTCAAGAGAGAGCTAGATAGGGCTCTTAAAGATAGCGGAGTCAGGGGATTTGGGGAGAAGGCAGGAACGGGGTACTGATTGGGGATGATCAGCCATGATCACATTGAATGGCGGTGCTGGCTCGAAGGGCCGAATGGCCTCCTCCTGCACCTATTGTCTATTGCCTCCTGTGGCAAAGAATTCCACAAATTCACCACCCTCTGACTAAAGAAATTCCTCCTCATCTCCTTCCTAAAAAAAAGTCCTTTAATTCTGAGGCTGTGCCCTCTAACCGTAGACTCTCCCACTGGTGGAAACATCCTCTCCACATCCACTCTATCCAGCATTATTGTCGCACGCACAAAGGTGCTAACACGGCAAAATCGCTTTTTGAATGAGAAACAGACAAAATGGAGGCAGGAGACTCTTCTAGATAAAGTGAGAGAAGGAGACGGAATGAGAAGGAGTGAGAGAGGATGAGTGAGAATGTGTGCGTGTGTGAGAGAGAGAGAGAGGCAAGGTGAGACGAGAAGAGAGAAACAGAGTTCAGAGTCATCCCGTCATGGAGTGATACAGCGTGGAAACAGGCCCTTCGGCCCAACTCGACCAACATGTCCCATCTACATGAGCCCGTATCCCTCTAAACCATGTCCTATCCATGACACGAAGTGCTGGAGTAACTCAGCGGGACAGGCCGCATCTCTGGAGAGAAGGAATGGGTGACCATTTCGGGTCGAGACTTGCGTCAGACGTGCGTCCCGGAGCGGAGACGAAAGGTACTTTCACCTCCTGAGTTTTGTGGTGGGTCACCCCTAACGTATGTCATGTTCAGATCTGCCCTGTTAGTTATATGTTAGAATCATAGAGTCATGGAGTGATACAGAGTGGAAACAGGCCCTTCGGCCCAACTTGCCCACACGGCCAACATGCCCCAGCTACACTAGTCCCACCTGCCCGCGCTTGGTCCATATCCCTCCAAACCCGTCCTATCCATGTAGCTGTCTAACTGTTTCTTAAACGTTGGGACAGTCCCAACCTCAACCACCTCCTCCGGCAACTTCTTCCATGCACCCACCACCCTTTGTGTGAAGAATTTACCCCAGGGATTCCTATTAACGCTTTTCCCCTTCACCTTAAACCTGTGTCCTCTGGTCCTCGATTCCCCCACTCTGGGCTAGAGACTCAGTGCATCTGTTATGGATATTATTTGACTTTGCCTGGTCGACCCGCTCCACACATCACTCCCTGAGCCCCACGCACTCACACACAGGACTCTGTGTTCTTATTTTAGAATCATGCCAGGACTATGGACAGGACTAATGGTGCGCTGGCAGTTTAAACGCCAGACGTTTATTAAATGTAAGCCTCTCATGTGTCCAAGCGGGGTCACGGTGATTTAATGCTTGGCACTTGAGTGGATTATGTTTCTGTTTCATATCACTGCAGTGATTCAGGCAAGGGAACTTGAGTGAGAACTTTCTTTGCTTCACTGTTGTCTGCCTCATGCTCTGGACAAGATGAAGTTACACCCAACGGCTGGTCATACAGCGTGGAAACAGGCCCTTCGGCCCAACTTGCCCATGCCAACCAACACGCCCCATCTACTCTCTATTCAATAGACAATAGGTGCAGGAGTAGGCCATTCGGCTCTTCGAGCCAGCACCGCCATTCAATGTGATCACGGCTGATCATCCCCAATCAGTACCCCGTTCCTGCCTTCTCCCCATATCCCCTGACTCCACTATCTTTAGGAGCCCTATCTAGCTCTCTCTTGAAAGTATCCAGAGAACCGGCCTCCACCGCCCTCTGAGGCAGAGAATTCCACGGACTCACCACTCTCTGTGTGAAAAAGTGTTTCCTCGTCTCCGTTCTAAATGGCTTACTCCTTATTCTTAAACTGTGGCCCCTGGTTCTGGACTCCCCCAACATCGGGAACATGTTTCCTGCCTCTAGCGTGTCCAAACCCTGAATAATCTTATATGTTTCAATATGAGAGGTCACCTCTCATCCTTCTAAACTCCAGAGTGTACAAGCCCAGCCGCTGCATTCTCTCAGCATGACAGTCCCGCCATCCCTGATGAATCTAGTCCCACCTGCCTGCGTTCGGTCCATATCCCTCTGCATGTCCTAACGCCTGACATACAGAAGAATAGGGGGAGAAGGCAAGAGAATGGGGTTAGGAAGGAAAAATAGATCAGTCATGATTGAATGGTGGCATAGATTTGATGGGCCGAATGGCCTTACTCTGCTCCTATCACTTATGATCTTATGGAACGAGGAGGAATTTCTTTAGTCAGAGGGTGGTGAATCTGTGGAATACATTGCCACAGAAGGCTGTGGAGGCCAACTCCACAATAAATGGATATTTATTAAGGCAGAGATAGATAGATTCTTGATTACTATGGGTGTCAGGGGTTATGGGGAGAAGGCAGGAGAATGGGGTTAGGAGGGAGAGATAGACCAGCTATGATTGAATGGCGGAGTTGACTTGATGGGTTGTCACCTTGTGGTGGTGGAGAAGCTTGTGTGGGCCTGAGATCCTGAGAGCGATGCCGTCTGGAGCTACGCTCCTGGTAGGGCCGCCCATGGCGGTAAGGTCGATGGGGGAGGTCTCTGACAAAGAGCCAATCCAACCAAGACCTCAACGGTGGAACAGGCGGAGGACGATGGCTGGCCTTAGTGGAGCGTCACAACGGCTGGGAAGGCGGATGAAGGCTGCAGCAGAAAAGGGTCTCCGGTCATCTTGGACTCCATGCCACTGGATCCTGACCCAGATCTGTGAAGGACCGTGGGGTGGCTGTCTGTGCACCAGTCTCCCCACGTTAAACAAAGTCACGCACAGGCGTCCTCCATGGGAGGACAGTCATACTCGTTTCAAGTGACCGATGATGATGAGACGATGAGATATGCTGAGAGAATGCAGCAGCTGGGCTTGTACACTCTGGAGTTTAGAAGAATGAGAGGATATCTCATTGAAACATATAAGATTGTTAAGGGCTTGGACACGCTAGAGGCAGGAAACATGTTCCCGATGTTGGGGGAGTCCAGAACCAGGGGTCACAGTTTAAGAATAAGGAGTAAGCCATTTAGAACGGAGACGAGGAAACACTTCTTCACACAGAGAGTGGTGAGTCTGTGGAATTCCCTGCCTCAGAGGGCGGTGGAGGCCGGTTCTCTGGATGCTTTCAAGAGAGAGCTAGATAGGGCTCTTAAAAATGGCGGAGTCAGGGGATATGGGGAGAAGGCAGGAACGGGGTACTGATTGGGGATGATCATCCATGATCACATTGAATGGCGGTGCTGGCTGGAAGGGCTGAATGGCCTCCTCCTGCACCTATTGTCTATTGTATGGTATTGCACAGACAAAGCCTAATGATGGAGCCACCTCGGTGATCTGAGCTTGGAATTCCGAGGCTTCGCGTGACGGAATCCTCCCTCTCTGACCCTTTTTCACCCGTGCAATCCTCCGCCTCCAGTCTCCCTGCCTCTGGGAACGTTCTCCACCCACTCTTCCTTGCACCGAATGCCAAAGTCAGGAGGAATGTGTGTGGCGAAAAAAACATTCTTGACTGTTAAAGAAGGAACTGCAGATGCTGGAAAATCGAAGGTACACAAACACCTTGACTCTTGACTGTTGGCAAGGATTCAGGAATGACATCTCTTTCATTCATTGTTCCTTATCTCTCCACATCAAAGTCTATATCATAGGAACATAGAAACATAGAAAATAGGTGCAGGAGGAGGCCATTCGGCCCTTCGAGCCAGCACAGCCATTCATTGTGATCATGGCTGATCGTCCGCTATCAATAACCCGTGCCTGCCTTCTCCCCATATCCCTTGACTCCACTAGCCCCTAGAGCTCTATCCAACTCTCTCTTAAATCCATCCAGTGACTTGGCCTCCACTGCCCTCAGTGGCAGGGGAATATAAAAAAGGGTAAAAAAGTTTTTTCTCACCTTAGTCTTAAATGGCCTCCCCTTTATTCTAAGACTCTGGCCCCTGGTTCTAGACTCACCCAACGTTGGGAACATTTTTCCTGCATCTAGCTTGTCCAGTCCTTTTATAATTTTATATGTTTCTATCAGATCCCCCCTCATCCTTCTAAACTCCAGTGAATGCAAGCCTAGTCTTTTCAATCTTTCCTCATACGACAGTCCCGCCATCCCAGGGATCAATCTCGTGAACCTACGCTGCACTGCCTCAATCACAAGGATGTCCTTCCTCAAATTAGGAGACCAAAACTGTACACAATACTCCAGATGTGGTCTCACCAGAGCCCTATACAACTGCAGAAGAACCTCTTTACTCCTGTACTGAAATCCTCTTGTTATGAAGGCCTAGAAAAGGTCTCTCGTTTCCGTTATCCCTAACCAGTCCGAAGAAGGACCTGGACCCGAAACATCACCCATTCCTTCTCTCCAGAGATGCTGCCTGTCCCGCTGAGTTGCTCCAGCTTTCTGGGTCTATCTTCGGGAATTTCAGTTGGCCTCGACATCGGTGACCGCGACACTTGTGGCTCTGTTGGTACAAATTAACTGTAAACCGCACTTGAGGCCCACGGGACAGATGCTTCCCATTTGCCTTTCCGCTTGCGTTATCATTTTAAGACTCTGCATGTTAATTTGAGGTTTAGCTACAAGCCAGGCATATTTTTGCCAGAGAACAGAAGCATGTTTAATCGGATTAGTAAATTGTCCCTAGCGTGTGTAGGATAGTGTTAGTGTGCGGCGATCGCTGGTCGGCACGGACTCAGTGGGCCGAAGGGCCTTTTTTCCACACTGCATCAAGAAGCCAAACTAAACTAAACTACTGGATCTTGGATCTTGGACGGTGGAGCCACCGACTGCTGGAGATATGAGGAAATGTCTCAACACGAAACGTCACCTCTCCATGTTCTCCAGAGACGTTAGGTTTCACTGTTCCTCTATCCCAGAAGATCACCTGCTCCTCAGCCAACAACGGAGCATTGTGGGCTCCATCTTTCCATTCGGCCCATCAATAGACAATCGACAATAGACGATAGGAGCAGGAGTTGGCCATTCAGCCCTTCGAGCCAGCACTGCCATTCAATGTGATCATGGCTGATCATCCCCAATCAGTACCCCGTTCCTGCCTTCTCCCCCAACATCGGGAACATGTTCCCTGCCGCTAGCGTGTCCAAGCCCTTAACAATCTTATATGTTTCAATGAGATCCCCTCTCATCCTTCTAAACTCCAGAGTGTACAAGCCCAGCTGCTCCATGTGCAGGAAGGAAATGCAGATGCTGGTTTAAACTGAAGAGAGACACCAAATGCTGGAGTAACTCAGGAGAGAAGGAATTGGTGACATTTCGGGTCGAGACCCTTCTCCAGAGTAGTATGTTAACTTAGAACATAGAACAGTACAGCACAGGAACAGGCCCTTCGGCCCACAATGTCCGTGCTGAACATATCTGCCTTCATATAATCCATATCCCTCCATTCTCTGCATATCCATGTGCACATCCTAAAGCCTCATAAATGCCACCATCACCAAGGACCAGTCTCACCCCGGCCACTCCCTCTTCTCCCCTCTCCCATCGGGCAAGAGGTACAGAAGTGTGAAAACGCACACCTCCAGATTCAGGGACAGTTTCTTCCCGGCTGTTATCAGGCAACTGAACCACCTATCACCAACTAGAGAGCGGTCCTGACCTCCCATCCACCTCATTGGAGACCCTCGGACTATCTTTAATCGGACTTTGCTGACTTTACCTTGCGCTAAACGTTAATCCCTTTATCCTGTATCTGTACACTGTGGACGGCTTGATTGTGATCATGTGTTGTCTTTCCGCTGGCTGGATAGAACCCCGGTAAACGTGACAATAAACTAAACTGAGCCCCACTATCGTATCTGCCTCACCCACCATCCCTGGCAGTACATCCCACACACTCACCGCCCTCTGTGTACATAACGTGCCCCGTATATCTCTCTCAGGCATGGCCCCCCTAACCGTAAAGCTTTGCCCTCTCAGGTTAGATTTTTCTATCCTGACCTCGGGTGCTATCTGTGTGGAGTTTGCACGTTCTCCCCGTGACGGCGTGGGCTTCCTCCGGGTGCTCTGGTTTCCTCCCACATGCCAAAGACGTGCGGATTTGTTCAGCTGCCTCTGTAACGCCTCCGCCACATGATGCCAGGTTCAAACACCAGAGGGCGTAGGTTTACCCGCGTGGGTTTGCCGCCACGTCCCGTTGATGTGCGGGTTTGCGGGTGAATTGGCTTCTGAATACGAGTCAGGGGATACGGGGAGAAGGCAGGAGTGGGGTACTGATTGGGGATGATCAGCCGTGATCACATTGGAGGCCGGTGCTGGCTCGAAGGGCCGAATGGCCTACTCCTGCACCTATTGTCTATTGTCTGTTGGAGAATGTGATCACAACTGGACAAGTCGCTGCGAGAGCACATCGGGGAAGAGCAGGATGTTTTCTTTGGAACAGAGGAAGTTGGGGAGAGGCCTAATTACATAATGCAATCTAAGTGTGTTCCTATTTTGCTCAGCAGACGGGTCAGAGGCCAAATGTGTGGATTGAAAGTGATTGGAAGAAAGATTTGGAAATGTGGTGTTTAGTTTAGTTTAGTTTGGTTTGGAGAGGCAGCGCGGAAAACAGGCCCTTCGGCCCACCGAGTCCGCCCCGACCCGCGATGCCCGCACACTAACACTATCCTACACACACTAGGGATGATTTACATTTACCAAGCCAATTAACCTATAAACCTGCACCTCTTTGGAGTGTGGGAGGAGTTTGGAGATACAACATAGAAACAGGCCCTTCGGCCCACAGAGTCAACGCCAACCAACGAGCGAGCGGTCCTAACCTCCCATCCACCACATTGGAGAACCTCAGACTATCTTTCATTGGACTTGACTGGACTTTATCCTGCACTAAACATTATTCCCTTTATCCTGTATCCGTGCACTGCGGACCGCTGGATTGTAATCATGTGTGGTCTTTCCGCTGACTGGTTAGCACGCAACAAAATAGTTCTTCACTGTACCTCGGCACACGTGACAATAAACTAAACTAAACTTAACTAAACTAACTATTGATCACCGGTTTACACTAGTTAACCTACTGCACACTAGGGGACAATTTATCGAAACCAATTAACTCACAAACCCGCACATCTTTGGGATGTGGGAGGAAACCGGAGCACCCGGAGGAAACCCACGCGGTCACAGGGAGAACGTGCAAACTCCACACAGACAGCACCTGTGGTCAGGATCGAACCCGGGTCTCTGGCGCCGCGAGGCATCGGCTCTACCCGCTGCTCCAGGAATTGGCCTCGCGATTTTGTTCACCTCTATAAGATCATCCCTCAGTCTCCCGGCCTGCTCAACCTCTCCCTGTAGCTCAGGCCCTCAAGTCCTGACAACATCCTCGTAAATCTTCTCTGCATGCGTTCCCGCTTGACGACATCCTTCCAAGAGCAGGGTGACCAGAACTGAACGCCTTGCTCCAAAGTCCTGCACAACTATGATGGGCTGAGAGACACGATGCATTCTGTGACTATGGTGTGTCCTGATCAGTACCTGCTCCAGAGGAGAGTGTGCGAATAACAGCTCTGCTAAAATGAGGGGAGGAGACCTCATTGAAACGTACAGAACAGTGAGGGCCAGGATAGAGTGGATGTGGAGAGGACGTTTCCACTGGTGGGAGAGTCTAGGACCAGACGTCACAGCCTCAGAATTAAACAATAGACAATAGCAAAATAGGTGCAGGAGGAGGCCATTTGGCCCTTCAAGCCAGCACCGCCATTCAATGTGTTCATGGTTGATCATCCCCAACCAGTACCCCATTCCTGCCTTCTCCCCATATCCCCAGACCACTATCTTTAAGAGCCCTATCTAGCTCTCTCTTGAAAGCATCCAGAGAACCAGCCTCCACCGCCCTCTTTTCACACAGAGAGTGGTGAGTCTCTGGAATTCTCTGCCACAGAAGGTAGTTGAGGCCAGTTCATTGGCTATATTTAAGAGGGAGTTAGATGTGGCCCTTGTGGCTGAAGGGATCAGGGGGTATGGAGAGAAGGCAGGTACAGGATACTGAGTTGGATGATCAGCCATGATCATATTGAATGGCGGTGCAGGCTCGAAGGGCCGAATGGCCTACTCCTGCCCCTATTGTCTATGTTTCTATGTGTCTATGTAAAGGACGTTCCTTTAGGAAGGAGATGAGGAGGAATATCTTTAGCCAGAGGGCGGTGAATCTGTGGAATTCATTGCAACAGACAGCTGTGGAGGCCAAGACAGTGGATATTTTTAAGGCAGAGATAGATAGATTCTTGATTAGTGCGGGTGTCAGGGGTTATGGGGAGAAGGCAGGAGAATGGGGTTGAGAGGGAGAGACAGATCTGATTGAATGGTGGAGTAGACTTGATGGGCCGAGTGGCCTCATTCTACTCCTGCCACTTATGATCTTATGAAAAATGGCTCTGTTTTTCGTTCGTTGTGGGTTTAAAATATGTTCGTCTGTCCCAGCGACACAGACGGTGGGAGCGGAATCATGCTCCAGAATTAATTATGTTGCAGGAATGTTTCTTTCAAGATTGCATCGGATCCTGGGACTGGAAGTTCAATATCCCAAATACAGCTTCATTGTGTGTGTGAGAGGGGGGGAGAGAGAGGGGGGGGGGAGAGAGAGAGAGTGAGTCAGAAAGTGAGAGGGGGGGGAGAGAGGGGGGGGGGGGGGGGGGGGGAGAGAGGGGGGGAGGAGAGAGGGGGGAGAGAGTGAGAGAAAAAGAAAAAGAGAGAGAGGGAGAGACGGAGAGAGGCAGACAGACAGAGAGAGACACAGAAAGCGAGAGAGAGAGAGAGAGAGGGATAGACAGAGAGAGAGAGAGGGGGGGGGGGGGAGAGAGAGAGAGAGAGGGGAGAGAGAGATGGAGAGAGAGAGGGAGGGAGACAGAAAGAAAGAGAGAGAGGGAGAGACAGAGAGAGACGGACAGAAAGAGATAGAGGGGGAGAGACAGAGAGTGGGGGGGGGGGGAGGGGGGAGGGGGAGAGAGAGAGAGAGGGGGGAGAGAGAGATGGAGAGAGAGAGGGGGGGAGACAGAGAGAGCATCTCTCGTTATCATGCGCTAATGTTTGTGAATCCCGTGACTGTAAATCTGTTTTGAGGTGGTGCCACACCTCAGTGGATTACGGTGGTTTGGAGGAGGGTGGGGGGGGGGGGGGGGGGGGGGGGTGATAATTTGACCGCTCTGGGGCAGGCTGAGCTTGTCCTTGCTGTTGCAAGTTTTCCGTAATGAGATGCAGATGTGGAGGGCTGGGGGATGAACCGTGAAGCCACAGCAGCCTGGGCTGGGACAGGGGTGTAGCTGGTGGCAGTGCGGGCAGGGCAGGCAGGGCGGGCAGGGCGGGCAGGGGGAGGGATGTGGGGGTGTGGGGGTGGGGTGGGCAGGGGGACCAGACCCGGCCAGCCTTGCCCCCCCCCCACTCCCTCCACCCCCCCCCCCCCCTTTACCCTCGACACCACACAGACAGACGTCTCCACCAGTCCCATCACTGGTTAAAGTTAGCGAAAGATCTTTGGAAGCCCTTCAGATGCCCTGACCAAGGACGTGGACATCCTTCCAACTGGGTTCCAGCGTTGGTGCAGACTGAGACTTGGACGATTGTTCATTCCTCCCAAGGGCAGACGATAGACAATAGGTGCAGGAGGAGGCCATTCGGCCCTTCGATCACTGTGATCACGGCTGATCATCCCCAATCAGTACCCCGTTCCTGCCTTCCCCCCATATCCCCTGACTCCGCTATCTTTAAGAGCCCTTTCGAACTCTCTCTTAAAAGTATCCAGAGAATCGGCCTCCGCCGCCCTTTGAGGCAGGAAATTCCACAGACTCACAACTCTCTGGGCTTCACAGATGGCAAACTGCTGCTCTGAGCAAAGCAATTCAAGCTTGGATTATTGGGCAAGAGTGCCTTGGGCTCGACGTCTCGTTGGCCCTCCTCTATACGCTGTGTGAAGGCTCCAGGCCAGGACATCCACGGCCCAACGATCTCTTAAGTTTCAAGATTGTTTTGTAACATTTTGGAATCTAAAAACTTGTGTTCAGTTGAGTTTAGCTTTGAGAAGCAGCGCAGAAGCAGGCCCTTCGCCCGCTGAGCCCACGGCGACCAGCGCTCGCTCACCCCACACACTGACACCACCCTACGCACACCGGGGACAATTTGCAATTTTTGCCGAAGCCAATTAACCTACAAACCCGCACGTCTTTGGAGTGTGGGAGGAAACCGGGAGCGCCCGGAGAAAACCCACGCAGGTCACGGGGAGAACGTGCAAACTCCACACAGACAGCGCCCGTGGTTGGGATCAAAATTGGGTCACTGGCGCTGTGAGGCAGCAACTCTACCGCTGCGCTGCCCGGTTTAATATAAATTATTATTGTCACGTGTACTGATGTTGAGTGAAAAGCTCTTTAGTTGCGTGCTCGCCCGTCAGCGGAAAGACCACACATTATGCCTTCCATGCTATGCTGGTACAAGATGAAGCGCATAATGTTTAATGCAAGATAAAGTCCAGTAGAGTCCAGTTAAACATCGTCCGAGGATCTCCAATGAGGTCGTTGGTAGCTCAAGACCGCTCTCCAGTTGGTGATAGGATGCCTGATGGGAAGAAACTGTCCCGGATTCGGGAGGTGTGCATTTTCACACTTCTGCACCTCTTGCCCGATGGGAGAGGGGAGATGAAGGGATGGGGCCGGTCCTTGATGATGCTGCTGGCCTTGCCGAGGCAGCGTGAGGTGTGGATGGAGTCGATGGAAGGGGGGTTGGTTTGTGCGTGACGGTCTGGGCTGCGTCCGCAATTCTCTGCAATTCCTTTGCGGTCTTGGATGGAGCCGGTCCCAAACCGTGCCCTGATGCATCCCGATAGTACGATGCTTTCTACGGCGTGTCTGTAGACGTTGGTGAGAGTTGTAGGGGACATGCCGAACTTCCTAACCTTTCTAAGGAAGTGGAGGTGTCAGCGTGCTATCTTGGTCGTTGCGCCGATATGGCTGGTCCAGGAGAAGTTGTTGGTGAATCTAATAAACAGTCTAGAGATAAAGCTTAGACAGGGTGGCTGCGGAGAGGATGTTTCCACCAGTGGGAGAGTCTAGGACAGGAGGACACAGCCTCAGAATTAAAGCACGTTCCTTCAGGAGAGAGATGGGGAGGAATTTCTTTAGTCAGAGGGCGGTGAATCTGTGGGATTCATTGGTGGATTAAGGTGGAGATTGACAGATTCTTGAGTGGTACAGGTGTCAGGGGTTACGTAAGTAAGTAGGTTTATTGGCCAAGTATTCACATACAAGGAATTTGCCTTGGTGCTCCGCCCACGTAACAGCATGACATACAGTGACAGTTATACGAATGACTCAGAAAACACTAAGCATTAATAATAATCAAACATTAATGATAAAACACCATTCATCAAGCATGTGAACCAACAGAACACTAGAACAAAGGGAGGCTACAGAATTTTGGCTGTTGAGTAGAGCAACTACTCGTGGATAAAAACTGTTTTTATGCCTGGCTGGAGATTTATTACGGGGAGAAGGCAGGAGAACTGCCTCTGATTGTAATCGGAATTAAAGGACGTTCCTTTAGGAAGGAGATGAGGAGGAATGACTTTAGGCAGAGGGCGGTGAATCTGTGGAATTCTCTGCCACAGAAGATAGTTGAGGCCAGTTCGTTGGCCATATTTAAGAGGGAGTTGGATGTGGCCCTTGTGGCTGAAGGGATCAGGGGGTATGGAGAGAAGGCAGGTACAGGATACTGAGTTGGATGATCAGCCATGATCATATTGAATGGCGGTGCAGGCTCGAAGGGCTGCTGCACCTAATTTCTATGTTTCTATGTTTCTATGTTATGGGGAGAAGGCAGGAGAATGGGGTTCGGAGGGAGAGATAGATCAGCCATGATTGAATGGCAGAGTAGACTTAGACAATAGACAATAGACAAAAGGTGCAGGAGGAGGCCATTTGGCCCTTCGCGCCAGCACCGCCACTCAGTGTAATCGTGGCTGATCATCCCCAATCAGTACCCCGTTCCTGCCTTCTCCCCGTATCCCCTGACTTGGTTCTTGGTTCTTGGTTACTTGGTCCTCCAAAATATTCCAACTGGAATTTAAACTGGAGGTGGTGAAGGGAGGGGTTTAACCAGAGAGGGTTATTCCGCTTAAAAATATGACTCCGCTATTTTTAAGAGCCCTATCTAGCTCTAGCTTGAAAGCATCCAGAGAACTGGCCTCCACCGCCCTCTGAGGCAGAGAATTCCACAGACACACCACTCTCTGTGAGAAAAAATGTTTCCTCGTCTCCGTTCTAAATGGCTTACCCCTTATTCTTAACCTGTGGCCCCTGGTTCTGGACTCCCCCGACATCGGGAACATGTTTCCTGCCTCTTAACAATCTTATATGTTTCAATGATGGGCCGAATGGCCTAACTCTGCTCCTTTCACGTTTGAACTTAAACAGGCCCGTCACGCCACAGATTCCACGCGGCCCATCGAACGCCCGTTGAACCTAGTTCTGCGTTAGAGAATCGATGAGAGAAGCGGGCATCAGAAGTGAAGGCAGCGGCCAGCGCAGTTGTCAGTAATCGCTTCACCAGGAGGGACTGTTATTTTAAGTGGAATGTTCTCCTGTTGTTTCCTTTGCAGTCATTACCCAGACCAAACGCTGCCGCGCCTCAGAGAAATGCTAGAGTCATTATTTGCACAGGAAACCAAGAGGTAAGTTAATGCGAAAGGAATTTTCTGACGTGCTTGACCCTTTCCAAAATATCTCATGGTCTAGGCTTATTATTGTCACGTGGACAGAATCATCGGGTCTCGTGCCCAGAGTAGGGGAATCGAGGACCAGAGGACAAGGGAAAAGATTGAATAGGAATCTGAGGGGTAACTTTTTCACACAGAGGGTGGTGGGTGTATGGAACAAGCTGCCAGAGGAGGTAGGTGAGGCTGGGACTATCCCAACGTTTAAGAAACAGTTGGACAGGTACATGTGTACCAGTCTGAAGAACGGTCTCGACCCGACACGCCGCTTACTCTTTTCTCCATAGACGCTGCCTGACCCGCTGAGTTTCTCCAGCATTTTTTGTCAGGTACATGGATAGGACAGGTTTGGAAGGATACGGGCCAAACGCAAGCAGGTTGGACTAGTGTAGCTGGGGCATGTTGGCCAGTGTGGGCAAGTTGGGCCGAAGGACCTGTATCACACTATGACTCTCTTAGGCAATATTTCTGTCAATGAAAATGTGTGACCACATCTCGGGTAGTGTAGGAAGCAACTGCCGATGCTGGTTTACACCGAAGACGGACACAAAAAGCTGGAGTAACTCAGCGGGACAGGCAGCATCTCTGTGGAGAAAAGGAATGGGTGACGTTTCGGGTCGGGACCCTTCTTCAGACCTGTTCATGATTGGTTTCACACGCAGAGACTGTACATAGAAACATAGAAACATAGAAATTAGGTGCAGGAGTAGGCCATTCAGCCCTTCGAGCCTGCACCGCCATTCAATATGATCATGGCTGATCATCCAACTCAGTATCCCGTACCTGCCTTCTCTCCATACCCTCTGATCCCCTTAGCCACAAGGGCCACATCCAACTCACTCTTAAATATAGCCAATGAACTGGCCTCAACTACCCTCTGTGGCAGAGAGTTCCAGAGACTCACCACTCTCTGTGTGAAAAAAGTCTTTCTCATCTCGGTCTTAAAGGATTTCCCCCTTATCCTTAAGCTGTGACCCCTTGTCCTGGACTTCCCCAACATCGGGAACAATCTTCCTGCATCTAGCCTGTCCAACCCCTTAAGAATTTTGTAAGTGTACATTCAACTGTCCCTCTCGCACTGCAGTTTTCTTGAATTGAGAGAAATAAATTCCTTAAATACCAACAGAACGCGTTGGAAATACCCAATCAGGGCACAAGGAACTGCAGATGCTGCAATCTTGAGCAAAGTGCTGGAGGAACTCAGCGGGTCAGGCAGCATCTGTGGAGGGAATGGACAGGCAACGTTTCAAGTTGGGACCCTTGTTCAACCTGATGCCAGAAGGTCTGCAGGAGGGTCCCGATCGGAACCATCCATGTGTCCATTTGCTCCACAGATGCTGAGAAAGGAACGTCAGATGCTGTTCGTCGGAGAGGGGCAGGTCATGGGGGGGGGGGGGGTCATGAAAATACGAGAAGGCAGAGGGTTGGGTTTGGGAGGAAGGGTCTGAAGGACACAGTTTAAGAATAAGGGGTCGACAATTTTGGACTCAGATGAGAAAAAATGTTTTCACCCAGAGAGTTGTGAATCTGTGGAATTCTCTGCCACAGAGGGCAACGGCGGCCGATTCACTGGATGTTTTCAATAGAGAGTTAGATCTAGTTCTTAGGGCTAACGGAATCAAGGGATATGGGGAGAAAGCAGGAATGGGGTATTGATTGTGGATGATCAGCCGTGATCAATTTGAATGGCGGTGCTGGCTTGAAGGGCCGAATGGCCTACTCCCGCACCTATTGTCTACGTTTCAATGTTTCTAGGTCTAAGAAGGGTTCCAACCCGAAACGTCACCTATTCCTTCTCTCCACAGATGCTGCCTGACCCGCTGAGTTACTCCAGCATTCTGCCTTCTGCTTGAAATACCCAGTAAGTTAGGCAGCATGCTTAGGAAGAGAAATGGAGTTAATGCTTCAGGTGAATGAGCGAGCCAAATGATGGAAGTGGAGATCCTCTTTCCACACTCGCAGCCTGACCGCTGAGTATTTCTGTGGAGGAAAGGAACTGCAGATGCTGGTTTACACAGAAAATAGACACAAAAAACTGGAGTAGCTCAGCGGGACAGGCAGCATCTCTGGAGAGAAGGAACGGTGACGTTTCAGGTCGAGACCCTTCTTCAAACCTTTTTTCTTCTGAAGAAGGGTCTCGACCCAAAACATCACCCATTCCTTCTCTCCAGAGATGCTGCCTGTCCCGCTGAGTTACTCCAGCGTTTTGTGTCTGCCTTCACTGAGTATTTCTAACGTGTTTCTGTTTTTTTTTCATGTTAGATCTCCACCAGGTTTTGCAGATTATTTCCTCCTGCGTTTGTATATGATCCTGTCTCTGAAGGAAACTGCTCCAGCATGTATTTTACTAGAATGTTGCCAGGGTTCCAGCAACTATGTTACAGAGAAAGGTTGAACAAGTTAGGTCTTTATTCTTTGGAGCGCAGAAGGTTAAGGGGGGACTTGATTGAGGTCTTTAAAATGATGAAAGGGATAGACAGAGTTGACGTGGATACGTTTTTCCTATTGAGGGTAGGGAAGATTCAAACAAGAGGGCATGACATGAGAATTAAGGGACAGAAGTTTCGGGGTAACGTGAGGGGGAACTTCTTTACTCAGGGGTGGTGGCTGTGTGGAATGAGCTTCCAGCAGAAGTGGTGGAGGCAGGATCGATTTTAACATTTAAAAGAAAAGTCGATAGGTATATGGACGTGAAGGGAATGGAGGGGTATGGTCTGAGTGCAGGTAGATGGGACTAGGGGAAAACAAATGGTCGGCACGGACTGGAAGGGCCGAGAGGGCCTGTTTCCGTGCTGTAAATGTTATATGGTTATATGTATTGTTCACTGAGAGTTAGTTCACTTCTCTGACACACTCTTGTCTTCCTTTCGCCTCTGGCCTTTGTTCACCCAGCCGCTCCCTCCCCCTCACCTGTACCCACCTATCACTCGCCAGCCTTTGTCCCAGCCCCACATCTCTTTCAGCTTCCTCCCCGCTAATATAATCAGTCTTAAGCATGGAAACAGGCCCTTCTGCCCATCCAGTACCTGCTGACCATTACAGTACACCCATTACACTAATCGTAAACTGATCTAATCAAACTTTATTCTCATAAATTCATAAGTCACAGGAGCAGAATTAGGCCATCTGGCCCATCAAGTCTGTTCCGTCATTCAGTCCTGGCTGATCAATCTTCCCCTCTCAGCCTTCCCCCCATATTGTTATATTTTTTTCTCGATTCCACCACTCCCTACGTACAAGGCCAATTAAACCATAAAATGGCACAAAGTGTTGGAGTAACTCGTCTTCAGACTGATTGTCCCGACTTGAAATGTCACCTCTCCATGTTCTCCACAGATGCTGCCTGACCCGCTGAGTTACTCCAGCGCTCTGTTGAACGTCACCCATTTCTTCTCTCCAGAATACCATAATATCAAATAATTTGCACCCTTAGTAATTGGCACCATTTGAAAAATCACTTATTTTTGGAGAGAAGGGATGGGCGACGATTTGGGCCGAGACCCAAAGGGTCTTGAGCCGAAACGTCACCCATTCCTTCCCTTCACAGATGCTGCCTGACCCGCTGAGTTACTCCAGCACTCTGTGAATCGTCACCTATCCATGTTCCCCACAGATGCTGCCTGACCGCTGAGTTACTCCAGCACTCTGTATCCTTGTTGTGAATATATTTTCCTTGCGTTCGTCAATTTAGATCTTTTTTCCGTGCAGCAAAATCTGAAAAGCATCTATAAAACGGTTGAGTTGGGATTGTTTATTCATCCAATGCACAGTGGACTTCCTTGCTCAGCTCAGGCAAGGACATGAAGCGTAAATTAACTAGTTCCTCACCTTCCATTGCTACTTGTAACCCCATTAGTTTAGAATGAATCAGATTGAGAAAAGGGGCCAAGACGGGCAGTTTGTCCAGGTCAACATCTGGAATATCTTAGAGTAGCAACAAGGAACTGCAGATGTTGGTTTACATCTGAGATCAATCTGAGGCAAGATCCAGAGCCGAAACGTCGCCTATCCATGTTCTCCGGAGATTCTGCCTGACCCGCTGAGTTACTCCAGCACTCTGTGAAACGTTGCCTATCCATGTTCTCCGGAGATTCTGCCAGACCCGCTGAGTTACTCCAGCACTCTGTGAAACGTCACCTATCCATGTTCTCCGGAGATTCTGCCTGACCCGCTGAGTTACTCCAGCACTCTGTGAAACGTCACCTATCCATGTTCTCCACAGATGCTGCCTGACCCGCTGAGTTACTCCAGCACTCTGTGAAACGTCACCTATCCATGTTCTCCACAGATGCTGCCTGACCCGCTGAGTTACTCCAGCACTCTGTGAAACGTCGCCTATCCATGTTCTCCGGAGATTCTGCCTGACCCGCTGAGTTACTCCAGCACTCTGTTTTCTTTTGTGGAAAATTATAACATGCAAACAGACTCTTCAGCCCAATTCCTAATTTCATAAGTTCACAATTTGTCCGTGCTGACCAAGACATCCTGTCTACGCTAATCCCATTTGCCCGCATTTAAGCCAATATCCCTCTTAATTTTTCCAACCACCTCCTCTGGCAGCTCGTTCCATATACCCAGCGCCCGCTGTGTGAAAAAATTGCCCCTTCAACCTATGTCCTCTGGTCCTCGATTCCCCTACTCTGGGTAAAAGACTCTACCCGATCCATCCCCCTCATGATTTTACACACCTCTATAAGATCATCCCTCATCCTCCTGCACTCCAGGGAATAGAATCCCAGCCTGCTCAACCTCTCCCTGTAGCTCACACCCTCAAGTCCCGGCAATGTCCTCAAGAGAGTCGGGACTGTGTTATTGTCATATGTCATGAAACGGAACAATGAAATTCCTTCTTGCAGCAAATACCATTTATGTACCATCCCTGCCCTTAATGAGTGATCATCGGTCGTTAAGAATAAGGGGTAAGCCATTTAGAACGGAGACGAGGAAACACTTTTTCTCACAGAGAGTTGTGAGTCTGTGGAATTCTCTGCCTCAGAGGGCGGTGGAGGCCGGTTCTCTGGATGCTTTCAAGAGAGAGCTAGATAGGGCTCTTAAAAATAGCGGAGTCAGGGGATATGGGGAGAAGGCAGGAACGGGGTACTGATTGGGGATGATCAGCCATGATCATATTGAATGGCGGTGCTGGCTCGAAGGGCCGAATGGCCTCCTCCTGCACCTATTGTCTATTGTCTACTGACCGGTCTTTAGACGAGCAGCATAATAAAAAAGGTGCATCTTACGAACGTACAAGCCATCTTGCCTACCTGCTTCTCCGAGTTTTGGGATCTTCAGCAGGAGAGGGTGTTGGATGGGACGGAGTCTGCGGAGTTAGTCCATTCAGGGGAACAAGGTTCTTCTTCGACAGGGCAGCAGTAAACAAGTCTTCGCTGTGTCCTTTCTCTTGTAACCTCAACCTGTGTGGAACTAGCTCACCAAACAACACAAAATAACCGGAATCATGTGGGAGTTATACAAGGTTGTCCCTGAGCCAAGAGCTGGTTTTATGACCCAGGCTGGTACTAAAACAAAAACACCCCTGGGGTCATCTGGAAAGGATCCCTTCTGGTTCCTCTCTCTCTTCCTCTCTTGGATTTTCTTCAAAGTATGGCATCAGTTGACCTGTTCATGACAGAGCCTTGGAAGAAACGATTACTCGATCTTCTGGGTCGTTCTACCTGGACTGGAAGGAGAAGGTCTAATGTCCAATGACGCCAAATCTGTCTCGAACAAAACCATCACCAGCTCCCAAAAAACGCTTTGTGAAATATTCCGCTGAAACCTTACAAGTTAATTAGAAGCAGCCAGGCTCAATTATGAGCAGCTGATGGACATTGTAGTCGGCACGAAAGGGGAGCAATAAACAAGCGTGTTAACATGCAGGCGTGGTGTTGCAGCGGGCAGAGCTGCTGCCCTCGCAGCCCTAGACACCACGGTTCGATTCTGTCTACGGGCACTGTCTGTGTGGAGGTTGCACGTTCTCACCTGCGTGACCTGCGTGCGTTTTCTCCGGGCTCTCCGGTTTCCTCCCGCACTCCAAAGACACGCAGGTTTTTGTAGGTTAATTGGCCCCCAGTGTGTGTAGGAGCCAAGATCGCCCCATCAACTGAAGGCTCGAGGCCCCCGACCGCGGGAGAACCAAGAATTGGATTTTTTCCACCTTCCATCACAGTGAGGAATGTGGAGGAGTCACTGTGGTGGATGTTGATGTGAAAGTGTATTTTGTGTGTGCTGTTGCTTTTTATTGGTATGACTGTACGGTGAATCAAATTCCTCGTTTGTTGCGAAACATACTTGACTAATTATTCTGATATTGTTGATGTGTGGGGATCGCTAGTCTGCACGGATTCGATGGGCTGAAGGGCCAAATTCCACCCTGTATTTCTAAAACAAAAAAGTTGAAACAAAACTAAACATGGTAGAAATATTAGCGATGGGTTGGTGATGAAGAGGAGGACAGATTGTGGAGCTAATTTATCTGTGGACCTACGCGTTTCTGAGAGCTACCTGCCTTAATGTGGAGAGCATTTTACTCACAGAGTCACAGAGTGATACAGCGTGGAAACAGGCCCTTCAGCCCAAGTTGCCCACACCGGCCAACATGTCCCAGCTACACTAGTCCCACCTGCCTGCGTTTGGCCCATATCCCTCCAAACCTGTCATATCCATGTACCTGTCTCATTTCTTCTTAAACATTGCAATAGTCCCAGCCTCAACTATCTCCTCCAGCAGCTCGTTCCATACACCCACCACCCTCTGTGTGGAAGAGTTAAGGGCCTGTCCCACGTGGCTGTCATTTGTGCCTCATTTACGCGTCATATGTAAAGTAGGTCGACAGGTCGTGACGCGCGACATCGCGCACAAATCACGCATCATCACGCATCATCACGCATCATCACGCATCAGGACAACCGTCTGGTGCGCGTGACGTCATTAGAACCCCCTGCTTCCCTATTCTGCATCATCAGCTTCGTGGAAGAGCTACCGATGTTATTGCGACAGCAACAACAGAGACTTGTGTTAGCAGCGGCCCTCATACTGACAGTTTAGCCAGGCAGGAGTACAACAAGAAAGGTGAGCAAGAAACCCGGGAAGAGGTCTGAGGCTAGAGGTTACATGACGCGTAAAAGGCGGGCCGACTGCGTATGGGCGGCGCGCGGCGTTGCATGTTTACGGGCGTTGACGCACGGCGACGTAACCATGTGTCACCACGTGATACAGCGTGCGTAACCAATGCGTTAGCGGGCGTACGCGATACGTCACGCAGGTGGTGCGCGAGGATTTTGTTACACTACGAAATCCTGGAGCGCCACTCGATACCGCACGCCGCCGCATGCAATTCCACGCCTCACCGTGCGCAATGCGTGCATCATCCACGCGCACCCCACGCGTCATGACGCATCGACCTATTTTACATATGACGTGCAAATGACGGACAAGTGGGACAGGCCCTTTACCCCTCAGATTCCTATTAAATCCATGATTGAATGGCAGAGTAGACTTGATGGGCCAAATGGCCTAATTCTCCTCCTATCACTCACGACCTTACTACATTATGGTGTTCGGCCGAGTTCAAGAACTTGATGAAAGAAAACCAGTAATTGCTGGAAATAACTGAATACGTACGCGGTCTCGTACTTAGCCGGTCAGGCAGCATCTGTGGGAACCGAATGTTTCAGGTCCAGCATGCTTCACCAGGGGGAAAATTTACGATGAACCTCAGAAGTGACTTTTTTACACAAAGGATGGTGGGTGTACAGGCCGATCGGCCCATCAGGTCTACTCCATTCAATCATGGCTTATCTATCTCTCCCTCTCAACCACATTCTCCTGCCATTCTCCTGCCATAACCCCTGACACCCGTACTAATTAAGAACCTGTTAGTCTCCGCTTTAAAAATAATCATTGACTTGGCCTCCACAGCCGTCTGTGGCAATGAATTCCACAGATTCACCGCCCTCTGATTAAAGAAATCCCTCCTCATCTCCTTCCTAGAGGTACGTCCTTTAATTCTGAGGCTGTGCCCTCTGGTCCTAGACTCTCCCACTGGTGGAAACATCCTCTCCACATCCACTCTATCCAAGCCTTACAGTATTCGGTAAGTTTTAATGAAGTGTCCCCTCATCCTTCTAAACCCCAGCGAGTACAGGCCCAGTGCCGTCAAACGCTCATAACAGGTCAACTCACTCATTCCTGGGATCATCCTCGTAACCTCCATTACAGTCTGAGGAAGAGTCCCGACCCGAAACGTCACCTACTCCTTTCCTCCAGTGGGAAGGTTGCTGCATCACAGCGCCAAAGACCCGGGTTCGACCCTGACTATGAGTGCTGTCTATATGGAGTTTGCACGTTCTCCCGGTGACCCACGTGGGTTTTCTCCGAGATCTTCGGTTTCCTTCCACACTCCAAAGACGTGCAGGTTTGTAGGCGAATCGGCTTGGTGTGAATGTGTAAATGTAAAATGTCCCCAGTGTGTGTAGGATAGTGTAATGGCCCTGTCCCACGGCACGAGTTCATTCCAAGAGCTCTCCCGAGTTAAAAAAAAGTCAAACTCGTGGTAAGCACGGAGAATGAACGTAGTGGGTACGTCGGAGCTCGGGGACGTCTCTTAGCGGCTCGTCACGCTAACGGCAGGTACTCGGGGAGACTCCCTAACGGCAGGTAAGCACGGGAAGACTCGTGAAGATTTTTCAACGTGATGAAAAATGTCCACGAGAGCCCCGAGTACCGACGAGCGGCCATTACCGTAAATCTCCGAGTTCGAATCAGGGCAAACTCGGGAGAGCTGTTGGAATGAACTCGTACCGTGGGACAGGGGATTTACTGTGCGGGTTTGCTGGTCGGTGGGGACTCGATGGGCCGAAGGGCCTGCTTATACGCTCCAAACTAAACTGAGATGCTGCCTGTCCCTTGTGTATTCTTCGGTGTAAAGCAGCATCTGCAGTTCCATTCCGAAAGGTAACCTAACAAACCGCACAATATCCACAGACACACGCTCCAAAAACCATAAACTGGGAACGAAGGAGAAAAAATAAATAAAGATGTTGCCAACTCATACTTTCCACAATAAGAGCGCTATTGGTCGGCATGTGCCCTGTTTTTTCTTGAAGGGGCAAATAAAATGCCTCCATTTCCTGCACCTTGGCATGTCGGGGAATTCCAGCTGGGATTTTGAGGTGTGGATCGGACCGTGTGTGAAACCATCCACGTTTCCTCATTGATAATAAACAGATGAATATTGTGCATTTACAACCTGCGTGGAGACTGGTGACGCAGGCACTCGGTTAGACTGTCTTCTGTAGGGCCTGCCCTACTTGGCCAATTGTTTGGGCGACTGTCGTGGTCGTAGCAGGTCGCCGAAAAAACGGCGACTGGACTAATGGGCCCGTCCCGCTTGGCGATTATTTAGGCGACGGCCGGCGGCTACGACAATGGAATTCACCGAAGTCAGCACCGGCGACAACCTACGCCATCCTGGCGACAACCTACGTCAGGAGAAGACAAGCTACGACAAGCCCGCGGTCGCCGACTGTTGCCGAAAGGTTTTGAACAGTTCAAAATCCAGCGGCGACTAGAATAACGCTACGACTCTTTGGGCGACTGAGGAGACGACTCACGACCGTACAGGTGACACCCCGGCAACCGGGGCCTAAAAAATCGCCTCAGTGGGACAGGCACTTAAGACTTGCCAACCCCCAATTTATTCCCTTCCATTGTGCCTCTCCGCCTCACTCGATGCGTCGCTGCCTGTTTCGTTGTTTAGTATTAGTTTAGAGATACAGCGCGGAAACAATAGACAATGGACAATAGATGCAGGAGTAGGCCATTCGGCCCCTCGAGCCAGCACCGCCATTCAATGTGATCATGGCTGATCATCCCCAATCAGTACCCCGTTCCTGCCTTCTCCCCATATCCCCTGACTCCGCTATCTTTAAGAGCCCTATCTAGCTCTCTCTTGAAAGTATCCAGAGAACCGGCCTCCACCGCCCTCTGAGGCAGGGAATTCCACAGACTCACCACTCTCTGTGAGAAAAAGTGTTTCCTCGTCTCCGTTCTAAATGGCTTACTCCTTATTCTTAGACTGTGGCCCCTGGTTCTGGACTCCCCCAACATCGGGAACATGTCTCCTGCCTCAAGTGTGTCCAAACCCTTAATAATCTTATATGTTTCAATGAGATTCCCTCTCATCCTTCTAAACTCCAGAGTGTACAAGCCCAGCTGCTCCATTCTCTCAGCATATGACAGTCCCGCCATCCCGGGAATTAACCTTGTAAACCTACGCTGCACTCCCTCAATAGCAAGAATGGGGGAAACAGGCCCTTCTACCCACTGAGTCCGTGCCGACCAGCGATCACACTAGTTCTACCTTATCCCACTTTCTCATCCACTCCCTACACACTAGGGGGCAATTTACAGAGGGGCTGATTAACCTACAAACCCGCACGTCTTTGGGATGTGGGAGGAAATGGGAGCACCCGGAGAAAACCCACGCAGGTCACGGGGAGAACGTGCAAACTCCACACCGGCAGCACCCGTAGTGGGGATCGACCCCGGGTCTCTGGCGCCATTGAGGTAACAACTCTACTGCTGCGCCACCGTGCCGATTCACTTATAGTCACGGAGTGATACAGCGCGGAAACAGGCCCTTCGGCCCAACTTGCCCACGCCGGCCAACACGTCCCAGCTACACTAGTCCCACCTGCCTGTGTTTGGCCCATATCCCTCCAAACCTGTCCTATCCATGCACCTGTCTAACTGTTTTGTTAAACGTTCGGACAGTCCCAGCCTCAACTACCTCCTCTGGCAGCTCGTTCCATACACTACACCCACCACCCTCTGTGTGGAAAGGTTTCTTCAGAACCCTTCAGATTCCAATTAAATCTTTTCCCCTTCACCTTAAACCTATGTCCTCTGGTCCTCGATCCCCCAACTCTGGGCAAGAGACTGTGTGTCTACCCGGTCTATTCCTCTGATGATTTTGTACACCTCTATAAGATCACACCCCACCTCCTGCGCTCCAAGGTATAGAGACCCAGCCTGCTCAACCTCTCCCTGTAGCTCAGGCCCTCTAGTCCTGGCAACATCCTGGTAAATCTTCTCTGCAGCCTGTACTAGCTGCCATGCGGAACCTTGTAGGCTGCTGTGGAATTTTGTCTCTTGTTAAAATAAGAGCAATAATGTGAATCAGCATATCTCTGCTGTGAGATGAATTTCTTTCACCAGATGATTAGATGGCTTCCCGCCACGAATCAGAAGGCATCGTCAACTTTGCTTTCAGCAGTGTAACGTTGATTAGATTTGGAATGCAACACCATGCTTGGAAAGAAAACACATACTGACTGACGCTGGCAATTTGAAAGCTCAGCCAGTCGGCACGGTGTCGCAGCGGGTAGTGCTGCTGCCTCACGGCGCCAGAGACCCGGGTTCCATCCTGACTACGGGCGCTGGCTGTACCGAGCTTCTCCCCGTGACCCGTGTGGGTTTTCTCCGGGTGCTCCGGTTTCCTCCCACACTCCCAGGTTTGGTGGTTAATTGGCTTTGGTAAAATGGTGTATTGTCCCCTAGTGTAGGATAGTGCTAGTGTACGGGGTCATCGCTGGCCCCGATGGGCCGAAGGGCCTGTTCCTGTGCTGTCGGAAGAAAGCTTAGCAGATCGGCAGAGCGACGCGGCTGGTAGTGCTGCTGCCCGACAGCGCCAGGGACACTGGGTTTGATCCAGTCAGCGGAAAGACCACACATGATCACAACCGAGCCATCCACACTGTACAGATACGGGATAAAGGGAATAACGTTTAGTGCAAGGTAACGCCAGCAAAGTCCGGTCAAGGATAGTCCGAGGGACTGTGCGATTCCGAATAAATTTCAAGCTCCTTCTTTATGTTTACAAAGCCCTCAAAGGGCTTGCCCCCACCTACATCAAAAGTCTGCTCACCCACCACACCACCTCCAGGTCCCTCAGATCGGCCGACTTGGGGTTACTGAACATCCCGCGGTCTAGGCATGAGCTCAGTGGTGCCCGCGCCTTTGTGGTTGCAGCTCCTAGACTGTGGAACAGCATCCCTCTTCCCATCAGAACTGCCCCCTCCATCGACTCTTTTAAGTCGAGACTTAAAACTCATCTTTACTCTCAAGCCTTTCTTGACGTCCTCTGAGGGAGGGCTATATGTGTGTATTTATGTATGTACTTAATCTATGAACCACTGCTGTATAACGTTAGTACCTCCACCAATGTAAAGCACTTTGGCCAACGAGAGTTGTTGTTTAAATGTGCTATAGAAATAAAAGTGACTTGACGTGACATCAAAGAGGTGGCTATTGGCTTGGTAAAGATAGCGGAGTCAGGGGATATGGGGAGAAGGCAGGAACGGGGTACTGATTGGGGATGGTCAGCCATGATCACATTGAATGGCGGTGCTGGCTCGAAGGGTTTAATGGCCTCCTCCTGCACCTATTGTCTATTGTCTAAATGTAAAATCGTCCGTAGTTTGTGTTAGCGTACGGGGATCGCTGGTCGGCGCGGACTCGGTGGGACGAAGGGCCTGTTTCCGCGCTGTATCTCTAAACTAAACTAAACTAAACTAAAACTAAACTAGGAATGTTCCATCAGCTGCACTTTGATCCAATCTCTGGTTAACACTTAAAGTTACCAGCGACAGTTAAATATGCCGCTCACTTGGAGCAACGTGGCCTGCTGAGCAATTTTCAACGTGAGATTTTATTTCCTTTCTCTCATCCGTGCCTCGAATGAGCTTGATGACATTCCACGCAAAAAAAATCCTGAGGGATTTTGCAATTCCTCGCGGATAAAGTGGACCTTTACGGAGAAAGTAGAGTCCTTTAGGACCACGATGAAGCTTAGAAACATAGAAACATAGAAACATAGAAAATAGGTGCAGGAGTAGGCCATTCGGCCCTTCGAGCCTGCACCACCATTCAATGTGATCATGGCTGATCATCCAACTCAGTATCCTGTACCTGCCTTCTCTCCATACCCCCTGATCCCTTTAGCCACAAGGGCCACATCTAACTCCCTCTTAAATATAGCCAATGAACTGGCCTCAACTACCTTCTGTGGCAGAGAATTCCAGAGACTCACCACTCTCTGTGTGAAAAATGTTTTCCTCATCTCGGTCCTAAAGGAATTCCCCCTTACATCTTTCCTATAACACGGTGCCCAGAGTTGAACACAATACTCTAAATGCGGCCTCACCAACGTCTTATACAACTGTAACATGACCTCCCAACTTCCAAACTCAATACTGGCTGATGAAGGCCAATGTGCCAAAAGCCTTCTTGACCACCCTAACTACCAGCGACTCGACCTTCAAGGAACGATGCACCTGCACTCCTAGACCCCTCTGCTCTGCAACACTAGCCAGAGCCGGACTAATCACTGTGTGAATCATTTTTTAATCTCCTGTGCATTTCTACAGCTGTTTCTCTTCATGAGCATTCAGCATGGAGGCAGCAGTTGTCACAGATTGCAGGACTGGAACCAGTTAGTGACGGTCCTCGCATTGACAAGCAGCAGGTGAGTACGTTTTAAACCCCATGGGAGATTTCTCCTCTCATTCCTCGCCTTGCCTGAGAGAGGAAGATGAGCGCACACCGACACATGGTGTGTGTGTGTGTGTGTGTGTGTCGATAGGAACTGCAGATGCTGGTTTACACCGTGCTAAGACACAAAGTGCTGGAGTAACTCAGCGTGCCAGACAGCGTCTCTGGAGAAACAGGATGGGTGACGTTTCGGGGCTGGGACACGTCTTCAGACTATCCTCGCGTGTGCTCTGTTTAGTTTGGAGACGCTGCGCGGAAACAGGCCCTTCGGCCCATCAAGTCCGCACCGACCAGCGATCCCCACACACTAACACTATCCTAAGGTTCATAAGGGTTCATTTATTGTCACATATATAATTGGTGTAGTGAAAATTTCACTGGCCAGGTCAGTCATACAATTAAAAAAAGCAACAGACTCAAAAAACACATTTTAACATAAACATCTAAAGGACAAAGGACATTTATTGTCACGTGCACCAGTTGGTGTAGTGAAATTTGATTTGCCATGCAGCACACAGATAAAGATAAGACACAACATCATAGATTTAACAGTAGACATAAAAACATCCCGCTGTGGGGAAGGCAGCAAAGTCCAGTCCCATCCCCAGGTCACCCATAGTCGGGCCTATTGAGGCCTCTGCAGTCGCTGCTACGGGGCCCGATGTTTCAGGCCGTTCTCGCCGGGTGATGGTGCTCCGGCGTCGGGAGAATCCTCTCAGCGGCTTGGGACACCTGGAACGGCCGCCTCTTACTGGAGTCCGTGGCTTCCCAAGCCAACAAGGCTGCGCCGGATGGAGCTCCGCCACTGGGATGGAGGCTCCCGATGTAAAGTTCAGCGCCGCCGCCCGCAGCCGGCCGCTCCACAGACCCGCAGCTCCGCCATGTTTTATTTTGTCGGCGGTCCTCAGGTCACCGGAGTTCCAGCGCGGCGACCCAGGCAGGCATCGCCCGCTGCTCTCCGCGACGGCGCTCCAGCGGCCGTACCGGGTGTCCCAAGCCGCCGGCGAAGCCGAGGTTCCGGCCGGTCCCATCACGAAACGCCGCTCCAGGCCCGGTGGCAGGCCGCGAGGACGGGTCGAAGATGCAACCCGGAGAAAAGCTCCCTCTCCGACCAGGTAGGGACCAGGAAAAGCAGTTTCCCCTTCCCTCACCCCCCACATAAAAAAGAATAGACTCCAAACAAAACACTTTTTACACACTAAAAATAAAAAAAAGATGCTAAAAGACAGACAGCTGCAGGCTGGGCAGCCATACCAACTGGATGGCGTCCCCTAACCCCCTAATCCACCACAGTGTTAAAGAAGGAACTGCAGATGCTGGAAAGTCAAGGGTACATAAAATGCTGGAGAAACTCAGCAGGTGCGGCAGCATCTATGGAGCGAAGGAAATAGGCAACGTTTCGGGCCGAAACCCGGAAGGGTTTCGTCCCGAAACGTTGCCTATTTCCTTCGGGATTTCGTCCCGAAACGTTGCCTATCTCCTTCGCTCCATAGATGCTGCCGCGACCCGCTGGGTTTCTCCAGCATTTTGTGTAACATCCATCGCAGTGACTCCTACACATTCCCCACTGTGACGGAAGGCGAAGTAAAGTTCAAGTCCCTTCCCTTCCTGTTCTATCTCGGTCGTGGGCCCCACACGCACGCACCGGGGACATTTTACATCTACACCAAGCCAATTAACCTACAAACCTGCACGTCCTTGGAGAGTGGGAGGAAACCGAAGATATCTGGGAAAATCAAGGGGGGGGACGTACAAACCCCGTACAGACAGCGCCCGTAGGCGGGATCGAACCCGGATCTCCGGCGCTGTGAGGCGGCAGCTCTACCCGCTGCGCCAACGCATTCCATCTAGGCATTTTCACCAACCTTCCCCTCCCTGCACCATTGCCGTCTGACGCAGCAGAATAACAGACCCAACTTCGAAGGAGACCCTTGTTTTAACTGCACAAACAACACCCTCTCCCAGCTTTAGGTTGAACGCAAGACAATCTTCCCTCATTTCCATTTCAAGCTCGATGTTTATCTAACAAAGTCAACATTTTGTTCCGGCAGCGGACCGGTCCTTCCCGTTTTGCCAAGTTACTGACCGGCAGGAGCAGTGGAAATAGGATTAAAAGTCAGGAGCGCAGAGGAAGAGAAAACAGTGGAGTCAGCGTTTCGGAAATGGACACACTGGAGACCGGCCACAGATGTTGGAATCGGGAGCAAGGAAAACAAACTGGGACAGGAAGCGGCGACGGTCCAAGCCCACCCTGGCTGTTTGTCCGAGGGTTCTCCCTCCCTTTAGGGTAGAGCGACCTCTCCCCCACCCCCCCACCACCCCCGCCCATCATCCACACACCTGTCCACCTGTGTTGCATAGAACAGGTGTGCAGGTGTGTGAAAGGAAACCTGCACAGACGCATGACTTTAGGCTCCAGGTGTAGAGCCTGGAAATCATTGAATCATAGAATCATAGACAATAGGTGCAGGAGCAGGCCATTCGGCCCTTCGAGCCTGCACCGCCATTCAATATGATCATGGCTGATCATCCAACTCAGTATCCTGTACCTGCCTTCTCTCCATACCCCCTGATCCCTTCAGCCACAAGGGCCACATCTAACTCCCTCTTCAATATAGCCAATGAGCTGGCCTCAACTACCTACTGTGGTAGAGAATTCCACAGATTCACCACTCTCTGTGTGAAAAATAATTTTCTCATCTCGGTCCTAAAAGACATCCCCCTTATCCTTAAACTTGTTCTGGAGTTCCCCAACAACGGGAACAATCTTCCTGCATCTAGCCTGTCCAACCCCTTAAGAATTTTGTAAGTCTCTATAAGATCCCCCATCAATCTCCTAAATTCCAGCGAGTACAAGCCAAGTCTATCCAGTCTTTCTTCGTATGGAAGTCCTGCCGTCCCAGGAATCAGTCTGGTGAACCTTCTCTCTACTCCCTCTATGGCAAGAATGTCTTTCCTCAGATTTGGAGACCAAAACTGTACGCAATACTCCAGGTGTGGCCTCACCAAGACCCTGTACAACTGCAGTAGAACCTCTCTGCTCTTGTACAGGCCCTTCAGCCCGCGGAGCCCGTGCTGTCCAGCGATCACTAGCGCTAGCCTGCACACTATTAAACATTGTCCGCAGTTCTTAGTTTCTGAAGTGATGAACAGTCCTGCACAGGAGCGGCACGGTGGCGCAGCGGGTAGAGCTGCTGCCTCACAGCGCCAGTGGTTCGATCCCGACCACGGGTGCTGTCTGAAAATAGTTTGTACGTTCTCCCCGTGACCCGCGTGGGTTTTCTCCGGGCGCTCCGGTTTCCTCCCACACTCCAAAGACGTGCAGGTTTGTAGGTTAATTGGCTTGGGTGAAATTGTCCCCAGTGTGTGTAGGATAGTGTCGGTGTGAGGGGATCGCTGGTCGGCGCGGACTGGGTGGGCCGAAGGACCTGTTGCCGCGCTGTGTCTCTAAACTAGACTAAAGATGTTCTTTAAATATCGTCCCTCTCACATTAAACCAGTGGCTTTACCAAATCTTTTCCCGAGGCACGCCTTGAATATTCTTTATGTTTAAGAAGTAACTGCAGATGCTGGAAAATCGAAGGTAGACAAAAATGCTGGAGAAACTCAGCGGGTCAGGCAGCATCTGTGGAGCGAAGGAAATAGGCAACGTTTCGGGACGAAACCCTTCCGGGTTTCGTCCCGAAACGTTGCCTAATTCCTTCAGGATTTCGTCCCGAAACGTTGCCTAATTCCTTCAGGATTTCGGCCCGAAACGTTGCCTATTTCCTTCGCTCCATAGGTGCTGCCGCACCCACTAAGTTTCTCCAGTATTTTTGTCTACCTTTAATATTCTTTAGTATAGTTTAGACATATAGCGCAGAAACAGGCCCTTCGCCCACCGAGTCCGTGCCGACCAGCGATCCCCGCACACTAACACTATCCTACACACACTAGGGACAATTTGCAAGTGTTACCAAAGCCAATTAACCTACAAACCTGCACGTCTTTGGAGTGCGGAAGGAAGCCGGAGCGCCCGGAGAAAACCCACGCGGGTCACGGGGAGAATTGCGTACGGTTTTGGTCTCCAAATCTGAGCAAGGACATTCTTGCCATAGAGGGGGTACAGAGAAGGTTCACCAGACTGATTCCTGGGATGGCAGGACTTCCATATGAAGAAAGACTGGATAGACTCGGCTTGTACTCGCTGGAATTTAGAAGATTGAGAGGGGATCTTATAGAAACTTACAAAATTCTTAAGGAGTTGGACAGGCTAGATGCAGGAAGATTGTTCCCGATGTTGGGGAAGTCCAGGACAAGGGGTCACAGTCTAAGGATAAGGGGGAATTCCTTTAGGATCGAGATGAGGAAAACATTTTTCATACAGAGAGTGGTGAGTCTCTAGAATTCTCTGCCACAGAAGGTAGTTGAGGCCAGTTCATTGGCTATATTTAAGAGGGAATTAGATGTGATCCTTGTGGCTAAAGGGATCAGAGGGTATGGAGAGAAGGCAGGTACGGGATACTGAGTTGGATGATCAGCCATGATCATATTGAATGGCGGTGCAGGCTCGAAGGGCCGAATGGCCTACTCCTGCACCTATTTTCTATGTTTCTACGTACAAACTCCGTAAGGACAGCACCCGTAGTCAGGATGGAACCCGGGTCTCTGGCGCTGCGAGGCAGCAACTCTACCGCTGCGCCACAGATAGTTAATGTGGAACAGCGTGCACGTGGCATAAATCAACGGCCTTCAGCCTGGAAAGGGCATTCCTGCCTCAAGTGTATTTAATTAAAATGCTGACGGTGACTTATTAATCGCCTTGAAAGGGATGTTAGCCCCCGGAGTTTAATTTCATACAAATGATAGCAGAGGCATCGGGAGTACATTGGTGACAATATCTACATACAGATGTGATGCTACTGCTGTGCCGTCCTGACTATGGGGCTGAAGGGCCTGTTTCGGTGCTGCGCGACCCTATGACTCTATCGGCTAAATAATCAGCAGAGAATATCGATAAGAAAATGGACTTTGGGGATGAATACTGTATTCTCACATGAGAGAACGTTGCAGACCCAAGGTATGCCAAGGGGCGCTACACAAAGGGCACTGACAGTCACAAGGTATCACACGCCAGCTCCTCCATTGTTCTCCCCTCATGGGCCCCGTACCTGAGGAAGGATGTGCCGGCTCTGGAGAGGGTCCAGAGGAGGTTTACAAGAACGATCCCGGGAATGATAAGGTTAGTCTATGATGAGTGTTTGTCGGCGCTGGGCCTGTACTCGCTGGAGTTAAGAAGAATGAGGAGGGGGACCTCATTGAAATGTACAGAATAGTGAAAGGCCTGGATAGAGTGGATGTGGAGAGGATGTTTCCACTAGTGGGAGAGTCTAGGACAGAGGGCACAGCCTCAGAATTAAAGGGCGTTCCTTTTGGAAGGAGATGAGGAAGAATTTATTGAGTCAGAGGGTGGTGAATCTGTGGAATTCTTTGCCACAGAAGGCTGCGGAGCCCAAGTTAGTGGGGATCTCTGAGGCAGAGATAGATAGATTCTTGATTAGTACGGGTGTCAGGGGTTGTGGGGGGAAGGCAGGCGAATGGGGTTAGGAGGGAGAGATAGATTAGTCATGATTGAATGGTGGAGTAGACTTGATGGGCCGAATGGCCGAATTATGCTCCTATCCCTTATGACCCCCTGTTTCTCCCCCTCCCACAGGGTTTGTAGCAATTCACCAGTGTGAGAGCAGGGCAGGCATGAAACATCATAAAAGCTCGCAGAAACCTGCTCATTAGTTAAGTGGAAAATATAACTCAGACTCCGGTTCCTTGAAGCCTCAGAGCGTATGAGATGCAGATTGCAAGCCTCTGTTGACGGGTTCGCACGGGAGAAACCTGTTTTAGATAAAGTCTCTTGCTTGAATATCAAAACATGTGCAGCGGGTGGGATTAAGAGCAGGGTGGAGCTTGGAAATGTGGCTTTAGAGGGGATTTGTACGAGCAGAAAGAGACTGGGCGAAGACTGGGCATGCGAAATATAACAGGGAGGAATGTAAGGTCTTCTCTGGAGCGCACAAACAGGACTTTAGATTAGTTTATAAACGATGACAGATTGGGTGATGATATTGATAGGGATCTAAAGGGCCTGTCCCACTCAGGAGTCATTTGTGCTTCACGCAGGTGGCACGCGAAGATTTCACGAATCGCAAGCTCCTGGGGTGCCACGCGCGACCGTGCGTCACTGCCTACGTCACCACGCCTCACCACGCGCCATGCCCACATAATGCACGGCACGCACGCATCACGACACGCGCGTCGCGACGGGTAAATGACGCGTTAATTACGCCCAAGTGGGACAGGCCCTTAAAGGGTCCGCCCCACTCGGGCGACCTGATCCGCGAGTTCCGGCGAGTTTGCCCTCGACCCACACGAGGTCGTCGGAGGTCTTCGTAACTCTCCTTCGTGCTCGGGAGTGGTCTCCGCGTACCCGAGGCCTCAGCTAGGTTGCGGCGCTTTTTTCAACATGTTGAAAAATGCCCGCGAGTGAAAAAAGGTCGCCACGGAAAAAAATCAATACTTTTTTTTCTCGTAGGTTTAGTCGTAGTAGGTCGGCATGTTAGTCGTAGGTAGTCGAGGGTAGTCGAAGATAGTCTTCATCATAGTCAAAGGGAGGTCGAAGGAGATCAAAGGACGTCGTCTTCACTCTCCACTATTCGGTGTCCAATTTTCCAAAAGTTAGTCGTAGCTAGTTGTAGCTAGTTGTAGCTAGTTGTAGCTAGTTGGTGCTAGTCTTCTACATAGTCGAAGGAGGTCTTCAACATGACATTTTTTCAAACTCTCCTAATCTCGCCAATTAGGTCGCCCAAGTGGGACAGCCCCTTTAGTATTCTTGTACACAAGTCAGTGGGAGAAATGATTGGGCAAATGAGCCGTGATTGAATGGCAGAGTTGGCTTGATGGGCTGAATGGCCGAATTCTGCTCCTATCACTTATGAACCAAATATTGACGTTTCACAGAGTGCTGGAGTAACTCAGCGGGTCAGGCAGCATCTGTGGAGAACATGGATAGGTAACGTTTCACAGAGTGCTGGAGTAACTCAGCGGGTCAGGCAGCATCTGTGGAGAACATGGATAGGTAACGTTTCACAGAGTGCTGGAGTAACTCAGCGGGTCAGGCAGCATCTGTGGAGAACACGGATAGGTGGCGTTTCGGGTGGAGACCCTTCTCCACAACCAGACTCTAGAAAGGTCCGAACCAGTGGAGATTGTGTCGATCGCATCTCTTGTCCCACTCGACTGAATTCAATTGAAACCACATGAATGCTGGTGTTCGCAATGTTTTGAATTAGTCACAACTCTTTGAAAGCTATTTTTAAATTGCATGCAAATCAAAAATCGCCCGGTTATTAAATGGGGATTGATGATCATTCCAGAGCAATTATTGTAACGCTTCACAGTGGGACGCTGTCGTACAAGGGTGGGACGGTGGCGCAGCGGGTGGAGCTGCTGCCTCACAGCGCCAGAGTCCCCGGTTCCATCCTGACCTCACTTACTGCCTATGTGGAGTTTGCACGTTCTCCCTCGCACCCCTTCGGCCCAACTCATCCATTGCGATCAAAGATGCCCCATCTACACGTCCCATTTGCTTGTGTTTTCTGCCCCGTATGCTTCTGAACATTTGCTATCTATAATGAGGTTGAATGTAACGAGAAAATAGACGATAAATAGCAAGACCCTTAGCCACGTTGATGTGCGAGGGCTCTTGGAGACCAAGTCCACAGCTCACAGAGTGCTGGAGTAACTCAGCGGGTCAGGCAGCATCTGTGGGGAACATGGATAGGTGACGTTTCACAGAGTGCTGGAGTAACTCAGCGGGTCAGGCAGCATCTGTGGGGAACATGGATAGGTGACATATCGGGTCGAGCCCCTTCTACCTTCAGTCTGAAGAAGGGTCTCGACCCGAAACGCCACCTATTCACACACAGAAGTTCACACAAGTTATGGGCGTAGAATTAGGCCATTCGGCCCATCGAGGCCGCCCCTCCATTCAATCATGGCTGATATTTTGCCTCCTTATCCCATTTTCCTGCCTTCTCCCCACAGCCCTTGACACCCGTTCTCTGGAGATCCCTTCTCTCCGGAGATGCTGCCTGACCCGCTGAGTTACTCCAGCATTTTGGTTTAATCTATCTTCGGTTTAAACCAGCAGCTGCAGTTCCTTCCTGCCCCGCTCTCTGGATGTGTGGTCTACGCGCTCTACGCTAGCTGGCCATCCGCTTGCCGCTTGCCCGTGTCTGTATCCACACCGAGCTGGCAAGGAAGGGGGGCTGACACGTGGCGACAGATTGAACTTGTTGGCCAAGGATCCAGGAAAACAATGGGATAAAGACATTAGCCACTGTAAATGAGCGCAGGGTTGTGTTAGCCCGAGGGCGAACTGGAAGCATTTGGAATGATCATGGGATTTGGATAAATCCTCGCAGTGGAATATTCGCCAACAACATTTGGGAGAAAGCCATGGTGTAGATCGGGCGGCACGCTGTCGCTGCCTCACAGCCCACGGACCCGGGTTCGATCCCGACTACGGGCGCTGTCTTTACGGAGTTTGCACGTTCTCCCTGTGACCTGCGTGGGGTTTCTCCGGGTGCTCCGGTTTCCTCCCACACTCCAGGTTTGTAGGTTAATTTGGCTTTGGTGTAAATGTAAGATTGTCCCTAGGTGTGTGTGTGGGATAGTGTTAGTGTGCGGGGATCGCTGGTCGGCACGGACTCGGTGGGCCGAAGGGCCTGTTTCCGCGCTGTGTCTCTAAACTGAAGTAAAGTTGGAGAGCAGAGAATGGACCGAGACAACACAATGTCTGCACCAACCATCATGTCAAGACTACAACTTACCCCTCTGAAGATACAGTGGACACAAAAAGCTGGCGTGACTCACCGGGACAGGCAGCATCTCTGGAGAGCAGGAACGGGTGACGTTTCGGGTCGTGAACCTTCTTCAGACAGGTCTCGTCCCGAAACGTCACCCATCCCTTCTCTCCAGGGATGCTATCTGTCCCACAGAGTTACTCCAGCTTTTTTTGTATCTATCTTTGGTGTAAACCAGCATCTGCAGTTCCTTCCTACGCCTTGCCATGTCCCTTCCATTCCCTGCACATCCATGCTGATATCCGAAAGCCTCTTAAATGGCACCATTATGTCTGCCTCCACCACCCTTGGCCCCGCGTTCCAGGCCCCCACCGCCCTGTGTGTGAAATTCCTTTAAACTTTGCCCCTCTCACCCTCAAGCTGTGACCTCTAGTCTTGGACATTTCCACTGTGGGGGAAAGGTTGTGAGTGTCTACCACATTTATTACTCTCATTACACTTGTCTCACCCCAAAGCCTCCATTGCCAGAAATATGAAGAGAACCTTAGATTATCAACACATCGGCTGATTAGCCGGGCTTCACGTCTGGGGATAAAACGACAGGAGCAGCTGGAATGGATAACACCCATGGAATCATGGGGTACACAGCCCGGGGCTGTCCCACTACACACCCGAGGGACAGGGAGAGGGGGAGAGGAGAGGAGAGGAGAGGGAGAGAGAGTGAGGGAGAGAGATAGAGAGAGGGAGCGTGAGGGGAGGGGAGAGAGAGAGGGAGAGGGAGAGGGATAGAGAGAGGAGAGGAGGTGGAGAAGGAGAGAAAGGAAGGGGGGAGAGAGTGAGGGGAGGTGGACAGAGAGAGTGTGAGAGAGAGAGAGAGGGAGAGGGAGAGAGGGAGAGAGAGAGAGAGCGAGGGGGGAGAGAGAGAGGAGAGAGAGAGTGAGAGAAGAGAGAGAGAGAGAGAGAGAGAGAGAGTGAGGGAGAGAGAGAAGGAGAGGGAGAGAGAGGATCGAGGGAGAGGGAGAGGGGAGAGAGAGAGATAGAGAGGGGGTGGAGAAAAAGAGAGTGAGGGAAGGGGAGGGAGAGAGATGGAGAGAGGGAGAGAGGAGAGAGAGGAGAGAGGAGAGAGGGAGAGAGAGGAGGGAGAGAGAGAGAGAGAGGAGAGAGAGAGAGGGAGAGAGAGGAGAGAGGGAGAGAGGGAGAGAGAGAGGAGAGAGGGAGAGAGAGAGAGAGAGGAGAGAGAGAGAGAGAGGGAGAGAGGGGAGAGAGGAGAGGGAGAGAGAGAGGGAGAGAGAGAGGAGAGGGGAGAGAGGAGAGAGAGAGGAGAGGGAGAGAGGAGAGGGAGAGAGGGAGAGAGGGAGAGAGAGGGGGAGGGAGAGAGGGAGTGAGAATGATTATAAAGCTAATGCGACAGAAATCAAGTTGTATAATTGCAAGTTTGTCGCAACTGACAGCTCTTCATTTGAATGTATAGTTGTTAATTGGCCCCAGTAACGTGGCGGGCAGGGCTGGGATTAATGGCCCATCTCTAATTACCCACCACATGCGTGGTTAGCCAAGCGACTGAGAGATTAGTTATGAGTGAAGGACACAGTTAGACCAGAATGAGTGTGACCCAGCGCAGCAACAGGGCCTTCGCCCACACAGTCCGTGCTGGCCACCAACCACCCACCTGGACCAATCTATATTTCATTCCCCCTGCCTTCAGCTGGGACGCGCGGCCAGGGGTGGTGGAAGCAGACACGATAAGAGACTTTAAAACTGAGCGAGCGTTTGAGTGACTTTGAAACAGCGGTAGAGTTGCTGCCTCACAGCGCCAGAGACCCGGGTTCGATCCTGACTACGGGCGCTGTCTGTACGGAGTTTGCACGTTCTCCCCGTGACCTGCGTGGGGTTTTCTCCGGGTGCTCCGGTTTCCTCCCACACTCCAAAGGCGTGCAGGTTTGCAGTTAATTGGCTTGGTTATTAATGTAAATTGTCCCTAGTGGGTGTAGGATAATGTTAGTGTACTGGCACGGACTCAGTGGGCTGAAGGGCCTGTTTCCATGCTGGATCTCCAAACTAAACTCCAGTCTTACACCAACACAGAGTTTAACGCAGATGTGCTGGGCTAGTATAGATCAGAGGGCGAGTGCCTGGTATGCGCTGCCAGGGGTGGTGGAGGCAGATAGATAAGAGACTTTAAGACTGAGAGAGCGTTTGAGAGACTTTGAACAGACACGTGGATATGAAGGGGGTGGTGGGATGTGGATTAGTTTAACTTGCTGTCATTTCCAGCAGGGACATTGTGGGCCGAAGGGCCTGTTCCTGCGCTGTACTGTTCTATGTTCTAAATCTCCGGCTAAACCTAGATCTCCTGGAGTTTGCTCCATCTTTCCACTTCTGTTCTGCCTCATCCACAATAACACATCCCGGCTGCAATTGCCAACATTCCTGATCCCGCTCCAGACCTCACTTAACGGCACAAGAACGGTTCCAAGTGTAAAACTGTCACAGTTTGACTCTGCAGATTTTACACAACGGAGGTTGGAGAAGAAATCAGACACAAAGTGCCGGAGTAACTCAGCGGGACAGGCAGCATCTCAGAGCCGGCACCCATGACATGAGCAAATTTGCAGATGACACAAAGCTGGGTGGCAGTGTGAAATGTGAGGAGGATGCTATGAGAACGCAGGGTGACTTGGACAGGTTGGGGGAGTGGGCAGATGCGTGGCCGATGCAGTTTAATGCGGATAAATGTGAGGTTATCCACTTTGGTAGCAAAAACAGGAAGGCAGATTATTATCTGAATGGCCTTGGACATTCCGACACCATTCAGATAATAATCTGCCTTCCTGTTTTTGCTACCAAAGTGGATAACAAGAGGGGAAGTACAACGGGACCTGGGTGTGCTTGTGTTTCTCCAGCACTTTCTAGCTATCCACGTTCCCCACAGATGCTGCCCGACCAGCTGAGTTACTCCAGCACTCTGTGAAACGTCACCCATTCCTTCTCTCCAGAATACCATAATATCAGATAATTCGCACCCTTAGTAATTAGCACCATTTGAAAAATCACTTATTTTTGGAGAGAAGGGATGGGCGACGTTTCACCCATTCCTTCCCTTCACAGATGCTGCCTGACCCGCTGAGTTACTCCAGCACTCTGTGTCCTTCTGTGCTTTCTAACCACACTATAAAGGATAAGGCAGACAAAAATGCTGGAGAAACTCAGCGGGTGCAGCAGCATCTATGGAGCGAAGGAAATAGCCAACGTTTCGGGTCGAAATCCTGAAGGAAATAGGCAACGTTTCGGGACGAAATCCTGAAGGAAATAGGCAACGTTTCGGGTCGAAATCCTGAAGGAAATAGGCAACGTTTCGGGACGAAATCCTGAAGGAAATAGGCAACGTTTCTGGACGAAATCCTGAAGGAAATAGGCAACGTTTCGGGACGAAATCCTGAAGGAAATAGGCAACGTTTCGGGACGAAATCCTGAAGGAAATAGGCAACGTTTCGGGACGAAATCCTGAAGGAAATAGGCAACGTTTCGGGACGAAATCCTGAAGGAAATAGGCAACGTTTCGGGACGAAACCCTTCTGGGTTTCGTCCCGAAACGTTGCCTATTTCCTTCGCTCCATAGATGCTGCCGCAGCCGGCTGAGTTACTCCAGCATTTTTGTCTACCTTCGATTTCCCAGCGTCTGCAGTTCCTTCTTGAACAAACTATAAATGATAAGTTAAACGGAATTGAGCTAAGTCATGCTGGCCCGGGAATGCGATGCTTTGGAATGACACTCCAGAGAACTCCAGCATTAAACCAACATCCTCAATCATCTCGTGCCAGGTCTGCCTTGGATAGGGAACTATACGAAGGGATGAAAAACATATTGCCTTTTAAATCCCAGTTTCATGAAAACAAACCCTTTGGACTCAACCCTACAAAAGCAAGATTCTCAAACACTGCTGTGCATTCTCGACTTATTCCCAGGAATAAAGATGACATTGTCCACTTTTCCCCCTACGTTACTGATGAGTTACTCCAGCATTTTCCGGAAGTGGCGGTGCTGCGGCTCACCTGCAGTCCGTCTGTTTTTTATTTAATTTTTGTCTTCTTGTGTCTGTTTTAGTGATTATTTTGGTTTATTAGGCTGTGTATGTGTGTGTGGGTGGGGGGGGGAGGGGGGGAGAAACAGGTTTTAGTCTCTCCCTTCGGGGGGATGCGACTTTTCTTGTCGTGTCCCCCGTTACAGTCTCTGTCTGTGCTGAGGCCCTAATGGCGGAGCTGGCGGCCTCGGAGCTGTGGCGGCCTTCCAGCTTCCAGCAGCGGCGGCACGGCTGCGGTGCTCCAGCGGCGACCTGGCTTTGGAGCTGCGGTGCTCCAGCAGCGTTCCAGCGGCGACCTGGCTTCGGGGCTGCGGTGCTCCAGCGTTCCAGCGGCAGGCCCTGTGGCGGTGTTCCGGCGTTCCGGCGACGGCGGCAGCCCGGCTTCGGAGGATCGGCCGCGGGCCTGGTGGACGGCAACATCGGAGGCCTGGATCTCCTCAGCGCAGAGGGAGAACAAGGAGGGAAGAAGACTAAGACTTTAAGACTTTTGGCTTCCACCACAGTGAGGAGGTGCCTGGTGAACTCACTGTGGTGGATGTTAAATATGTGTTTATTGTGTGTTTTGTTTTTTATTATATTATAATGACTGCAAGGTAACGTTCAGACTGAAAGGTCTGAATGAGAATAAAGGATAATCTAATCTAATAATCTATTTTGTGGCTATCTTCAGTATAAACCGGCATCTACAGTCACTGTATCTTTTGAGAGCAATAGTTTAGTTTAGTTTATAGAGTCACAGGGTGATGCGGTGTGGAAACAGGCCCTTCGGCCCAACGTGTCCCAGCTACACTAGTCCCACCAGCCCGCGTTTGGTCCATATCCCCCCAAAAATCCCTCTCATCCAAGGACCATCTTGAAGAGGTGATGCTGTCAGATGACTAGACTGAAGAAGGGCCTCGATCCATTCCTTCTCTCCAGAGATGCTGCCTGAGTTACTCCAGCACTTGGTGTATTTTTTTTAAACAGAATTGTCGGCTTACTTTCTTGTGTAGGGAAAGTGGGATAACATAAAACTAGTGTGTAAACAGTGTGGGAAGGAACTGCAGATGCTGGTTTATACCAAAGATAGGCACAAAATGCTGGGGTAACTCAGCGGGTCAGGCAGCATCTCTGGACACTAGGAATAGGTGATGTTTCAGGTCGGAACCTAAGGGGAACAGGTGATTGGTGGTTGGTGTGGACTCGGTAGGCCGGAGGGTCTGTTTCCATGCTGTATCTCCAAACTAAACTAAATTAAACTCCACTAAACTGAACTAAACTAAGTTTAAAAAAGATTTAATAGGATTCTGATGAGTAACTTTTTCACACAAAGGGTGGTGGGTGTATGGAACGAGCTGCCAGAGGAGGTAGTTGAGGCTGGGGCTATCCCGACATTTAAGAAACAGTTAGACAGGTACATGGATAGGACAGGTTTGGAGGGATATGGATCAAACGCGGGCAGGTGGGGCTAGTGCAGCTGGGACATGTTGGCCGGTGTGGGCAAGATGGGCCGAAGGGCCTGTTCCCACGCCGTATCTCTCTATGACTCTATAAACTAAACTACTCAATATAACCTAAACTAAACTAAACTATAACTCTCAAAGTCTGAAGAAGGGTCTCGACCCGAAACGTCGCCTATTTCCTTCGCTCCATAGATGCTGCTGCATCCGCTGAGTTTCTCCAGCATTTTTTGTCTACCTATAACTCTCAAAAGGTATAGTGACTGTAGATGCCGGTTTAAACTGAAATTAGACACAAAATGCTGGGGTAACTAAGCGGGACAGGCAGCGTCTCTGGAGAGAAGGAATGGGTGACGTTTCGGGTGTTGAGGGAATGTCTGAAATGTGACGGGCAGTCGGTGGATTAACATACAGATGTGCCAATGTGCTGCTGGCATTCTCAAAGCAGGAAAAGTCCAAAGCAATTATGAGTGACCTTTTCCACGTCTCTCGTTGTGGCGGGCTGTGTTGGTAAGGCCAGCATTTATTTCCCATTTATAATCGCTCCTTGATGCTGGGAAGTGAATGAATCATTCACTGAATAATCCCCAGGCCCCAACCTGCTCCCAGATACACAATATTTATGTTCAGTTTAGTTTAGTTTAGAGATACAGCGCGGAAACAGGCCCTTCGGCCCACCGAGTCCGTGCCGACCGGCGATCCCCGCACACTCACACTATCCTACACACACTAGGGACAATGTATTTTACATTTACACCAAGCAAATTAAGTAAGTAAGTAAGTAAGTTTATTGGCCAAGTATTCACATACAAGGAATTTGCCTTGGTGCTCCGCCCACAAATTAGCTTACAAACCTGTACGTCTTTGGAGTGTGGGAGGAAACTGGAGCACCCGGAGAAAATCCACGCAGGTCACGGGGAGAACGTGCAAACTCCGTACAGACAGCGCCCGTAGTCAGGATCGAACCCGGGTCCCTGGCGCTGTGAGGCAGCGACTCTACCGCTGCGCCACCGTGCCACTGTAGGTTAATTTATTGTTCCCACGTGTACTGAGATACAATGGAAAGCTTTAGTTCGCATGCTATCCAGTCAAAGACTATATATGATTACAATCAAGCCATCTTCAGAAGAATCAGTCTATTTGATCCTGACTACGGGCGCTGTCTGTGTGGAGTCTGTACGTTCTCCCCCGTCACCCGCGTGGGTTTTCTCCAGGAGCTCCGGTTTCTTCCCACATCCCAAAGACGTGCAGGTTTGTAGGTTAATTGGCTTTGGTGAAAATTGTGAATTGTCCCTAGTGTGTGGGATAGTGTTAGTGTGCGGGGATGGCTGGTCGGCACGGACCCGGTGGGCCGAAGGGCCTGTTTCCGTGCTGTATCTCTGAAGGAAACTAAACCAAACAGCTTCTCCAGCTGGGAGATGCCAGCTGGGGTTTGCGTTCCTGGTGTAATGTGTCCTGCAACATTGCGTAATGTCTAAAGTAGACACAGAGTGCTGGAGTAACTCAGCGGGCCAGACAGCAACTCTGGAGAACGGGAATAGGTGACGTTTTGGGTCGAGACCCTTCCTCAGACCCTTTCACGACCCGAAAAGCCCTTCTCTCCAGAGATGCTGCCTGTCCTGCTGAGATACTCCAGCACTTGGTGTCTGTTTTCGGTTTAAACCAGCACCTGCAGTTCCTTCCTGTACATTGGGTAATGTCCGTCCCTTAACTTCGAAATACAATCAGGGACATTCAGCAAATCCTCACACACGCTCCCCTGATGTTTATATTCTGTCTCCGTTTCTCAGTTTTGCGATTCAGCAATGCTTCTTGTCGGACAGGACATGTTTGAAGGAAGGTCTCGAGTCGAGACGCCACCCATTCCTTCTCCCCAGAGATGCTGCCAGTCCCGCTGAGTTACTCCAGCACTTTGTGTCTTTTTTTTCTAAACCAGCATCTGCAGTTCTTTGTTTCTAGGGCTCTGAATATGATATTTTTTAGTTTAGTTTAGTTCAGTGATACAGCGTGGAAACAGGCCCTTCGGCCCACCGAGTCCCTGCCGACCAGCGATCCCCGCACACTAGTGCCGCAGCGGGTAGAGCTGCTGCCTCACAGCGCCAGAGACCCGGGTTCAATCTTGACTGCGGGTGCTGTCTGTGTGGAGTTTGCACGTTCTCCCCGTAACTACGTGGGTTTCTCCGGGTGCTCCGGTTTCCTCCCACATCCCAAAGACGTGCGGGTTTACAGGGTAATGGACTCTCTGTGAATTGCCCCTAGTGTGTCGGGAGTGGATGAGAAAGCGGTAAAACGTAGAACTAGCGTGAACTGGTGATTGGGGTGGGCGTGGCCTTGATGGGCCGAAGGGCCTGTTCTCACGCTGTATCTCTTTAGAAAGGAGATGAGGAGGAATTTCTTTAGCCAGAGGGTGGTGAATCTGTGGAATTATTTACCACAGACGGCTGTGGAGGCCAAGTCGGTGGATATTTTTAAGGCAGAGATGGATGGATTCTTCATTAGTACGGGTGTCAGGGGTTAAGGGGAGAAGGCAGGAGAATGGGGATGGGAGGGAGAGATAGATCAGCCATGATTGAATGGCGGAGTAGACTTGATGGGCCGAATGGCCTAATTCTGCTCTGAGAACTTATGAAGTTAAACTAATAGTCCTGTCCCACAGTACGAGTTCATTCCAAGAGCTCTCCCGAGTTTGAAAAAAAGTCAAACTCGTGGTAAGCACGGAGAATGAACGTAGCGGGTACGTCGGAGCTCGGGGACGTCTCTTAGCGGCTCGTCACGCTAACGGCAGGTACTCGGGAAGACTCGCTAACGGCAGGTAAGCACGGGAAGACTCGTGAAGATTTTTCAACGTGTTGAAAAATGTCCACGAGAGCCCCGAGTACCGACGAGCGGCCATTACCGTAAATCTCCGAGTGCGAATCAGGGCAAACTCGGGAGAGCTGTTGGAATGAACCCGTACCGTGGGACTGGGGTTTAAAGCTGAGCAAAAGTGCGCCAAACACAGCGATCCGTTGTGAAGCGACTTTGTGCTGACATCGGCATCTCTGTGAAGTTATCAGCGTTGGAATTCTGAGCGCAGTCAAGATTGGTTTATGATTCGGGTTTGCAGTGTGGAATTGTAAATGAGGGCCCCAGATGTCTTGAAAGCTGGCCCCTGTACAGAGCGGCTGTGTACTTTCACAGTCCCACCATGTTTAGGATGTGATCGCTCAGATATGTGACACGGTCTCATGAATCTGGGACTCAGCTCGATGGAGTTTATCAGGATGAGGGAGGGGGACCTCGTTGAAAACTACCCAATGATGAAAGGCCTGGATAGAGTGGAATTGGAGGGGATAGAAACATAGACAATAGGTGCAGGAGGAGGCCATTCAGCCCTTCGGGCCAGCACCGTCATTCAATATGATCACGGCTGATCATCCACAATCAGTACCCCGTTCCTGCTTTCTCCCCATATCCCTTGATTCCGTTAGCCCTCAGAGCTCTATCTACCTCTCTCATGAAAACATCCAGTGAATTGCCCTCCACTGCCTTCTGTGGCAGAGAATTCCACAGATTCACAACTCTCTGGGTGAAAACGTTTTTCGTCATCTCAGTCCTAAATGGCCGATCCCTTATTCTAAAACTGTGTGACCCCTGGTTCTGGACTCTCCCAACATCGGGAACATTTTCCTGCATCTAGCCTGTCCAATCCCTTAAGAATTTTGTATGTTTCTATAAGATCCCCTCTCATCTCTCTAAATTCCAGTGAACATAAGCCCATATGTCATATTTCATCATATGTCAGTCCCGCCATCCCGGGAATTCACCTGGTGAACCTACGCTGCACTCCCTCAATAGCAAGAATGTCCTTCCTCAAATTAGGGACCAAAACTGCACCTTTCCACTTGTGGGAGAGTCTAGGACCAGAGGGCACAGCCTCAGAATTAAAAGACGCTCCTTTAGGAAACGAGATGAGGAGGAATCTCTTTAGTCAGAGGGTGGTGAATCTGTGGAATTCATTGCCACAGACAGCTTGGAGGCCAAGTCAGTGGATATTTTTTCAGGCGGAGATAGCTAGATTCTTAATTAGTACGGGAGTCAGGGATTATGGGGAGAAGGCAGGAGAATGGGGTTGGGAGGGAGGGATAGATCAGCCATGATTGAATGGGGGAGTAGACCTGATGGGCCAAATGGCCTAAAATCTTCTCCTATCACCCACGAACCCATCTAATGGACTTGTGGCTCGAACCCTGGATCTGCAGGGAATGGAGGGATGTGGATCAGATGCAGGCAGACAAGATTCTGGTGAAGGGTCCCGACCCGAAACGTCACCTATCCATGTTCTCCACAGATGCTGCCTGACCCGCTGAGTTACTCCAGCACTTTGCATCTATTTTAGTAAACCAGGAAATCTGCAGTTTCTTGTGCACCTTGAGTTTGGTTTAGTTTTTGAGAAACAGCATGGAAACAGGCCCTTCGGCCCACAGAGTCCATGCTGACCATCGAACAGTTGCTGCCTGGCCTGCAGAGATCATCCATCTGTGTAGTTTGTGATCTAGACTCGAACATCTGCAGTCACTTGTGCCTTGATAGAAAAAATGGCAGCATCTGTGGAGAACATGGATAGGTGACGTTTCACAGAGTGCTGGAGTAACTCAGCGGGTCAGGCAGCATCTGTGGAGAACATGGATAGGTGACGTTTCACAGAGTGCTGGAGTAACTAAGCTGGTGCAGCAGCACCTATGGAGCGAAGGAAATAGGCAACGTTTCGGGACGAAACCCTTCCGGGTTTCGTCCCGAAACGTTGCCTATTTCCTTCAGGATTTTGTCCCGAAACGTTGCCTATTTCCTTCAGGATCTCGTCCCGAAACGTTGCCCATTTCCTTCGCTCCATAGATGCTGCCGCACCCGCTGAGTTTCTCCAGCACTTTTTCTACCTTATCATTTATAGTGTGGTTCAGTGTAGCTTAGAAAGCACAGAAGGACACAGAGTGCTGGAGTAACTCAGCGGGTCAGGCAGCATCTGTGGAGAACATGGATAGGTGACGTTTCACAGAGTACTGGAGTAACTCAGCGGGTCAGGCAGCATCTGTGGAGAACATTTCGATAGGTGACGTTTCAGATCTGGACCCTTCTTCAGCCTGGCCCAGGGTTCAGATTCCTGTAAATAATGACATCTCAGTGAAGGGCTTTTAACGCTAGCCTGTTTGAAAGTGATAACAAATTCTGCTTTAACAGAAAATAACACTTGTCCCAAAAATTATCTTTCCGCATCACCAGGTTTTATTTATGTTCTATTTAATTAGAGCTGAAATGATTTACGATGCTAAATGAGGACAGAACACAGAGAGTCGAGTCACCCTCCTCATGCCTGCCACATGTTATTTATTTCCACTGAACAAGTCCTCATTAAATTGTTTTGCTCTCTACAGAGGAGCTCTGCTCCTTCCCAGCCGACCTCGTTCATCTTAAAATGAACGGCCAATCTCGTGCACGCTGTGTGCCAGTGATCTGAATGGTGTTTGTCTGCGCAGTAATAATCTTGATGCAGTTCCTTAAGGGCCTGTCCCACTTGGTGATTTTTTTCGGCATGATGACTGCCGGCATCATTGACTGACGTATCAGGGTCACGGGAAAAGTCACGGCGTGACGCGGCGTGACGACATAGGGACGCGCGGCGTTTCTTCAAGTGTCGCAACATTTTTTTTGTCGCCGCTGGGTTTTGAGATGTTCGAAATCTTTTGGCGGCGCTGATACGTCAGTGGATGACGCCGGCGTTCGCTGAATAAATCGCCAAGTGGGACAGTTAGAACACAGGGCGGCACGGTGGCGCAGTGGGTAGTGCTGCTGCCTCACAGCGCCAGACGCCCGGGTTCGATCCCGAATACGGGCGCTGTCTGTACGGTCTTCCCGTGACCTGCGTGGGTTTTCTCCGGGATCTCCGGTTTCCTCCCACACTCCACAGGCATAAGGGTTTGTAGGTTAATTTGGCTTCGGTAAAAATTGTAAATTGTCCCCAGTGTGTGTAGGATGGTGTTAGTGTGCGGGGATCGCTGGTCGGCGCGGACTTGGTCCACCCAATGGGCTTGTTACTGCGCTGCATCTCTGCACTAAACTAAACATTGAACAAAGAAACTGTACAAAAGGTTTTGATTTACACAAACTTTCCCTCTGGCCTCTCGTTTATCCCTCGTTTCCATCTTCAGTAGCTGACTCCGCTCTTTTTAAGAGCCCTATCTAACTCTCTCTTGAAAACATCCAGTGAATTGGCCTCCATTGCCTTCCATGGCAGAGAATTCCACAGATTCACAACTCTCTGGGTGGAAATGTTTTTCCTCATCTCAGTCCTAAATGGCCAACCCCTTATTCTTAAACTGTGTGACCCCTGGTCTGGACTCCCCCAACATCTGGAACATTTTTCCTGCATCTAACCTGTCCAATCACTTAAGAATTTTATATGTTTCTATAAGATCCCCTCTCATCCTTCTAAATTCCAGTGAATACAAACCCAGTCGACCCGTTCTTTCATCATATGTCAGTCCCGCCATCCCGGGAATTACCCGCCTGCTCTTCCTCTTTGCCCGAAACACTGCATTTTAAAAGGTGCGGTTTAATTTAGTTGAGAGATACAGCACGCAAACAAGCCCTTCGGCCCATCCAGTCTGCGCAGACCCATCCATATAGCGGTTGTTTAGAAGGTTGAGGGGGGGACCTCATTGAAACTTGCAGAATAATGAAATGCCTCGGTAGAGTGGATGTGGAGAGGATGTTCCCACTGGTGGGAGAGTCCAGGACCAGAGGCCACAGCCTCAGAATTAAAGGGCGCTCTTTTAGAAAGGAGGTGAGGAGGAACTTCTTCAGTCAGAGGGCGGTGAATCTGTGGAACTCATTGCCACAGAGGGCTGTGAAGGCCAAGTCAGTGGATATTTTTAAGGCAGAAATAGACAAGTTCTTGATTAGAATGGGTGTCAGGGAGAAGGCAGGAGAATGGGGTTAGGAGGCAGAGATCAGCCATGATTGAATGGCGGAGTGGACTCGATGGGCCGAATGGCCTAATTCTACTCCTGTAAACTTGTTAACGTGATCGCCCACATTAACCCACCATCTCATTCACTCCCTACACACCAGGGGGCAATTTACAGAGGGGCCGATTTAACCTGCGAACCCGCACGTCTTTGGCATGTGGTAGGAAACCGGAGCACCCGGAGGAAACCCACACGGCCACAGGGAGAACGTGCAAACTCCACATGGAAGGGAGGTCGAAGGAGATCGAAGGAGGTGTTCTTCAGTCTCCACTATTCGAAGTCTAACTTTCCCGAAGTTAGTCGTAGCTGGTCTTCAACATGTCATTTTTTCAAACTCTTCTAAACTCGCCAATTAGGTCTCCCAAGTGGGACAGCCCCGTAAGGCACTGCTCACTTAAAGCCCTGTCCCACGGTACGAGTTCATTCCAACAGATCTCTCCCGAGTTTGCCCTGATTCGAACTCGGAGATTTACGGTAATGGCCGCTCGTCGGTACTCGGGGCTCTCGTGGACATTTTTCATCACGTTGAAAAATCTTCGCGAGTCTTCCCGTGCTTACCTGCCGTTAGCGCGTCTCCCTGAGTACCTGCCGTTAGCGTTACGAGCCGCTGAGAGACGAACGCAGGCTCCGACGTACCCGCTACGTTCATTCTCCGTGCTTACCACGAGTTTGATTTTTTTTTTAAACTCGGGAGAGCTCTTGGAATGACTTTGTACCGTGGGACAGGGATTTAACTGTGTCCTTGGAGAGGAATATGGATTCATATCCAAGATTATGGATTAAAATAACAACTCTCTGATTCAGAAACCACAGCCTCTTCGTTTTTGAAATGAATCATTTTGCTGCCTGATTTTTACTTGAGTTTAAGAAGGAACTGCAGAAGCTGGAAACTCGAAGGTGGACAAAAATGCTGGAGAAACTCAGCGGGTGCGGCAGCATCTATGGAGCGAAGGAATAGGCAACATTTCGGGTCGAGACCCTTCTTCAGACTTCTTGTTTATTTTATTTTAGTTCAGTTTAGTTTATTGTCACGTGTACCGAGGTACAGCGAAAAGCTTTTTTGTTGCGTGCTAACCAGTCAGCGGAAAGACAATACGTGATTACTATCGATCCGTTCACAGTGTACAGATACAGGATAAGTGCAAGGTAAAGCCAGCAAAGTCCGATCAAGGATAGTCTGAGGGTCACCAATGAGGTAGATAGTAGTTCAGCGCTGCTCTCTGGCTGTGGTAGGATGGTTCAGTTGCCTGATAACAGCCGGGAAGAAACTCTCCCTGAATCTGGAGGTGTGCGTTCGTTTTCACACTTCTGTACCTCTTGCCCGATGGGAGAGGGGAGAAGAGGGAGTGACCGTGGTGAGACTGGTCCGTGATGATGCTGCTGGCCTTGCCGCGAGGTATGAATAACATCGTAAGGTTTAGAGATACAGCGCGAAAACAGGCCCTTCGGACCAGCGATCCCTGCACACTAACACTATCCTACACACACTGGGGACAATTTACAATTTTACCAAGCCAATTACCCAACAAACCCATATGCCTGTGGAGTGTGGGAGGAAACCGGAGATCCCGGAGAAAACCCACGCAGGTCACGGGAAGACCGTACAGACAGCGCCCGTATTTTCATTGTACCTGTATTTCACCGCACTTGACCCGATGACAATAAACTCGACTTGGATAAGAGGTCTGAAGAAGGGTGTCGACCCAGAACGTCACCCAATCCCTCTCTCCACAGACGCCGCCTGGCCCGCTGAGTTACTCCGGCATTTTGTGTCTGCCTTCGACTTGTCGAAACAACTGCAGATGGGGCGGGAGATTGCAATGTTCACGTGGTCCGCCCTGTTTCGACGAATGCAATCAACCCGGCGGGCACAGTCAAATAGAACAAGTTGTCCGACAGCGTTAGGCCGTGCACGCCATACGCAAGAACAAGAAGATTCAAGATTCAAGAGAGTTTATTGTCGTGTGTCCCAGACAGGACAATGACATTCTTGCTTTGTTTCAGCACAACGGAACATAGTAGGCGGGAACACAAAAGGCTGGAGAAACTCAGCGGGTGCAGCAGCATCTATGGAGCGAAGGAGATAGGCAACGTTTCGGGCCGAAACCCTTCTTCAGACCGATGGGGGGTTGGGGGGAGGCGGGGGGACGAAAGGAAAAAGGAGGAGGAGGAGCCCGAGGGCTGAGGGAGAGGTAGGAAGCTGTTGTCTCGATTTTCCAGCATCTGCAGTTCTTTCTTTAACAGAACATACACAGCATGAATACAAAACAGATCAGTGTGTCCAAATACCATTGTATAAATATATACACACATGAATAAATAAACTGATAAAGTGCAAATAACAGATAATGGGCTATTAATGTTCAGAGTTTTGTCCGGGCCAAGTTTAATAACCTGAAGGCTGTGGGAAGAACTGCAGTTGCCGGTTTACAGAAAAGCTGCAAAGTGCTGGAGTGACTCAGCGGGTCCGGCAGCGTCTCTGGAGAACTTGGGTAGGTGACGCTTCAGGTCTTCAGACTGATGAATGGTCCCAACTTGACAACATCTGCATGGTTTGGCCCGGCAACATCAGCTGTTGATGGAGTTTTACTCTGGAAAAACCCATCGTACTTCCGCAAGGATTAGTGCGTTCCCAAACCTCAAGAGCCAAGGCAATTAAAGTTTTAAAGAGAGAGAAAAAAAATCCCATTTTGCTTTCTCCTGCTGTGGTGAACAGCCAAAGCATTTGATGAAGTCAGTGGAAAAATCCTCTACGACCTCACCAGCAAACTTGACGAGATGCGGACTCGGGTTACGCTGTGTTCGCCATGAAACTGAAAAATAAGGAGAATTAGATGTGTGGGAAGGAACTGCAGATGCTGGTTTAAATCGAAGGTAGAGACATAATGCTGGAGTAACTCAGCGGGACAGGCAGCATCTCTGGAGAGAAGGAATGGGTGACGTTTCGGGTCGAGACCCTTCTTCAGACTGATGACTTCTTCAGAAGAAGAGTCTCGAGTCTCGACCCGAAACGTCACCCATTCCTTCTCTCCACAGATGCTGCCTGTCCCGCTGAGTTACTCCAGCATCCTGTGTCGACCCAGGAGAATTAGTTGATTGGAATGTTCCTATGATTCAGTTGTTATTAGGAGCAAGGAGAGGTTGGGAAAACTCGGAGAATCGGAGGGCAGACCTGATAGAGGTACATCAAAGGACTGAGATGAGGACAAACTTTTCCACCCAGAGAGTTGTGAATCTGTGGAATTCTCTGCCTCAGAAGGCAGTGGAGGCCAATTCACTGGATGCTTTCAAGAGAGAGTTAGATTTAGCTCTTAGGGCTAACGGAATCAAGGGATATGGGGAGAAGGCAGGAACGGGGTACTGATTCTGGATGATCAGCCATGATCACATTGAATGGTGGTGCTGGATTGAAGGGCCGAATGGCCTACTCCTGCACCTATTGTCCATGTCTCTATGTAAAGTGACCAGAGGCAGAGAGGGTAGACAGTCAGAACCTTTATCCCCAGGGTGGAAATGTAAAGGACTAGAGGGCGCAGCTTTAAGGTGAGAGGGGCAAAGTGTAAAGGGGATGTGTGGGGCAGGTTTGTTTCACACAGAGGGTGGTGGGGGCCTGCCAGGGGTGCCAGGCAGAATACGATAGTGGGGTTTAAGAGGCTTTTAGACATGGATACGCAGGGGAATGGAGAGACACGTAGGCATCATGAAGGGCCTGTTCCTGTGCTGTCCATGTTCCCACGAACAGTTTGGTAGCAATGTAGTCATTGCTTATGACACATCCACCTCAAATAATTCATTAAGTATAGACATGAGGAATGTGCAAGGCACAGACATTGTGGGCCGAACGGCCTGTTCCATGCTGTACTGCCCTATGTTCTATGTTCTAGTACCAGCGATATTAGAGGAGATCAGTTTGACTTGGACATTGTGGGCAGAAGGGCCTGTTCCATGTTCCATGCTGTAAGTATCTCTGGTTAGAAACTTCAATTAGGTTAGGTCCACTTGGCCTTGATCAGCCCCCTTGCAGAATTTCTTTCAGATCTGCAGGAACTTCTGGGAATTCTCGGGCCTCTGAAACGCTGCATAAACTTTGGAAGGAATGCAGAGAATGGGGAGCTGAAAGCCTGTGTTTGACTCACAGAGGTAAGGTTATGAAATAGTGCATGAGGGCATGGGTGGGTGCGGACGGAGCTGAAGGAGTTGGCCGGGAAGATAGAGGGTGTATTGTCGTTGCGATGGAGGCTGTGCCTCTCGGAACAACTTTAGAACACAACAAACACACAGGACTGTCAGTCGCACAAGGCAGACGCATCCTGGAACAGCCCTGGTAAGTTCACAAGTCTAACATCGCGTTTAAAATGAACGGGAAAAATAATCGCACCTGGCTTTCGACGCAAGGATTTTCTTTTTACACAGGGAACGTATTAAGAAAACAGATTTCTGGAGACATTCGTTTCAATTCAGGGGCGATGTGAAATCGGTGGGGTTTTTTAACGCGTGTGACTCTGCTTTTTTCACAAAGCATTGAACACACAAAAACAAAGACTTGACCTTAGACATTAGTGGAAACTCGAGTGAAAGTTGTTTAACTTACGATGCAATGTTTTGGGCAATGTTTTGGGCAACTCACCCAATAAAAGATAATTGAAGACTTTGCAAAACAGAGCAGTTTCCCTGCAATTAGTTGCCAATTAGCCCGTCGTTTGCATTAAGCAGGGGTTGTGTAAGAATGTGTCAGTGCACCAACGGCTGCAACGCATTCATTTGCACAAAGGGACGTGTTCCATTTATTCATTGTTTCATGTAAAGCTTTTCATACCTTCTTGGCTAAAAGAAAGTTAGTCATGTTTATTCGTTCAGTTTACCTTTGCCAACTACTTCAGTGTTTTGGTGATTTCCCCTTGTTCATCTTGCATTCAACAACTGTTGCAAAGCAGAGCTTTGTTTAATAGTACTCTCTCTCCCCTCTCTCCCCCCTCCCCCTCTCCCCCCTCCCCCCCCTCTCCCCCTCTCCCCCCCTCCCCCCTTCTCCCCCCCTCCCCCTCTCCCCCTCTCTCCCTCTCTCCCTCTCTCCCTCTCTCCCTCTCTCCCTCTCTCCCTCTCCCCGTCTCCCCTGTCTCCCCCTGTCTCCCCCTCTCTCCCCCTCTCTCTCCCCTCTCTCTCCCCTCTCTCTCTCCCCCTCTCTTCCCCTCCCTCTCTCTCTCTCTCCCCTTCTCCCCATCTCTCTCACCCCATCCCTCCCCCTCTCTCTCCCTCTCTCCTCCTCTCTCACTCTCTCCTCCCCTCTCCCTCTCCCCTCTCCCTCTCCCTCCCTCTCTCCCCCCATCTCTCCCCCCTCCCCCTCTCCCCCCCTCTCTCTCCCCCCCTCTCCCTCCCTCTCTCCCTCTACCCCTTCTCCATCTCCCTCCGTCCTTTTGTTAGTTATGGTCCCAAGTTGCTGGTTTAAACTCTGGGAATGTTGTCATCCGACCCAGAAGTTTCCAGGGAACTCCGCACAGTAACAAAGGAAACGTCCCAATTGCTGTAGGAAGAATCGAGATCCCTGGAAACCAGAGGTGGTCGAGCTGCTGCCTGCCAGCGCCAGAGACCCGGGTTCAATCCTGACTACGGGCGCTGTCTGTACGGAGTTTGTACGTTCTCCCCGTGACCCGCGTGGGTTTTCTCCGGGCTCTCCGGTTTCCTCCCACACTCCAAAGACGTACGATTTATAGGCTAATTGGCTTGGTAAAATTCTAAATTGTCCCTGGTGCGTGTAGGATAGTGATGGCGTGCGGGGATCGGGTGGGCCGAGGGCCTGTTTCCGCGCTGTACCTCTAGACTACCGATAGTTTAAAGAGACCCTTCTTCAGACAGAGTTACTCGAGCATCTGGTGCCCATTTTCCTGGGTGTGCGGACTGGAGATGTGGGATAGGAGACGGCTGGGCTGGGATTTTTTTCCCTTTGGAGCGGGGGAGAGTTCTTGAGGTTTGACCTTATCCATTCATGGAGTCTTCGAGAAAAGAAAATAAGCCGTGAAAAGAAGAAGAGAAAAAACTGCTGGGAAACCCGAAACAAAAACAGAGAACGCAGGAAAGAGCTGATCCAATATTTTCTGTCTGAGCTGTAGTCCGAGTTTCTGGAAGTAAGATAAATGCTGACTTATGAGTTTTCACCGTCTAAATATTAAACCAAAGCAGGGAAGGTCCCTGCGTCTCCCGACGTTGCACCCTAATGCCAAAGCCACCCTGTGCGGCCCCCGTCTACAACCCGGTCACTCGGTGGGAACCCCTCAGTGCTGACTATACAGAGTCTGGGCACACGCACATCGCTCACACTCACATCACACTCACATCACACTCACATCTCTCACACTCACATCTCTCACACTCACATCTCTCTCACTCACATCACACTCACATCAAACTCACATCACACTCACATCACATCACACTCACATCACACTCACATCACACTCGCATCACACTCACATCTCTCACACTCACATCTCTCACACTCACATCTCGCACACTCACATCTCTCACACTCACATCACACTCACATCAAACTCACATCACACTCACATCTCTCACACTCACATCTCGCACACGCACATCACACACTCACATCACACTCACATCACACTCACATCTCTCACACTCACATCACACTCACATCACACTCTCATCTCTCACACTCACATCTCTCACACTCACATCATACTCACATCTCTCACACTCACATCTCTCACACTCACATCACACTCTCATCTCTCACACCCCCATCCCTCACACTCACATCACACTCACATCTCTCACACTCACATCACACTCACATCTCTCTCACACTCACATCACACTCACATCTCTCACACTCACATCTCTTACACTCACATCACACTCACATCACTCACACTCACATCTCTCACACTCACATCTCTCACACTCACATCACACTCACATCACACTCTCATCTCTCACACCCCCATCCCTCACACTCACATCACACTCACATCGCTCACACTCACATCTCTCACACTCACATCTCTCACACTCACATCATACTCACATCTCTCACACTCACATCTCTCACACTCACATCAAACTCTCATCTCTCACACCCCCATCCCTCACACTCACATCACACTCACATCTCTCACACTCACATCTCTCACACTCACATCTCTCACACTCACATCACACTCTCATCTCTCACACCCCCATCCCTCACACTCACATCACACTCACATCTCTCACACTCACATCACACTCACATCACACTCTCATCTCTCACACCCCCATCCCTCACACTCACATCACACCCACATCTCTCACACTCACATCACACTCACATCGCTCAGCCAGTCTCTATAAAACGTACTGGACTCTTGACAGATCCATGGTTAGTTTGAGTGTCAGGGGTTTAGACAATAGACAATAGGTGGAGGAGGAGGCCATTCGGCCCATCGAGCCAGCACCGCCATTCACTGTGATCATGGCTGATCATCCCCAATCAGTACCCCGTTCCTGCCTTCTCCCCATATCCCTTGGCTCCGCTATCTTTAAGAGCTCTATCTAGCTCTCTCTTGAAAGCATCAAGAGAGAAGGCGGAGTAGACTCGATGCATCAATTGAATGGCGGAGTAGACTCGATGGGCCGAATGGCCTAATCGTGCTACTGTCGCTTATGCCCTTACGACCTCTCCCATTCCCACACTGACCTTTCTGTCCTGGGTCTCCCCCACTGTCAGAGTGAGGCCCAGCGCAAATAAGCGAGTTCGGTATTCCGAATGCGCACGCCCAGTTCATAGGTCACTGGAGATAGACATTCTCGGCAGCTGAGCTGCTGTGCGTATACAGACCCAAATATACTAGAGCAGCTCCTCTAGCATCTTCGGACCGGAGGGAGGGACTGGGAACATTGCCAGCCTCTGCAACCAACGTGCAAATCCCGGCACTCCCCGCGGAATGTTAAACTAAACACATCCGTGAGCAAAACACGAACACGCAAGCCTTTCACCCCCCCTTCCCTCTCCCCCACCTCTCACCGTCTCTCCGCCGGTCCAGTCTCTCCCCCTCCGTCTCCCACTCGCATCTGCCCCTCCCCTCCCCTCCTCTCTCTCACTGTTACACCCCGCTCTCCTGCTTTTTTTCCTCAAATGACCTTTGACAAATCCCATCTTCCTTGCGTTTTTCGGAATACCGAACTGGGTTATTGGAGGAGCAGCACCTCATATTCCGCTTGGGCAGCTTACACCCCAGCGGTACGAACATTGACTTCTCTAACTTCAGACAGCCCTTGCCTTCCCTCTCCCTCCATCCCCTCCCCTTCCTAGTTCCCCGACCACATTTTATCTTTCCTGTCAATCTCTCCCAGCCAACACTGATCTATTCTACATGGTCTTTGATCTCCATCCCCTTTACCTAGTTTTCACACCTTGCATTGCCTTGTCCCTCTATCTCCTGCCAACTCTGAAGAAAGGTCTCGACCTGAAACGTCACCCATTCCTTCTCTCCAGAGATGCTGCCTGTTGCAGCAGCAAGTTAAATCTATGGTTTAAGCCGGCAGTTCCTTCATACACAAATCCCTACAACATTTTCAGTGTTATATCTTGCACTGAATATTGTGCCTTAATCTGGACAGTTTTGAGCGGCAAGGTGGCTCAGCGGGTAGAGTTGCTGCCTCACAGCGCCGGAGACCCGGGTTCGATCCTGACCACCGGCTCTGTCTGTACGGAGTTTGTGCGTTCTCCCCGTGACCTGTGTGGGTTTTCTCCGGGTGCTCAGGTTTCCTCCCACACTCCAAAGTCGTGCATTGTAGGTTAATTGGCTTCTGTATGAAATGTAAATTGTCCCGAGTGTGTGTAGGATAGTGTTAGTGTGCGGGGGGATCGCTGGTCGGTGCGGACTCGGTGGGCCGAAGGGCCTGTTTCCACACTGTATCTCTGTCATGTGTAGCGTTTCCTTTCACTGGATAGCATGCTAGCAAAAGCTTTCCTCTGTTCCTCTGCACATGTGGCATTAAGACACTGCACTAAACAAAACCTCCTGAGATGCCTGGCATGAATTTCTTCACACAAACAGCTTTTGAAATCTGGATGTGTTCTTAAAAAAATGAAAAGCTTAGCGCTTAATAAAATAATTAACGATTTATTTTGACACAGGATTCCAATAAAGTCAGACGGTTTTCGTTCTAGTTTTAGTTTAGAGATACAGCACGGAAACAGGCCCTTCAGCCCACTGAAACGATCGCCCGTTCACACACTAGTTCTGTGCTATCCCACTTTCTCATCCACTCCCTACACACTAGGGGGCAATTTACAGAGGGGCCGATTGACCTGCAAACCCGCAGGTCTTTGGGATGTGGGAGGAAACCGGAGCAGCCAGAGGACACCCACTCGCTCACAGGGAGAACGTGCAAACTCCACACAGACAGCACCCAAGGTCAGCATAGACCCAGGTCTCTGCCGCTGTGAGGCAGCAGCTCTACCCGCTGCGCCACCGTGGCATTCTACGCAGGAGAATCTCACAGACAACAACAAAACAGTGAGCATCACCGGAGATAGTCACAAAATGCTGGAGTAACTCAGCGGGTCAGGCAGCGTCTCTGGAGAAAAAGGATGGGTGATGTTTCGGGTCGGGGCCCTTCTTCAGACTGAAGCCTCACTAATACCTTGGCCTGACCAGCTGAGTAACTCCAGCACTTTGTGTCTATCTTTGGTACAAAACCAACATCTGCAGTTGCTTCCGACAAAGGGAAGAGAATTATCATGACTTACATGTCAGTGAAACACAGTGTAAGGCGGAGATTAGACTATTGTGAGGCATGTTGGGCCCCATATCTGAGGAAGGATGTGCTGGCTCTGGAGAGGGTTAACGAGAGTGATCCCAGCAATGAGTGGGTTAGCATCTGATGAGCGTTTGTCGGCACTGGGCCTGCACTCGCTGGAGTTTAGAAGGATGAGGGGGCACCTCATTGAAACTCACCCAACAGTGAAAGACCCGGATAAGGTGGATGTGGAGAGGATGTTTCCACCAGTGGGAGAGTCTAGGACCAGAGGGCACAGCCTCAGAATTAAAGGACGTTCCTCTTAGAAGGAGATGAGGGGGAATGTCTTTATTCCGAGGGTGGAATTCTTTCCCACAGAGGGCTGTGGAGGCCAAGTCAATGGGTATTTTTAAGGCAGAGATATACAGATTCTTGATTAGTACAGGTGTCAGGGGTTATGGGGAGAAGCAGGAGAATGGGGTTAGGATGGAGATATAGAATTCTCTAATTTTAAGCTTAAGCTCTAGAATTCCCTCCCCTCCCCTCTGCTACTGCCTGGGTTCGATCCTAACTGCGGGTGCTGTCTGTACCTAGCGTGTACGTTCTTCCTGTGACCGCGTGGGTTTCCTCCGGGTGCTCTGGGTTCATCCCAAAGACGTACAGGATTGTAGGTTAATTAGACTCTGTTAAGTTAAACGTAGTGTGTAGGCTAGAGCTAGTGTAGGGGGGTGATCGATGATGGTCAGTGCGGACCTGATGGGCCGAAGGGCCTGTTTCCACGTCGGATCTCTAAAGTAACTCAACTGAAGTAACTGAAGCTTGATTGTAATTCTGGATTAGAGCGGGTGTCAAGGGTTACGGGGAGAAGGCAGGAAAACGGGATTAGGAGGCAGAGATGAACCATGATCGAACGGCGGAGTGGTCTGGATGGGCCGAATGGCCTATTTCTACTCCAGTAACGTGTGAACTTGTAATCACGTATCGTCTTTTCTTTGACTGGATAGCACGGCAGCAAAAGCTTTTCACCGTACCTCGGTACACGTGACAATAATCGTCTCAACTCAGCAAACAACTCCAAACTAAACCGAGCCCCGCGTCCCGGGCAGTGTCGGCCAACGTGGACCTGAACTGGTTCAATACTCTCACGTTACACGGCACCGGATGTCTCTCTTCAGGCCGGGTGAGGTCAGCGCAGAGGAGCCGGGGTGAGGTGCGCTGCAAGCCGCAGAGCCTGTCTGACCATCCGTCCCGACGTCATCCTGACGAGGGGGCCTGTACATCGGGCTGACCGTAGCGGCCACTGTGGAGGGTTCATGGCCCCGACCACGGGTGAACAAAGGAGGAAGAATGATTTTTTTTTTTTTTAATATTTCAAAATAGACTTTATTCAGGTAATAAATATATGCAATACGTGAACCGTGCAGAAAAATTCATCCGGCATTTTCGGAGGCTAAACAAATTGTTCGATGCAGTCTATATACATTTCTCAAATTTTCACAAATCTGTCCCCCACCCGTGCCACTCATGTGGCCCCCTGGCGTGGGATACCTTCCCTTCTTTTGAGGGGCGTCTCCACCACACCCTGCCCCCCATGTCCAGCAGCGGAAGGACCCTAGACTGTGGTCTGTGGTGGATGTTTGTGTTAAATCTTATTGTGTGTGTAGCGTTGCTGGCAAATTCATATCACTGCACCTTCGGCTGCACGTGGCGAATAAAATTGACTTTCACTTTGTCAGGTCAGAGGAGCGAGGGGGAATCATCCAACTGGACCAAGAAAAAATTAAAAAAAACCTCTATGCTGATATATAATAAATTAATCAAATAAATAAATAAATAGATGGATAGATAGATAAATGAATAACTAGATGAATAAATATATATATTTTGAACCTCAAGCGATGATCAGCCATGATCACATTAATAATAATATAATAATAATAACTTTATTTATAAAGCGCTTTAAACAACTACAGTTGCCACAAAGTGCTGTACATGAGAACACATGGACAAGGCATTACAAACCATTAAAAAACCGTAAGACGAAGGACTATAAAAAACACACTCTAAAAGTTAAAAGACATTAAAAGCACTAAGAACAGGAGCAAAGCCTCAGCCAGTGTCGAAAGCCAAGGAATAAAAATGAGTCTTGAGGGAGGATTTGAAGATGGACAGTGAGGGGGCCTGTCTGATGTGCAGCGGCAAGGTGTTCCAGAGTGCCGGAGCAGCAACAGAAAAGGCTCTATCCCCTCTGAGCCTCCGCTTAGACCTTGGTACTCAAGGAGCAGCTGATCAGCTGACCTGAGGCACCGGGCAGGAGCATATAGGGGGAGCAGCTCAGAGAGATAAGACGGGGCGAGCCCATTCAGCGATTTAAAAACAAACAAAAGAATTTTGAAGTGAACCGAAAATGCACTGGGAGCCAGTGAAGGGAGGCCAAAATTGGCGTATGAATGGCAGTGCTGGCTCGAAGGGCCGAATGGCCTACTCCTGCACCTATTGTCTATTGTCTACTTTGAATCGGTTCTCCCCTCTCCGATGAGAGTTCAGCAACACCCTCTCTCGCTGCTCCCCTTCTCTGATAGAGAAAAATAAATAGATATATTTTGTGTCCATCTGGACATGAGATCATTTGGAAAGGGGAATGATAAATGAATCACAGAGCCAGCCGTGACGATGTGGATTGGATGAGGTTGCTGCGATGGTTTCTGATGGGTATTGGTCCAGGGAGATCTTTGGTCTAGTTTTGAGATACAGCGCGGAAACAGCCCCCCCTGCCCACCCTGCCCGCGCCGACCAGCGTCCGTCCACTGGTACTATACCGATACCTGCACACACTAGGGGCAATTTACAATTTTACCAAAGCCAATTAACCTACAAACCCGTACGCCTTTGGAGTGTGGGAGGAAACCGGAGCACCCGGAGAAAACCCACGCAGGTCACGGGAAGAACGTACAAAGACTCTGAAGAAGGGACCCGACCTGAATCCTCACCTATCTGTTTTCTCCAGAGATGCTGTCTGACCTGCTGAGAAAGCTTAGTTTAGTTTAGTTCCGAGATACGAAACAGGCCCTTCGGCCTTACGAGTCCATGCCGACCATTGATGACCCGTACACACTCGTTCAATGTCCTACGCTAGGGGCGATTTTGCCAGTTAACCTTCAAACCTGCGTGACTTTGGGATGTGGGAGGAAACCCATGTGGTCATTGGGAGAACGTGCAAACTCTGTACAGACAGCACCTGAGGTCAGGATCGAGCCCGGGTCTGTGGCACTGAGAGGCAGCAGCTCTACCCGCTGCACCACCGTGCCGCCCATCACAGTGTTACTCCAGCACTTTGTGTCTTTCTTTGAAAGACTTGGAGTATTAATCGTCTGGTATTTCAGGAGAGAGTTGGATTTAGCTCTTCGGGCTAACGGAACCAAGGGATATGGGGAGAATGGGCCGAACGGCCTGTCCCTGTTCTGTACTGTTCAATGTTCTATGCAACTGACAACTTATTCATTCAGAAAGCACAAGAACCCAGAGAGTTGTGAATCTGCGGAATTCTCCGCCACAGAAAGTCAGTGGAGGCCGATTCACCGGATGTTTTCAAGAGAGAGTTAGATTTAGCTCTTGGGGCTAACGGAATCAAGGGATATGGGGAGAAGGCAGGAACGGGGTACTGATTGTGGATGATCACATTGAATGGCAGTGCTGGCTCGAGGGGCCGAATGGCCTCCTCCTGCACCTGTTGTCTGTGTTTCTATTTGTCCTGGTCCCTATTTGGGTCAGTTCTGATGTTGGTGACAAAACAATATCTGGCCTCTTCTTTTCCCAGAGATAAAGTTCCTGCGGATAATGACGCATCTGGGATACTTCCTTTCCGTCGGCTTACTGCTGACTGCCGTGGTCGAGTGCCAGCGCCGGCCGTCCAGACCAAAGCCCCCTCGCACCAGGCCGCCAAAACCGCCCAAGTTCCCCAAGCCTCCAAAGCCGAGCAGAGCCGCCTTCAGCGAACCCGTGGAACCGCGCCACCTGACCACGCTGCCTCCGCCGCTCGCCCCGGGCCCGCGTTCCGTCTTCTCCGACTGCCCCAGGGAGTGCATGTGTCCACCGGACCACCCCAACGCTCTCTACTGCGACAGCCGCAACCTCAGGGTGGTCCCCCTCATCCCGCCCAGGATCGAGTACCTCTACCTCCAGAACAACTTCATCGAGTCCTTGCCCGGACTTTCCTTCCGCAACGCCACCCAGCTCAAGTGGATCAACCTGGACAACAACAGGGTCTCCAGTCGGAAGGTGGACAAGGACCTCTTCACCATCCTGAATAAGGTGCTCTTCCTCTACATGGCCAGGAACAGGCTGGAAGAAGTTCCTTCCAACCTCCCCCCGAGTCTGGAGCAGCTCCGGCTCGCCAGGAATCAGATCTCCAAGATCCCACCGGGCACCTTCAGCCAATTGGGCAACTTGACCCTGCTGGACCTCCACCACAACAAGCTGTTGGACAATGTCCTCAACAAGAACACCTTCAAGGGTCTGAAGAGCCTGATGCAACTCAACCTGGCCCACAACTCCTTGAGGAAGATGCCCCCGACCGTCCCTCCGCACATCTTCCAGCTCTTCCTGGACAAGAACAGCATCAGCCAAATCCCCAATAACTATTTCAAGAACTTGCACCAGTTGACATTTCTGAGGTTGAATTTCAACCAGCTGACGGACAAGGGGATTCCCAACGGCATCTTCAACGTGTCGACGCTCCTTGGCCTCCACCTGTCCAACAACAAACTCAACTCCATCCCCGTCATCAACCCAAAACTCGAGCACCTCTATCTCAGCTACAACCACATAGAACGTAAGTCCGTCTGCCCCCCCCTCCTCCCCCCCCCCCGCAAATGGCAAACCTGCGGTTGGCCTGCCTTCATCGGTCGGCCATTGAGTGGACGAGTCAGGAAGTTACGGGCCTGTCCCACTTACGCGACTTTTTCGGTGACTTGCCGGCACCCGTCATAGGTCGTTTCAGGTCGGCAAAAATGTTCAACGTTAAAAATCCAGCGGGGACCAGAACAAGGCACGGCTCTTTGGGCGACTACTCACGGCCATGCAGGCTTCACCCCGCGACGTGTCGCCTGTACGGTCGTGAGTCGTCTCCTCAGTCGCCCAAAGAGTCGTAGCATCTATCTGGTCGCCGCTGGGTTTTCAACATGTTGAGCATTTTCGGGTGACCTGCGACGGGTGCCGGCAGTCGCCGAAAAAGTCACGTAAGTGGGACAGGCCGTTCATGGTGCAGCTTTATTGACGGGGCTTTGGTTAGGCCGCATGTGGTGTTTGTGTGCGGTTCTGGTCGCCCCCCATCGCAGGACGGATGTGGAATCTTTGGAGAGGGCGCAGAGGAGGTTTACCAGAGTGCGCAAGAAGGAACTGCAAGATGCTGGTTTAAACCGAAGATAGACACAAAAAGCTGGAGTAACTCAGCAGGACAGGCAGCATCTCTGGAGAGAAGGGATGGGTGATGTTTCGGGTGGAGACCTTCTGCAGACTGAGAGTTTTTCCCTCTCCCCTGACTCTCAGTCTGAAGAAGGGTCTCCACCCGAAACATCACCCATCCCTTCTCTCCCGAGATGCTGCCTATCCCGCTGAGTTAATCTAGCTTTTTGTGTCTATATCAGGTTTAACAGAGTTATGGCTGGATTAGAGGGCATAGCTATAAGGAGAGGTTGAACAAGCTTGGATAAATTTCTGTAGAATGTCAAAGGTTGAGGGGAGACGATACAAGTATAGAATCATAGAAACATAGAAAATAGGTGCAGGAGTAGGCCATTCGGCCCTTCGAGCCTGCACCGCCATTCAATATGATCATGGCTGATCATCCAACTCAGTATCCCGTACCTGCCTTCTCTCCATACCCCCTGATCCCTTTAGCCACAAGGGCCACATCTAACTCCCTCTTAAATATGGCCAATGAACTGGCCTCAACTACCTTCTGTGGCAGAGAATTCCAGAGACTCACCACTCTCTGTGTGAAAAACGATTTCCTCATCTCGGTCCTAAAAGATTTCACCCTTATCCTTAAACTGTGACCCCCTTGTTCTGGACTTCCCCAACATCGGGAACAACCGTCCTGCATCTAGCCTGTCCAACCCCTTAAGAATGTTTAAGTATATAAGTATATAAAATTCTGAGAGGTTTAGATAGGGTAGAGAGTCAGAACCTTTTTTCTGGAACAAGGCGTACAAAGGCAAACAGGTTTGTGGGTTAAGTGGCTTATGCAAAGTGCCCCTAGTGTGTAGGGAGTGGATGAGAAAGTGGGGTAACGTAGAACCAGTGTATGGGGTGATCTATGGTCGGCGTGTATTCAATAGACAATAGGTGCAGGAGTCGGCCATTCGGCCCTACGAGCCAGCACTGCCATTCAATATGATCACGGCTGATCATCCCCAATCAGTACCCCGTTCCTGCCTTCTCTCTATATCCACTGACTCCACTATCTTTAAGAGCCCTATCTAGCTCTCTCTTGAAAGTATCCAGAGAACCGGCCTCCACCACCCTCTGAGGCAGAGAATTCCACAGACTCACCACTCTCTGTGAGAAAAAGTGTTTCCTCGTCTCCGTTCTAAATGGCTTACCCCTTATTCTTAAACTGTGTGGCCCCTGGTTCTGGACTCCCCCAACATCGGGAACATGTTTCCTGCCTCTAGTGTGTCCAAACCATTAATAATCTTATATGTTTCAATAAGATCCCCTCTCATCCTTCTAAACTCCAGAGTGTACAAGCCCAGCCGCTCCATTCTCTCAGCCGGCTCGGTGGGCCGAAGGGCCTGTTTCCACGCTGTATCTCTAAAGTAAACCAAATAAACAAGCCCTGCCCCAGACACAAAATGCAAAACTCTAGAATAAAATGGTCATGATAATAAAAATAATTGTCCTGTGATTTTGACGTACAGTTAAAGGTGATTAAAATATTTAAATTGATCTAATTAAGGCAAATAAGAAACTATAGTCACGGAGCCATACAGCGTGGAACCAGGCCCTTCGGCCCAACTTGTCCATGCTGACCAACGTGCCTCATCTACACTAGTCCCACCTGCCCGCGTTTGGCCCATTTCCCACCAAACCTGTCCTATCCATGTACCTGTCTAACTGTTTGTTAATCATTGCTACGCCCTGTGTTTGTATGTTCTACGCTCTACGTTCTACGCCCTGTGTTCTACGTTCTCTGTCGTGTGTTGTACGCTCTCACCCGGAGCCTCTCTGCCTTTCCCGTTGCAGGCATCAACGGGAGCGAGGTGTGCCCGCGTCCGCTCACCAGCATCGCTCTGAACTCGCACGATCTGGAGGCCGTTCCTCGCCTGCGTTACCTACGCCTGGATGGCAACGCCCTGGCACCGCCTATCCCCATAGACTTCATGTTGTGCTTCAGGCTCCTCCAAGCGATCGTCATTTGAAGATCAGCGCCTTGAGATTACGCCTCATCTCCTCTCCCCCTTGTTTAACCGGTGACTGCCACCGTTCACACTGCCCTTCACATTCTTGGCGCCATTGAGTGAAACGTTCTGACGCTAAAGTGTTCAGACACCTTACGGGCGGCACAGTGGCGCAGCGGGTAGAGCTGCTGGCTCACGGCGCCGTTGACCCGGGTTCGATCCCCACTACGGGTGCTGTCTGTACGGAGTTTGTATGTTCTCCCCGTGACCTGTGCGGTTTTCTCCGAGATCTTCGGTTTCCTCCCACACTCCAAGGACGTACAGGTTTGTAGGCTAGTTGGCTTGGAATAAATGGAAATTGTCCCTAGTGTGTGACCCGATGGGCCGAAGGGCCTGTTTCTGCCTTGTGTCTCTAATCTAAACTGAACAAAAGTCTTTCCTTCCTCACAGATCCTGACTGCTAAAGGCTTAAATTAATCCAGAGCGACCGCTCTACATGCACGCACACGCGCACACGCACACGCGCACACGCTCACACGCACACGCACAGACACACACACATGCACACACACGCACGCGTATGCGCACACACACGCGCACACGCACACACGCTCACACGCTCACGCACAGACACACACACATGCACGCGTATGCGCACACACACGCACACGCGCACATGCACCCCAACAAGTGTTTGTCTCTCTCTCTCTCACCCAACGTACACCCCGAGTCCGCACTGACCAACGATCACCCGCTCACACACTAGTTCCACGTTATCCCACTTTCTCATCCACTCCCTGCACACTAGCGGGAAATTTACAGAGGGGCCGATTGACCTACAAACCCTATAACGTCTTTGGGATGTGGGAGGAAACCGGAGCACCCGGAGGAAACCCACATGGGTCACGTGGAGAACGTGCAAACTCCACACGCACACAGCACCCGGAGTCAGGATCGAACCCAGGTCAAGTCAAGAAGTCAAGAGAGTTTATCGTCATGTGTCCCTGACAGGACAATGACATTCTTGCCTTGCTTCAGCACAACAGAACATAGTAGGCATTGACCACAGAACAGATCAGTGTGTCCATACACCATTATATACGTAAATACACTGGCGCTGTGAGGCAGCAGCTCTACCCGCTGCACCACCGTGCCACACACTTTCTCTTCACTTTTTTTAGTATCTGTCCCTTAAATGACCGGTGCAGTTAAATATTCTTCCAGTAAAGACCCTGGAATATTAATTCCAAGAAGTTCCATGAGAAGTCCGTAGACCCCTAATTAATACAGGCCCACCACCGATATTCCGTGCACCCTTGGTTCCAAGCCTTGCCGGATTATCCGTGATGCCTCCCAACGGTATCAGAACTTTCCGCCTCAGGGGGGCGCGATACCTCGGATGTCGATGGGAATGGATCTGCCGGCTCCGGCCGGGCTGGAGTTCCAGAGCCCCGGCCGCCGGGGGCAGATTCGACCCGTTGATCGGCCGCGGAAGTCCCCATGAGGTCGAGATCGGCCTCCTCACCCGGCCAAGGCGCCACATTTTCGGGGGACTTCCAGGGGGGAGTGGGATTTTGTCCGAATTAAAGGAGGTGCCGGAAAATCGGTTTAAAGCTTTAACGCTGCAATATTTTATAGCTGACAAGTTTTTAAATCGTAAATGTTTCCACACAATTTTTTCCCCATCTTATAAATCATTTAATGAGTATCGAGAATATTAAGATAAACAACTCGGAGATTTAGGAGCTTAGCGTAATGTTCCAGAAGACAACTTCTGCTCACCTCTGCCCATTTTCAGAGCTTTGCCTTAGCACGAATATTTTACTGCCATACTCCTTCTGCACTGCCAAATTTTAATGCTCAAATATTAATATTAATTATACAACGACGTGCAAAGATTTCGGCGTTCAAATGTTACGAGTTTGTGTTTGTGATAGTAATTGTGTGCGCAACGTGTTTTTCAGTCATAGTTTGCAGCTTTAAGTCCCACTATTGTATACGTTCATACACAGAGCTTTCTCACACACTTGCCTGTCTTTGCTTCTTTGCCATAGAGTCATAGAGTGATGCAGCTTGGAAACAGGCCCTTCGGCCCAACTTGCCCACACTGGCCAACATGTCCCAGCTACACTAGTCCCACCTGCCGGCGTTTGGTCCATATTCCTCCAGCCCCGTCCTACCCATGAACCTGTCCAACTGTTTCTTAAACGTTGGGATAGTCCCTGCCTCAACTACCTCCTCTGGCAGCTCGTTCCATACAGCCTTGTGTGAAATAGTTACCGCTCAGATTCCTATTGAATCTTTTCTCCTTCACCTTAAACCTGTGTCCTCTGGTCCTCGATTCCCCTACTCTGGGCAAGAGACTCTGTGTATCTACCCGATCTATTCCTCTCATGATTTTATACACCTCTATAAGATCACCCCTCATCCTCCTGCGCTCCAAGGAATAGAGACCCAGCCTGCTCAACCTCTCCCTGTAGCTCACACCCTCCAGTCCCGGCAACATCCTGGTAAATCTTCTCCGCAGCCTTTCCCAGCTTGTGTTCTGGTTATGTTGCAGGGTATTGTATCTACTGCAGTGCAGTTTAGTGCATTTCTTGCGGAAAAGCATTCATTGTAGATACTGTTTATTCCAAATAAAGAAATGGAATACAAGTTCTTCAGCAAAAGAGAATGTGAGTTTATTTTTAATTCAATCGGGCACAGTAAAACACCGCGATTAGACCAGAAGGATTAGGCCATTCGGCCCATTCGACCATGGCAGATCTATCCATGCCACTCAACCCCAGCTTGGGAACAGGCCCTTCGGCCCACCGAGTCCGTGCTGACCATCGATCACCCGTTCACACTAGTTCTATGTTATCCCACTTTCTCATCCACTCCCTACACACTGGGAGTTTACAGAGGGGCCGATTAACCTGCAAACCTGCACGTCTTTGGGATGTGGGAGGAAATGGGAGCACCCGGAGAAAACCCACGCAGGTCACAGGGAGAACGTGCAAACTCCACACAGACAGCACCCGAGGTCAGGAGCGAACCAGGGTCTCCGGCGCTGTGAGGCAGCAGCTCTACCCGCTGCGCCACCATGACGCCCTCATTTGACAAGTATCAAACTACCCCCAAAAAATAATGAAGAAAAAATAATCACTTTCCTCTTTGACTCAAAAGAAGACGTCTCGACCCGAAACGTGACCGAGCCTTTATCTCCAGAGCCACTGCCTGGCCCACTGAGTTACTCCAGCACTTTGTGACTATCTCTGCATTCACCCAACTCTTTATTCATTATTGTTTCTGCTTCGTGCACGAAAATATATCCAAATCTCCTCTGCTGTGCAAGTGAATGTGAATTAGTCATAAGGTCATAAGCGATAGGAGCAGAATTAGGCCATTCGGCCCATCAAGTCCACTCTGCCATTCAATCATGGCTGATCTATCTCTCTCTCTCTCTCCCTCCTAACCCCATTCTCCTGCCTTCTCCCCAAAACCTCTGACACCCGTACTAATCAAAAATCTGCCTCTGCCTTAAATATATCCACTGACTTGGCCTCCACAGCCTTCTGTGGCGATGAATTCCACAGATTCACCACCCTCTGACTAAAGAAATTTCTCCTCATCTCCTTCCTAAAAGAACGTCCTTTAATTCTGAGGCTGTGCCCTCTAGTCCTAGACTCTCCCACTGGTGGAAACATCCTCTCCACATCCACTCTATCCGAGCCTTTCACTATTCTGTATGTTTCAATGCGTTCCCCCGTCTATGAGGACCCCCCCCCCCACGCCTCAATGAGTTCCCCCGTCTATGAGGACCCCCCTAGTCTGTCAGCAGGCAGAGACCTGCTCTGTGTCACACATCCAATCATCCATGTTGCTGAGTCAAATATTTTCAATGCAGTCTCTTAGAATTTATCTGAAAGGCCTTAAATTTGACAGCTCCACATCGGAGTTTGACTAGCTGACCCAAGCAGGGCCCAGCACCTCGCAGCAGAAACATTCATCTAGTTTATTTATTTTTCTAAGTTTGTTTGTTCAAGGTTTATAAGTTACCCGACTGGGACCTGTGACTGAGTGATGTGGGATGGGAATTGTGCCTGGTATGTTGTGGTCAACTTTACACTGAGCCCAGGGTGGTTCAGACTCCACCCAACTCCGCCGGTTTAGACAAGGTCAACACTGGGGAACTTTGTGTGTTGTTCGGTTAAGAGATCTAGGGTGGAAACAGGCCCTTCGGCCCACCGAGTCCGTGCCGACCAGCGATCGCTCCAACACAAGGACTCGGACAAGGTGGCTACAAGGTCAACGCTGGTGAACTTTTTGTGTAGTTTAGTTTAGTTTAGTTTAGAGACACAGTGTGGAAACAGACCTTCAGTTCTGAAAAAGGTGGACAAAAATGCTGGAGAAACTCAGCGGGGGAGGCAGCATCCATGGAGCGAAGGAGTAGGTGACGTTTCGGGTCGAGACCCTCCTTCAGACTGATGTGGTGGGGGGTGGGGGGGGGGGAGAAGAAAGGAAGAGGCGGAGACAGTGGGAAGGGGAGGAGAAAGAGGGAGAAAGCAAGGACTACCTGAAATTGGAGGTCAATGTTCGTACCGCTGGGGTGTAGACTACCCAAGTGAAATATGAGGTGCTGTTCCTCCAATTTGCGGTGGGCCTCACTCTGACCATGGAGGAGGCCCAGGACAGAAAGGTCGGATTCGGAATGGGAGGGGGAGTTGAAGTGCTGAGCCACCGGGAGATCAGGTTGGTTATTGCGATCTGAGCGAAGTTGTTGGGCGAAGCATTCGCCGAGCCTGCGCTTGGTCTTCTGAAGGGTCTTGACCCAAAACGTCACCCGCTCCTTCTCTCCTGACCCGCTGAGTTACTCCAGCTTTTCGTGTCTATCTTTGGTTACAACCAGCATCTGCAGTCCCTTCCTGCACAACTTTTAGTGTCATTTAGTTCAGTTTAGTAAAGAGATACAGCGTGGAAACAGGCCCTTCGGCCCGCCGAGTCGACGATCACCCTGCACTCTAGTCCTACCCTACACACACTGGGGACTATTTACCACAGCCGCTTAACCAACAAGCCCGCACGTCTTTGGAGTGTGGGATGAAACCGGAGTAGCCCGGAGGAAACCCACGCGGTCACAGGGAGAACGAGACTCATCTGAAGAAGGGTCTCGACCTGAAACGTCACCCATTCCTTCTATTCAGGTAGAATGGGGTACCCATTAAGAATAAGGAGTAAGCCATTTAGAACGGAGACGAGGAAACACTTTTTCTCACAGAAAGTTGTGTCATTCTCTGCCTCAGAGGGCGGTGGAGGCCGGTTCTCCGGATACTTTCAAGAGAGAGCTAAATAGGGCTCTTAAAGATAGCGGAGTCAGGGGATATGGGGAGAAGGCAGGAACGGGGTACTGATTGGGGATGATCAGGCATGATCACATTGAATGGCAGTGCTGGCTCGAAGGGCCAAATGGCCTACTCCTGCACCTATTGTCTATTGTCTATTGAATTCTGCCTTTCTTGCTGAGTTACTCCAGTATTTTGTGTCTGTCTGAAGACACACACTCATGGCAAACGAGGAACCGAAACGAACAGGAATTCTGAACTATCCCGAGTTTGGATAACCGGAATGGTGCTGTGTTTCACTTCCAGATGATCTATGTCAGAGCAGGAAGCAGGTAGATGTAATCAAGGATTGTCCAGGAATGTCTGGATGTGTAGCAATAAAGCACTTTCCATTGGGTGGGATGAATCTAAACTATGAGTCAGGGATGCGTGAGAACTAGCCGACAGCTCCAGAGAGGAATAAACGCACGGCGAGGATGGAATGGATCATATTCAGCCAAACGATGTCTCATTTGAGGTTTACTTGGCAACAGGTTGGTGTGAAGCAGAGAGACCCACGTTAGAGTCAAATAGCAACCACGCCCTAGACACAAAACCAAAAGAATGGCAAGACAGAACGTCCACAGATGCGCCACGGAGAGCAGACTGTGGGGTTGCATCACAACTAGGTTTGGGAACAGCTCTGAGCCCAAGACCACAAGAAATTGCAGAGAGTTGTGGATGGAGCCCAGTCCATCACACAGACCACACTCCCCACCATTGACTCCATCTACACTTCACGCTGCCTCAGAAAAGCAGCCAACAGAATGAAAGACTTGTCCCACCCCGCTCATTCCTCCTTCTCCCTGCTCCTGTCCGGCAGAAGGTACAGAAGCTTGAAAGCGCGCACCCCCAGACTCAGGAACAGCTCCTTCCCCTCTGCTATCAGGCTTCTGAACGGCCCTTCCATAAGCTAGGGTACTGTCCGATTCACCTCTACCCCATTGCGGACATTGGACTTTGTCTCTGGAACTGATGCGTTACGATGCTGAGAACTATACTCTGCTCTCTGTATCTCCCCCTTTGCTCCACCTATTGGACCAGAGTTTGATTTGGTTGTATATTATGAATAGTATTATACGATCTGACTGGACAGCATGCAGAACAAAGCTTTTCACTGTACCTCGGTACGCGTGACAGCAATAAACCTGAACCTAAGATGCTGGAAAAACCGTGGGCAGAGTGGACGGCAAGATACTGTGTCTGTGGGTTTATCACCACTAACAGACGATGCTTTGAAATACACTGTTGCTGGTTCATTGGCCGATGGGAGGCCCAGTGCCTCCGTCATAGTACATAGAGTAGCACAGGCCCTTTGGGTGGGAAGGGACAAGTTGACAAGGAGTTACGGAGGGAGCGGTCTCTGCTGTAAGCCGGAAGGGGAGGAGATGGAAGAACTCTGCGGAAAGCCTCATCTCCTCCCATTCCGGCTTTCCACAGAGACCGCTCCTTCCGTAACTCCCTGGTCAATTCATCCATTCCCACCCAAACCACCCCCCTCCCCTGGCTCTTTCCCTTGCAACCGCAGGAAATGCTACACTTGTCGCTTTACCTCCCCCCTTCACTCCATCCAAGGACCCAAGCAGTCTTTCCAGGTGCGGCAGAGGTTCACCTGCAACTCCTCCAACCTCATCTATTGCATCCGCTGCTCTAGGTGTCAGCTGCTCTACATCGGTGAGACCAAGCGCAGGCTTGGCGATCGCTTCGCCCAACACCTCCGCTCGGTCCGCAATAACCAACCTGATCTCCCGGTGGCTCAGCACTTCAACTCCCCCTCCCATTCCCAATCCGACCTTTCTGTCCTGGGCCTCCTCCATGGCCAGAGTGAGTCCCACCGCAAATTGGAGGAGCAGCACCTCATATTTCGCTTGGGTAGTTTACACCCCAGCGGTATGAACATTGACTTCTCCAATTTCAGGTAGTCCTTGCTTTCTCCCTCCTTCCCCTCCCCTTCCCAGCTCTCCCACAGCCCACTGTCTCCGCCTCTTCCTTTCTTCTTCCCCCCCCCCCCCCCACATCAGTCTGAAGAAGGGTCTCGACCCGAAACGCCACCTAGTCCTTCGCTCCGTAGATGCTGCCTCGCCCGCTGAGTTTCTCCAGCATTTAGTGTCAACCTTGTTGGTGTTATCGTGCTGAAGAAGCGTTTTACTCACCCACCCTAACTATTTATTTGCTCAGAAGCAGCGTTGAATACCAAACATTCGGGAAGTGTTTAACATACAGTAGCTCAGACATACAGAGTCCGGGGGATTGCTGGCACAGCGCCAGAGACCGGGTTCAGTTCTGACCTTGGGCGCTGACCGTACAGAGTTTAGCCAGAGGGTGGTGAATCTGTAGGATTAATTACCACAGTGGAGGCAAAGTCATTGGATATTTTTAAGGCAGAGACTGACAGATTCTTGATTAGTGCGGGTGTCAGGGGTTATGGGGAGAAGGCAGGAGAATGGGGTTGGGAGGGAGAGATAGATCAACCATGATTGAATGGTGGAGTAGACTTGATGGGCCAAATGGTCTAATTCTGCTCCCATCACTTATGAACATGAGTTTGTACGTTCTCCCCGTGACCCGCGTGGGTTTTCTCCGGGCGCTCCGGTTTCCTCCCACTCTCCAAAGACGTGCAGGTTTGGAGGCTAATTGTCTTCGATAAAAATTGTAAATTGTCCCTGGTGTGTGTGGGATGGTGCTAGTTCCCAATTAACCTACAAATCCGCACGTCTTTGGAGAGTGGGGGGGAGCCGGAGCACCCGGAGAAAACCCACGCAGGTCACGGGGAGAAGGTGCAAACTCCACACAGACAGCGCCCGTATTCAGGATTGAACGCGGGCCCCTGGCGCAGTGAGGCAGCAACGCAACCACTGCGCCACCGTGCCACCACTACGTTGCAGTAACGCAGCAGCTCTGCACGTGTGAGACCAGCGCATCCCCAACCATGCAGTTCACCAAGCAGCCTGTGCCATCTGCTGGTCATTCTGCAAGCCAGCAGCATGGAACATCAAGTTCACTTCAGTTCAGTTTAGAGATATACGGCGCAGAAACAGGCCCTTCGGCCCACCATGTCCGCACTGACCCGCCATCCCCACGCACTGACACTACCCTACACACACTGGGGACAATTCTACATTTACACCAAGCCAATTCACCGACAAACCGGCCTGTCTTTGGAGTGTGGGGGAAACGGGAGATCTCGGAGATAACCCACGCGTATAAACTCCGTACAGACAGCACCCGTAGTCGGGATGGAACCCGGGTCTCCGGCGCTGTGAGGCAGCAACTCTACCCTGCGCCACCGAGCCGCTAAAGCTTATGTCTTGAGATTACACTTTCCTCAGCCATTAATAATACCAGGAAACACCGGCCAGAAAGCAGTGGAGGCCAATTCACTGGATGCTTGCAAGAGAGAGTTAGATTTAGCTCTGAGGGCTAACGGAATCAAGGGATATGGGGAGAAAGCAGGAACGGGGTACTGATTGGGGACGAATGGTGGTGCTGGCTGGAAGGGCCGATCAGCTATGATCACATTGAATGGCGGTGCTGGCTGGAAGGGCCGAATGGCCTCCTCCTGCACCTATTGTCTCTGTTTCCATGTTTCTATGTTTGTGGCAGCCCTGATGGCCCCTGGTCTTTCCTCCTTGTAACCCATCCTTGTCCCAGCTCCCCCTACCCCTCCTCTCCCCTGCTAGTTGAGGCAGCTGCAGTGCAAGGCCCCAGTCATATTGTGGCATCTGCTCTAAGCACTGAAAGTGATTCTAGACACAAAACGCTGGAGTAACTCAGCCGGACAGGCAGCATCTCTGGAGAGAAGGAACGGGTGACGTTTCGGGTCGAGACCCTTCTTCAGACTGGTCAGGGATCAGGGAAACGAGAGATATAGACGGTGATGTGGAGAGATAAAGAACAATGAATGAAAGATATGCAAAAAAGTATCGATGATAAAGGAAACAGGCCGTTGTTCGCTGTTTGTTGGGTGAGAACGAGAAGCTGGTGTGACTTGGGTGGGGGAGGGATGGAGACGGAGGGAATGCCGGGGCTACCTGAAGTGAGGGAATTCAATATTCATACCACTGGGCTGTAAGCTGCCCAAGCGAAATATCAGATGCTGTTCCTACAATTTGTGTTTAGCCTCACTCTGCCAATGGAGGAGACCGAGGACTGAAAGGTCTGTGTGGGAATGGGAAGGAGAATTAAAGTGTCCGGCAAACGGGAGATCAGGTTGGTTCAGGCGGGCTGAGCGAAGGTGTTCGGCGAAACATCGCCCAGTCTGCGTTTGGTCTCGCCGATGATTAAGAAACTGAATTGTCAACCAGGCCGACATAACTGGATAAAAATTATATTTTCAAAATTAAAAAGGCAGTCAGCATCTTTACTTCTGGGGATAAACAAATTAATCTGCAGAAGATCTTTTTAAAACATTTCCAAACTTTTAAGTTGCGGTATTAGATACTGCCTGCGGAGTTCTGTGCACTCCCTCAATAGCAAGAATGACCAAACAAGAACATTTTTTCGCATCTCTGTCATTCACTTGTTCTTTATCTCTCTGCATCATAATCTATATCTCCCCTGACTCTCAGTTCGAAGAAGTGTCTCGACCCGAAACGTCACCCATTCCTTCTCTCCACAGATGCTGCCTGCCCCGCAGAGTTACTCCGGCTTTTTGTGTCTACCTTTGATTTAAACCAGCATCTGCAGTTCCTTCCCACCCCATAGTTTAGTTTAGTTTAGTGTAGTTTATTGTCATGTATGGGTACAGTGAAAAATCTTTTTTGTTGCGTGCTATCCAGTCAGAGGAACCGCTGGGTGTGATTACAATGAAACCATCCACAGGGTACGGATATGGGATAAACGGAATAAAAGGGCAGTTTCTTCCCAGCTGTTATCAAGCAACTGAACCATCCTACCAACAACTAGCGAGCAGTGCTGATCTACTTTCTACCAAATACTGTATTTGGAGATCATCAGACTATCTTTTGACAATAGACAATAGACAATAGGTGCAGGAGTAGGCCATTCGGCCCTTCGAGCCAGCACCGCCATTCAATGTGATCATGGCTGATCATCCCCAATCAGTACCCCGTTCCTGCCTTCTCCCCATATCCCCTGACTCCGCTATCTTTAAGTGCCCTATCTAGCTCTCCCTTGAAAGTATCCAGAGAACCGGCCTCCACCGCCCTCTGAGGCAGAGAATTCCACAGACTCACCACTCTCTGTGAGAAAAAGTGTTTCCTCGTCTCCTTATTCTTAAACTGTGGCCCCTGGTTCTGGACTCCCCAACATCAGGAACATGTCTCCTGCCTCTAGCGTGTCCAAACTCTTAATAATCTTATATGTTTCCATAAGATCCCCTCTCATCCTTCTAAATTCCAGAGTGTGCAAGCTTTAATCAGGCTTTGCTGGACTTTATCTTGCACTGAACATTATTCCTTTTATCATGTATCTGTACACGTGGGTGGCTTGATTGGAATCATGTATTTGCTTTCCACTGAATGGAAAGCTTTTCTTCTTATCTCAGTACACGTTCGTTCGCAACCATCCCCACCATCGAGAGGATCTATCGCAGTCGCTGCCTCAAAAAGGCTGGCAGCATCATCAAGGACCCACACCATCCTGGCCACACACTCATCTCCCCGCAGCTTTCAGGTAGAAGGTACAGGAGCCTGAAATCTGCAACATCCAGGTTCAGGAATAGCTCCTTCCCCACAGCCATCAGGCTATTAAACTCAACTCAAACAAAACTCTGATCATTAATAGCCCATTGCACTTCATCTGTTTATTTATGTGTGTATATATATATATATTCATTGGTATATGGACACACTGATCTGTTCTGTATTTATTTATGCCTACTATATTCTGTTGTGTTGAAGCAAAGCAAGAACTTCATTGTCCTATCTGGGACACGAGACAAGACACACTCTCTTGAATCTACATGTGACAATAAACTAAACTAGAGTCTAAAGAAGGGTCTCAACCAGAAACGTCACCCATTCCTCCTCTCCAGAGATGCTGCCTGACCCGCTGAGTTACTCCAGCACTCTGTGAAACGTCACCTATCCATGTTCTCCACAGATGCTGCCTGACCCGCTGAGTTACTCCAGCATTCTGTGTTGCGTCTATTTTCCTAACCTAAACTAAACATTTATTGTTAGATAAAGTCCAATAAAGATCGATTAAACCTCTTTAATTGGTGGTAGGACTGATAACAGTGATATGAAACTGTCCCTGCATCTGGAGGTGTGCGTTCGTTTTCACACTTCTGTACCTCTTGCCCGATGGGAGAGGGGAGAAGAGGGAGTGACCGGGGTGAGACTGGTCCTTGATGATGCTGCTGGCCTTGCCGAGGCAGCGTGAGGTGTAGATGGAGTCAATGGAGGAAGGGAGGTTGGTTTGTGTGATGGTCTGGGCTGCGTCCCTTGTCATCATGTCCAGCACAGATATTGTGGGCCGAAGGGCTTGTTCCAGTGGAGTACTATTCAGTGTTATAACAAGTCCCACTTGGCGATTTTTCACGCAACTGCCGGCGACTGTCATAGTCATCCCGGCGACAACCTACGACAGCGCCTACGTCAGGAGACGTCAAGCCACGCTCACTGGCGTCAGACCCACTGTCGCTGAAAAATGTATCAACACTTTGAAAATTTAGCGGCGACCAGAAGGACGCTACGACTTTTTCACGCGACTGAGGAGACGACTCACGGCGAACATGTGGCGACAAACTAGTCGCCTGTAGTTGCCTAAAAAAAAAATCACCTGTGTGGGACACGCCCATTAACCTGAGGGTCTTAGAACATCGATCCATTGACTGGAGCGAAGTGGAGGGGATGCATTACGGTAAAGCTCCACATGGGGGAGGCTTAACCACATCAACCCAAGCAGAGAAGATCCACATACAGTGTATGAAGGAACTGCAGATGCTGGAAAATCCGAAGGCAGACAAAAGTGCTGGAGAAACTCAGCGGGTGAGGCAGCATCTATGGAGCGAAGGAAATAGGCCCTTGGTTTCGGGCCGAAATGTCGCCTATTTCATAGAAACATAGAAAATAGGTGCAGGAGCAGGCCATTCGGCCCTTCGAGCCTGCACCGCCATTCAATATGATCATGGCTGATCATCCAACTCAGTAACCTGTACCTGCCTTCTCTCCATACCCCCTGATTCCTTTAGCCACAAGGGCCACATCTAACTCCCTCTTAAATATAGCCAATGAACTGGCCTCAACTACCTTCTGTGGCAGAGAATTCCACAGATTCACCACTCTCTGTGTGAATTTTTTTTCCTCATCTCGGTCCTAAAAGACTTCCCCCTTATCCTTAAACTGTGACCCCTTGTTCTGGACTTCCCCAACATCGGGAACAATCTTCCTGCATCTAGCCTGTCCAACCCCTTAAAAATGTTGTAAGTCTCTATAAGATCCCCCCTCAATCTTCTAAATTCCAGCGAGTATAAGCCAAGTCTATCTAGTCTTTCTTCATATGAAAGTCCTGCCATCCCAGAAATCAGTCTGGTGAACCTTCTCTGTACTCCCTCTATGGCAAGAATGTCTTTCCTCAGATTAGGAGACCAAAACTGTAAGCAATCCTTTGCTCCATAGATGCTGCCTCACCCGTTGAGTTTCTCCATCATTTTTGTCTACTTTGGGTAACATCTTCTTGGCACAGTTCCATCTTATTCACACAGTTCCAGCCCGCACCACATCAAGTCGACCAGGGAAGCACTATTTTCCATGTACCTTGGTTTTAATTATTGAGTTGTTGCCACTTTTTTAAGAGATAATTCGAGATACAGGGATGTACCGCGACTTAATAGCTTTCTGTTTCCGTGCCTAGAAAATTAATTGTAATCTGTCTCGTGAGGTACAAGAAGGAAAAGATGAAGGATAGGCATTGTGTTATTTTCCATTTAAAACGTCAATTAAACGTGGGCCCTGCCCACGATTCCCGTCAAGTCTATATTTCTGCTCGGGTTTACTTAGAGAGCGGAAAAAATAAGGGTCTCATTTGAAAATGCAAATTGAGGAAGGATATTTAGTAAATGGCTTCCAACTAACAAGGGTTGATGTTGGTGGCTGCAGTTTTCTATTTGATTCTGTCACGAAGGTAAGGATTTTCTCACAGAGGGCGGTGGGTGCACGGAACGAGCTGCCAGAGGGGGCAGTTCAGGCCGGGACTATCCCAACATTTAAGACACAGTTAGACAGGTACATGGATAGGACAGGTTTGGAGGGATATGGGCCAAGCGCGGGCAGGTGGGACTAGTGTAGCTGGGGCGTGTTGGCAGTTGTGGGCAAGTGCTGTGTCACTCTATGACTCTAAGGTTTGGTTTAGAGAGATTCAGCACGGAAACAGGCCCTTCGGCCCATCGAGTGCACGATAATTTACAATTTGCAGAAGCCAATTAACCCACAAACCTGCAAGCCTCTGGAGTGTGGGAGGAAACCGGAGCACCCGGAGAAACCCCACGTGGTCACAGGGAGCACGTGCAAACTTCAGGCCACTTTCCCTGCCTCTCCCATCAGGCAACACCTCCAGACTCAGCGACAGTTTCTTCCCGCCTGTTATCGGGCAACTGAACCATCCCACCACAACCAGAGAGCGGCGCTGAACTACTATCTACCTCATTGGTGACCCTCGGACTATCCTTGATCGGACTTTGCTGACTTTACCTTGCGCTAAACGCTATTCCCTTATCATGTATCTGTACACTGTGAACGGATCGATTGTGATCACGTATTGTCTTTCCGCTGACTGGATAGCACGCGACAAAAAGCTTTTCACTGTACCTCGGTACACGGGACAATAAACTAGAATGAACTGCACTCCGTACGGACAGCGCCCGTAGTCAGGATCGAACCCGGGACTCTGGCGCTGTCAGGCAGCGACTCTACTCAGCAACGTTCGGGAGGTCGCGGTGGCACAGCAGTCGAGCTGCCGCCTTATAGCGAATACAGCACTGGAGACTACGGGCGCTGTCTGTACGGAGTTTGCACGCTCTCCCCGTGACCTGCGTGGGTTTTCTCCGAGATCTTCCGTTTCCTCCCACACTCCAAAGACGTGCAGGTTTGTAGGTTAATTGGCTTGGTGTAAATGTGAATTGTCCACAATGTGCGTAGGGTAGTGTTAGTGTGCGGGGATCGCTGGTCGGCGCGGACCCGGTGGGCCGAAGGGCCTGTTTCCGCGCTGTATCTCTAAACTGTACTAAGCTACTGCTGTGCCACCATGCCATTTTATTAGGCATGGATAGGGTAGACAGTCAGAATTTCCAAAGAAGATTTCAGTACAGGAGTAAAGAGGTTCTTCTGCAGTTGTATAGGGCTCTGGTGAGACCACATCTGGAGTATTGTGTACAGTTTTGGTCTCCTAATTTGAGGAAGGACATCCTTGTGATTGAGGCAGTGCAGCGTAGGTTCACGAGATTGATCCCTGGGATGGCGGGACCGTCATATGAGGAAAGATTGAAAAGACTAGGCTTGTATTCACTGGATTTTAGAAGGATGAGGGGGGGCTCTTATAGAAACATATAAAATTATAAAAGGATTGGACAAGCTAGATGCAGGAAAAATGTTCCCAATGTGGAGCCATTCCAGAATCAGGGGCCACAGTCTTAGAATAAAGGGGAGGTCATTTAAGACTGAGGTGAGAAAAAACTTTTTTACCCAGAGAGTTGTGAATTTATGGAATTCCCTGCCACAGAGGGCAGTGGAGGCCAAGTCACTGGATGGATTTAAGAGAGAGTTGGATAGAGCTCTAGGGGCTAGTGGAGTCAAGGGATATGGGGAGAAGGCAGGCACGGGTTATTGATAGCGGACGATCAGCCATGATCACAATGAATGGCGGTGCTGGCTCGAAGGGCCGAATGGCCTCCTCCTGCACCTATTTTCTATGGTTCTATGTATTAAATATTAGAGGAGCTTTCAGGCAATGGATGCAATGGCCATAAATGCCTGGTGTAGAATTGATGGATGTACGCTCACAGGTGAGATATTGAAGTGGCAGATCTGCTGCCTCACAGCGCCAGTGACGCGGGTTCGATCCTGGCCACGGGTGCTGTCTGTACGGAGTTTGTACGTTCTCCCCGTGGGTTTTCTCCGGGCGCTCCGGTTTCCGCCCACATCTCAAAGACGTACAGGTTTGTCGTCCCTGGTGTGTGCAGGATAGCGCTAGTGCACGGGGTGGTCGGTGCGGACTCGTTGGGCCGAAGGGCCTCTTTTCACGCTGCATCTCTAAAGTCTAAAGTCTAAAGTCTAAAGGGGTGAGTATTGGCGCACAGGAGCAGAGATGTGTGACTGTCATTGAGAGGAGCTTGGTTAGACGACATCTTGAGGAATGTGTCCAGGTTTAGTCGGATGTTCTTGCCATGGAGGTGAATCTTCACCAAATTCATTCCTGAAATCACCGGACTGACATATGAACATTCCACCAGGGGGCGCCGCACGATGGCAGCCTCGCCAACAGTCTGTCCGATTTTAGGTCTTTTAAATGTTATTTTTAGTGTGTTTTAAAAGCTTGTGTTGCTGTTCTCTGGTTTGTTTTATGTGGGGGTGGGGGAGGAGGTCGGGGGGAAACTTTCTTTCAGTCTCTTACCTTGCCGGAGATGCGACTGTTTTCCGGATCATATCTCCGGTCGCTCTGCGGCCCAACATCATGGAGCTGGCGGCCTCGCTCGGGACTGACATCGAGCCCCACCGCGGGGCCGTGGGCTTACCATCGGAGCCTGCGATCCCTTGCCCGGGATCGACGCTCCAACCCGCGGCCTGCGGATGACCCCAGCGAGGAGCTCGCAGTCTCGGGCAGAGACCGATGTCGGGAAGCTCCAAAGTCACAGGAGGTTCGACCAAACCCGACGCGGGGTCCGATCGCCCGGCGCGGGGGAGCTGAGATTCCCCCCCAATGCAGGAGCCGATCGCCCAAACGCGAGGGCCCAAACACCAGCTACGGGAGTCCCGTCAACGGAAGGCTCGAGGCCCCCGACCGCGGGAGAACAAAGAAGGGAAGAGATTAAACTTTTTTTTCACCTTCCATCACAGTGAGGAATGTGGAGGAGTCACTGTGGTGGATGTTTATGTTAAAATGTAATTGGTTTGACTGTCTGGCAAATGAAATTCCTCGTATGTTGCAAAACATACTTGGCTAATAACGTAGTCATGCCCTCTATATACTGCGTGCTGAAGCAAAGCAGGAATTTCATTGTGGGTGAATCTCTTGAATCTTGAAATATTATTGTGATCGTATTGTATTATATTGTACAATACATCGTATAACATAGGGTGAGCGTTTGTCCGCACTGGGCCTGTACTCGCTGGAGTTCAGAAGGATGAGGGGGGACCTCATTGAAACTTACAGAATAGTGAAAGGCCTGGATGGAGTGGATGTGGAGAGGATGTTTCCACTAGTGGGAGAGTCTAGGACCAGAGGTGCACAGCCTCAGAATTAAAGGACGTTCTTTTAGGAAAGAGATGAGGAGGAATGTCTTTAGTCAGAGGGTGGTGAATCTGTGGAATACTTTGCCACAGAAGGCTGTGGAGGCCAAGTCAGTGGATATATTCATAAGGCAGAGATAGATAGATTCTTGATTAGTGCGGGTGTCAGGGGGAGAAGGCAGGAGAAAGGGGTTAGGAGGGGGGGAGAGATAAATTTAGTTTATTTCAGAGTTACAACGCGGAAACAGGCCCTACAGCCCACCGGGTCCACACCGACCAGCGGTCCCCACACACTTACACTACCTTACGCACACTAGGGACAATTTTACATTTTATACCAAGCCAATTAGCCGACAGACCTGTACGTGTTTGGAGTGTGGGAGGAAACTGAAGCTCAGCCACGATCACGTTGAATGGCGGTGCTGGCTCGAAGGGCCGAATGGCCTACTCCTGCCCCTATTGTCTCTAGTCGATTTCGGAGAAAACCCACGTGGGTCATGGGGAGAACGTACAAACTCCGTACAGACAGCGCCCGTAGTCGGGATGGAACCCGGGTCCCTGGCGCTGAGAGGCAGCAGCTCTACCGGTGCGCCACCGTGATCAGATCAGTCGCGATTGAATGGGGGAGTGGAGTGGACTTGATGGGCCGAATGGCCTAATTCTGCTCCTGTCACTTATGAATGTATGAAAGCCAGCTGATTTAATTGATCTTTGCGTGAAAATGGTTTGACTTTCCCAAATCAATGCGGGATTATGTCCTCTAACTCCATAGTAACTCTCCCTGTTCACACGTTGCATTTGCTGGCTGACACGTTGTTACTATAAAAAGATCTTCTATAACCCTCTGCAGAATCTATTGACTCATTCCAGCGACTGTAAGATGAACCACTATCCACACTGAACCACAAGGCAGCTTCTACGCTCACCACACGCTTCTTAGAGCAGAGGCAGCAAGGACAGATGTTTCACTGTGACTGAATATTTTTCATAAATTCATAGAGTCATCCAGCGTGGAAACAGGCCCTTCAGCCCCACTCCTCCATGCTAATCCCCTCTGCCTTTGACGGAATCTCACAGAGTCTGTGGAATTCTTTGCCCCAGAGGGTGGTGGAGGCCGGTTCTCTGGATGGTTTCAAGAGAGAGCTAGATAGGGCTCTTAAAGATAGCAGGAGTCAGGGGATATGGGGAGAAGGCAGGAACGGGGTACTGATTGGGGATGATCAGTCATGATCACATTGAATGGCGGTGCTGGCTCGAAGGGCCGAATGGCCTACTCCTGCACCTATTTTCTATTGTCTATTCTCTAAAATGTCAAAAAAAGAACTGCAGATACTGGTTTAAATCACAGGCAGACACAAAATGCTGGAGTAACTCAGCGGGCGAGGCAGCATCTCTGGAGGAAAGGAATGGGGTGCATTTCGGGTCGAGATGATGGGAGAGGGAGTGACCGGGGTGTGACTGGTCCTTGGTGATGCTGCTGGCCTTGCCGAGGCAGCGTGAGGTGTAGATGGAGTCGATGGAGGAAGGGAGGTTGGTTTGTGTGACGGTCTGGGCTGCGTCCCTTGGCATCATGTCCAGCACAGATATTGTGGGCCGAAGGGCCTGATCCAGTGGAGTACTGTTCCGTGTTGTAAAATGCCCACTCAGAACAGGGCAACCCAGTGAGTTCAACGGAGCTGACCTTATAAGGGTGCTGGGGGGGGGGGGCACGGTGGAACAGCGGTAGAGTTGCTGCCTCACAGCACCAACGTCCTGAGTTCGATCCTGACTACGGGTGCTGTCTGTACGGAGTTTGCACGTTCTCCCCGTGACCGCGTGGGTTTTCTCCAAGATCTATGGTTTCCTCCCACGCTCCAAAGACGTGCTCCAAAGGTCCTTAAGTTAATTGGCTTGGTACATTGTGCCTAGTGTGTGTAGGATAGTGTTAGTGTGCGGGATCGCTGGTCGGCGCGGAAGCGATGGGCCGAAGGGCCTGTTTCCGCGCTGTATCTCTAAACTAAACTAAACTGTAGATTAAAGGCTTCACTTTGCAATATAAAAGTTCAAATTTCATCAGGTTGGAAGTTTTTATATTTTAATATGCTCCAATCCCTTCTTCACAGACACTACATCACCTGCTCTGTGCCTTCAGCAGAATTGGTTTTTAGTCCAGATTTGTGTCAGATTGAGGCCAAATTGGAGGAACAGCACCTCATATTTGAAAGTCTGAAGAAGGGTCTTGACCCAAAACGTCACCCATTCCTTCTCTCCGGAGATGCTGCCTGTCCCGCTGAGTTACTCCGGCTTTTTGTGTCTACCTTCGGTTTAAACCAGCATCTGCGGTTCCTTCCTATAAACATCTCATATTTCACTTGGCGGTTTACAACCCAGTGGCATGAATATTTACTTCTGCAACTTCAAGTAACTCTTGCTTCCCCTCTCTCTCCATCCCCCCCCCCACCCAAGTTATACCAGCTTCAAAGTTGCTATGACCCGTTTTCACCTAGCCCACAGCTAACAACGGCCTGTTTCCTTTAGCATCGTTACTTGTTTGCATATCTTTCATTCATTTACACTACATCCCTCTCCATCACCGTCTATATCTCTCGTTTCCCTCTCCCCTGCCTCTCAGTCTGAAGAAGGGTCTCGACCCGAAACGTCGCCCAGTCCTTCTCTCCAGAGACGCTGCCTGTCCCGCTGAGATACTCCGACTTTTTGTGTCTATCTATAGTTTTCACCTTTGCATATTTTAATGGAAATGGTTTGTGCAGTCAGCTGTTTCAAACCTAATCACTGGATTTTTGATGCAACGAAAATTAAACAAAGCAGATTTAATAACAAAATCACTTCATCTCGTTTATTAGATGTCAATTTACTTCAACCCTATTCCTGATATGTGATTCATTAAAGTGATTAGGTCATTTGTTTTTCTATTATTTTAAGGCACGAAATGGCTTCTAATGATCTAAACCAGTAAAGCTCCAAAGTGCTGGAGTGACCCGGCGATCGGCCTGCGCACTCACACTATCCTACACACACCAGGGACAATTTATTAGTGACAGAAGCCAATTATCCTACAACCCTGCACGTCTTTTGGATTGTGGGAGGAAACCGGAGCACCCGGAGAAAACCCACGCAGGTCACGGGGAGAACGTACAAACTCCGTACAGACAGCGCCCGTGGTCAGGATCGAACCCGGGTCCCTGGCGCTGTGAGGCAGCGACTCCACCGCTGCGCCACCGTGCCGCCCTGTGTGGAGATTCGATTGGCTTCACATTACATTCAGTACGGACATTGTGGGCCGAAGGGCCTGTTCCTGAGTTGTATCCTTCTATAAGGCCATAAGAGCACGACATAGGAGCAGAATTCGGCCATTCAATCCATCACGTGTACTCTGCCATTCAATCGTGGCTGATCTATCTTCCCCTCTCAACCCCGCTCGCAGGTCAGGGGGAGAACGTGCAAACTCCGCACAGGCAGCACCCGTAGTCAGGGTCGAACCCGGGTCTCTGGCGCTGTGAGGCAGCAGCTCTACCCGCTGCGTCACCGTGCCATCCGTCTTCTAAACTCCAAGGCCTAACAACACGGTAACTGCCAGTGAGAAGTCACCATGGATCCGACAAACTTCAATGTAACAGTGAACAAGATCATGAGAGGAATAGACCGTGTAGATGCCTGTCACGCGAGGCGCCGGAGGATGAGGGGTGAGGTGTACTAAATCATAAGAGCAACAGATTGGGAAGGCACACTGAGTCTTTTACCGAGGGTAGGGGAATCGAGGACCAGGGGACATAGGTTTAACTTGGGGTGGGTGAAGGGCCTGTTTCCACACTGTATCACTCTAATAAACTCTCTCTGCATTTCAGATCTTTGTGACACAAACCAAAGATACAAACAGACACACACACAGACACACACACACACACACACACACACACACACACACACGCCCACACAACACACACACACACACACACACGCACACACACACACACACACATACACACACACACACACACACACGCACACACACACACACACACACACACACACATGCACACAGCACACACACACACACACACACACACACACACAGACACACACACACACACACACACACACACACACACACACACACACACACACACACACACACACACACACACACACACACACACACACACACACACACACACACACACACACGACACACACACACACACACACACACACCCACAGACACACACACACACACACACACACACACACACACACACACACACACACACACACACACGCACACACATGTGGGTAGCAGATGGCAGATCAGAATGTGTTGGTTTATATACACGGTATTTGTGACAAGTTCATTATCTTTATAAATGTGCTCAGTCATGTAACAAATAAAAGCGTCCTCTGGGTGAGTGAGTGGTGTGGGTGTCAGCTGGTCAGTGTAGTGCTGTGCCTCCCCACTGTGTTGCAGACTGATGCATCAGCCTGTAATCTCTCCCCATCCTGCCAGATATACCCAGGCTGGGCATTTACAGGAAGCTAGTCAACAGCCAGCAGTATTTTACTTGGAATCAGGTTGGCAATATTATTGTTTCAGCTCTGTAATCCATGGTCATATCCATGAACTCAGGTTGGACTGGGAGCAGGAGGTGAATAAAAGCTGCAAGCTGGATGCATAATACAAATGAAAAGCAAAACTAAACACCGGTCTTGTATCTCCCCCAGTCACTTGATCTGTTAGCTTTATTGTCATTACTATTTTACTTCGGAGTCACGTGTAGCTCTGGCAGCTGCCGACCATGCGCCTCCACGCAGAACATTGGGCGACAGTGGAGGTAAGCCTGCACGGACTCCGGGGAACCAGGTTCCGGGGGCCGGTGCCAAACCATCTCACCCGCCTTCCTACCAGGCAGGTGGGCCGCCACAGTCTGCTCGAAGGCAGACTAGTGGAGAGTCTGTGCGGGAGTCGTATGAGCCTACAGGGGCGGTACGCCACGACAACCTGCCTTCAGACCCTAGTCTGCATCTTACGGAGTTGTGGTCCGATGGTGGAAGCCCCAGAGAATTTGCAGGGCCTGGGGAAGTCGGCTTGTCCGCCGCGAGTAGCGGGGACGGTCGCATTGAGCGGTTGGAGCTCTTGGTGGAGCAACTCCTCCAGCGGGACAGGGACCGGGATGAACGGGACTCTCGGGCCTCCTCTAGCCACGCCAGGAGCCCACTCAGCCTCTCGTCTTCCCCAGCCAGGAGTGCCAGCAGTTGCCCGGCCGCTGCTTTCGAAGACGACCCGGGACTGCCGGAGACCGCAGAGCCAGAGCACGATGAGGACATGCTGGACGTGGTGGGCAAATTTGCCACGGCCACACACACTGGGGAACCCCTGCACCACAAACTGGCAGGCACCATTAATTACCTGACCACTCACCAACTTCAGGATCAGGTACTTAATGAGACCATGGATAAATTCAAACCACCTGAGAACTGCATCAATCTCAGTGTTCCTACGGTCAATGCCCAGATCTGGGGACACTTGAGCACGACCACCAAGATGCAGGACGTCCGTCTCCATCGCATCCTGAAGCTCCTCTTGATGGGCATTATGGCGTATGCCAGGACCCTCGATGGCGACAATGTGTCCAGCGAGCAGCAGGATGCCCTGGCACTTCTATGCAACGCCCAGTTTGAAATAAACTGCCTGCGCAAGAGCTCCATCAAGCCCACTCTCAACCCGAAATTTGCGGGGTTGTGCCGTCCCTCCACCGCTCCACCACCTCATCAACTGTTTGGAAAAGATCTCTCCAAACAAGTCAAAGAACTCGACGAGGAGGCCAAAACTGTGGGCCTTATGAAACCTCCTCCGGCTAAACCCCACCCATATCACCGTCAACAACCACACACTACTTGGAAGCAGCGCCAGCCGGATAGGACGCCAAGGACCTATCCCCCTCCACTTCCCCAACCACAGCGGCCTTTTTTAGGGCAAGGCCTGCAGCGGCCCGCATTGAAGATGCAGCCGCCGTCCCGACAATCACAGCAACGTCCCCCCAAAATGCCATACGCCAGGACCCGCCGCTAACCATGGAGGTAAGGAGGTCTGGTTCCTCCCAGGCAGTAGCATCTCTTCCTGCACAAATTGTGGGACGGTTGCGGGCATTTAGGGGAGCTTGGGACACTATCACCACTGACGCGTTTATTCTACAAAGTGTTCAAGGTTATGTCATAGAATTCATTGATGGTCAACTTCCCCCTACCCAGCATGCACCTGATCGAAAATTTACACTCTCTCAAAATGAGATTGAGGCAGGACATGCTGAAATCTTACGGCTCGCAGCCAAAGGGGTGATTGGCAAAACAACGCACAAACCTCTTGAGTTTGTGTCCAACATCTTCACAAAAACCAAAAAAGATGGGGGGTGTCGGATTATCATAGACCTAACCGAGTTGAACACTTTTGTACAATATACCCACTTTAAAATGGATACCTTCGAAACAGCTAAGCAGATGCTTTACCCGGGGTACTTTATGGCCTGTATCGATTTAAAAGATGCATACTATACAGTGCTCATCACTGAATCGCACAGAAAGTCTCTGAAATTTGTCTGGAAGGGGCAGTTGTGGGAATACAAAGCATTACCTAATGGGCTCACCACAGCCCCCAGACTATTTACCAAATTAGTGAAACCTATATTGGCCCTCCTCCGACAACAAAATTATATCGTCATGGCATATTTAGATGATATCCTTATCGTGGGTCAGACCCTCCAATTGGCTACACTGGCAGTTACAGTGACTAAATCTTTATTCGAGAAGCTAGGGTTTGTAACCCATCCAGCCAAATCCAAACTGCACCCCTCTCAAATTATGGATTACCTGGGTTTCACCCTTGACACAACCTTAATGATGATCACTATCCCAACCAACAAAGCTATCGCCATAAAAGAAGCGTGCCACAGCCTTGCTTGCGCCAGGGCTCCGACTATCCGGCAAACGGCAAAAGTGATTGGGAAGCTGGTAGCTACATTCTCAGCTGCGCAATTCGGCCCGTTACATTACCAAAATTTACAAAGAACAAAGATCGCAGCATGAAAAGCAAATGCGGGGCACTTTGATCGACCAATCCGGTTGCCACAACAGGCTAGAGCCGAGCTACAATGGTGGATTGACAATATTAGCGAGTGTCACAGACCCATCATTGTTAGCAACCCATCCGTCGTGCTACAGACTGACGCAAGCGCACAAGGCTGGGGTGCAACTGACACCATGTCCAGTTGTGGTGGCAGATGGGACTCTCATGAGTCTACCCTCCTCCAGTCACAAGGGGTAAATTATCTGGAGATGTTAGGGGCTTTCCATGGACTACGGGCTTTCTGTACTAACTCACGGGACTTGCATGTCCGCCTCCAAATAGATAACACAACAGTGGTGGCTTATATCAATCATATGGGTGGTATCAGGTCGTTATCTTGTGATGAATTGGCAAACACAATTTGGCACTGGTGCATCGAGAGAAATATTTGGATTACTGCGACCTATTTGCCAGGGAAGCTCAATACGGTGGCGGACACCAGGTCACGAGTATTCAATGACAACATCGAGTGGATGTTGAATCCCCAAATCTTTGCTGTTATTATAGCTCACTATGGGACACCAGATATTGACCTCTTTGCGTCCAGGCTGAACCATCAGATACCAACGTGTATTGGGAACCAGACCCTGGGGCAATAGCAATGGATGCGTTTTCTATCCATTGGGGGAAATGGTTTTGCTACGCATTTCCCCCATTTTGCCTCATCAGTCGGGTATTGCAGAAAATTAAACTGGATTCTGCAACTGGCATATTGATCATTCCCGACTGGCCTACACAGCCATGGTACCCGATGGTCCTCAAAATCTTGAAACATCCATGGCTTCTGATTGGGAAACACCCCAAATTAATTACTCACCCCATTACGGGGGACAGTCACCCGTGCCATGGTCACCTAAACATGTCGGCCTGCAGGTTCTAAAAAGGCCGCTCGTCAAGGCCAGCATCTCACCACGAGCCATGGAACTCATCTCAGCATCATGCCGAGTCTCAACTCGGAGGCAGTACCTCACGCAGATCAGGAAGTGGGAGGCATTCTGCTCCCGTACCAACACGACCTCCAACTCGGCAACAATCCCTGATGTCCTGGAATTCCTAGCGGGCCTTCATTTTGATGCTGGCCTCAGCTACAGTGCCATCAACAGCGCCAGGAGTGCACTGTCCTCATACCTGGATATAGGTATAGGCTCCAACCACCTGGTGTCTAAACTCATGAGGGGAGTGTTCAACACCAACCCTCCACGGCCCAGATACAACTTCACCTGGGACGTCGGGATCGTTCTGACCCTACTGAGGAGCTGGTCTCCAATGACCGAGTTACCCCTCAAACAGCTCACCCTCAAAGTGGTGATGCTGATGGCACTGACTACAGCCCAACGAGTCCAGGCATTACAAAAGCTGCGGCTGGATAGCATGGTCTCCACCCCTACACAGGTGATTTTCTTTGTCCAGGACTTATTGAAGCAGCACAGACCTGGGGATCGTGGGCTGCAGTTGGAGTTTTGGGCGTACCCCACTGATGCCACCCTCTGCATAGCCACCCATCTCCACCTCTACATCCGCACTACACGAACCATCAGGAAGATGGAGCAGGGGCTCCTCATCAGCCACAAACCTCCGCATCACCGGGTGACTGTACAGACTATCGCCAGGTGGCTCAGGGCGGTGTTGGGTGCAGCAGGAGTCGCTACTAACATTTTTAAATCTCACTCTACCAGGGCTGCATCCACATCAGCGGCGAGGGCCATGGAGGTGCCCATGGACCACATATTCACCACCGCGAACTGGGCTAGTGAAGCAACCTTCCAAAGGTTCTACAACAAACCACTGGTCGCCCCCGCAACATTTGCAGAAGCTGTGCTGGGAGCTGCTCCGTGAATGTCTGTCCCCGAGTTAGGGATTATTTGTTTATTATTATTTGTGCAATAAATATGCATTATTTTTCAGCCTGTTCTGAATGAACTGCATTAACATCCTTCCTCCATCAGGATTGCGGCAGTGATAGCATGGACGTTGTCCAGGGCATGTAATCACAGAGCTTTGAAATCTTCACGAAGTCACTCCGAAATAAAATAGTAAGATTAAACGAGAACTTACCAAGTTTGAAGGTTGATCTTTATTTTACGAGGAGTTGCGGTGAGGGATTTCGTGCCCCCCGCTCCCACCCTCTATCATAAGGTCAACTGGGAAGTTCTACGTTCTTCATCTTACTATTTTCAGTCCTGGTGCGTTCTGTGATTCCACACCGCTGCTTTTAAGGATGTCGCGCATGCGTGCTGGCGGGGTCTTCACGAAATCCCTCACCGCGACTCCTCGTAAAATAAAGATCAACCTTCAAACTTGGTAAGTTCTCGTTTAATCTTACTATTATAGTCTGAAGAAGGGTCCCGATCCGAAACGTCACCCATACATGTTCTCCATATGTGCTGCCTGACTCGCTGAGTTACTCCCGCTCTGTCTGTCTGCTTGTCTGTCTGTCTGTCTGTCTGTCTCTCTCTCATTCTCTCTCTCTCCTGTCTCCACCCGCTCTCCCCCTCTCTCTCTCTGTCTCTCTCTGTCTCTCTCTCACTCACTCTCCCCTGCCCCACCTCCCCCTCTCCTTCTCCCCCCCACTCTCTCTCCCCTCTCTTTCCCTCTCCCTCTCCCTCTCAACTGCCTCCTCCCGCTCTCCTCCCTCCCTCCCTCTCTCTCTCTCTCTCTCTCTCTCTCTGTGCTCGGTGGGCCAAAGGTCCTGTTTCCGCGCAGTATCTCTGAAGCCTATACAAATATCAGGGGCTGTGAGTGACGAGTCCTGATGATGCCAGTGTTGGAGCATATTCATAACCAGAAGAGTTGTGTTTATTGAATCTTGTCGGAAGCACCATTTCAGCGTGGAGCCTTGGCCTATACGACCTTGTACATCTCTGGGGGCTCGCGACGTGGGGACAAGGTGTTGACGGTACAAGGCCCGACAACAACTGGGCGTGCTGGGAATGTGAACCACATCGGTGACACTGGCCAACATGTCGCGAGTTGAACTTCTCTGCACGGCCTCGCCAGCAATCAACTAATAGTCACAGAGCCATACAGCATAAATACAGGCCCTGCGGCCCAACTTGCTCACTCTGGCCAACATGTCCCAGCCAGACACAAAAAGCTGGCGTAACTCAGCGGGACAGGCAGCATCTCTGGTGAGAAGGAATGGGAGACGTTTCGGGTCGAGACCCTTCTTCAGACTGAGAGTCAGGGGAAAGGGAATATAGACGGTGATGTAGAGAGATAAAGAACAAATGATTGTAAGATATGCAAAAACGTAACGATGATAAAGGAAACAGGCCATTGTTAGCTGTTTGCTGGATGAGAACGAGAAGCTGGTGCGACTTGGGTGGGGGAGGGAGAGAGACTCACACACACACACACCACACACACACACACACACACACACACACACACACACACACACACACACACACACACACACACACACACACACACACAAATACCACACACACACACTTACACAGACTCTCACACTCACTCACACACACACTCACACACACACACACACCACACTTACACATACCACACACACACTTACACAGACTAACTCACACTCACACACACACACTTACACAGACTAACTCACACTCACACACACACTCATATACACACGCACACATACCACACAGACACACACTTACACTAACTCACACACTCACTCACACACTCCCTCACACACACACTTACACTAACTCACACACTCACTCACACACACACACACACGCACTCACACGCACACATGCATATACACACACACGCACGCACACTCACACACACACACACACACAGACTGACTCGCACACTCCCCCACACGCCTGCTGTGCCACTGTACTAGCCTGACCAGAGCTGCCAAACGGACTACCGTCTAATGTTGGACTGCAGCCTTCCTGCTTTGTAAGTGGACGGGCAGCTCCATGAAATAAACATTGCGTAACCTCTCGGCTGCACCCCCCATCATTTAGTGCGAGCCACTTTGTTCGTGCGTTGACTTTGAGCGCTGCGCGTTACGTGACCTTGGTCGCTCCATCGTAAAGCACCTTATAAAAGGAGGAAATAAAAAAGACTGCAAAGACACTGGAATCCCCCAGGTCCAAGCGATTGAATTCACAGCATCATCAGCAGCATTGCTCCAATCTATCATCTCCATCAACTCCATCCGACAACCCGCCTCCTTCCCTCTGCGCCATGTCCCGAATTATAGCGCCACACATCAGTGAAGCTGGCCCTTCAGCCCACTATGCCCATGCCGACCCTTTATGCCCATCTCTCTAATTGTCCGCGTTAGGTCCCCAATCCCTCTACATTTTGGGACCTTTCGGGTCGGGTCCCTTCTGCTGACCCGCATGCGCAAAATAAAAAGACACAGAGTACTGGAGTAACTCAGCGGGTCAGGCAGCATAGAAACATAGAAAATAGGTGCAGGAGTAGGCCATTCGGCCCTTCGAACCTGCACCGCCATTCAATATGATCATGGCTGATCATCCAACTCAGTATCCTGTACCTGCCTTCTCTCCATACCCCCTGATCCCTTTAGCCACAAGGGCCACATCTAACTCCCTCTTGAATATAGCCAACGAACTGGCCTCAACTACCTTCTGTGGCAGAGAATTCCAGAGACTCACCACTCTCTGTGTGAAAAATGTTTTCCTCATCTTGGTCCTAAAGGAATTCCCCCTTATCCTTAGACTGTGACTCCTTGTCCTGGGCTTCCCCAACATCGGGAACAATCTTCCTGCATCTAGCCTGTCCAACCCCTTAAGAATTTTGTACGTTTCTATAAGATCCCCCCTCAATCTTCTAAATTCCAGCGAGTACAAGCCGAGTCTATCCAGTCTTTCCTCATATGAAAGTCCTGCCATCCCAGGAATCACTCAGCATCTGTGGAGAACATGGATAGGTGACGTCTCACAGAGTGCCGGAGTAACTCAGTGGGTCAGGCAGCATCTGTGGAGAACATGACTAATCTGAAGAAGTGTCCAGTCCCAAAACGTCGCCTGTCCATTCCCTCCACAGACGCTGCCTGACCGGCAGAGTTCTTCCAGCATTTTGTGTTTTGTTTAAGATTCCAGCTTCTGCAGTTCTTTGCGTCTCTTTCTCCACCTATCCTATTTATCTGTCTTAATGCCTCTTAAACCTAATAATTGCCCATGATTCCAGCCCCTGATATCAACCCATCTCTCCCCAGCCCTGTCAGGCAGCAGCAGTAACTGTGCTGGCAAGTGAGTTCGTTTGGAGAGCTGGGTGGGTGAAAGAAGAGGGAACACAAAACGCTGGCGTAACTCAGCGGCTCATAGGAATGGGTGACATTCAGACTTGAGACCCTTCTTCAGACTTGAGTCTGTTCCAGCTTTCTTCTTTCCCCTCCCCTCTGCAAACAGTCAGAAGAAGGGTCTCGACCCGAAACGTCACCTATCCATGTTCCCCACAAATGCTGTCTGACCCACTGAGTTACTCCAGCACTCTGTGAAACGTCACCTATCCATGTTCCCCACAGATGCTGCCTGACCCGCTGAGTTACTCCAGCACTCTGTGAAACGTCACCCATTCCTTCTCTCCAGAATACCATAATATCAGATAATTCGCACCCTTAGTAATTGGCACCATTTGAAAAATCACTTATTTTTGGAGAGAAGGGATGGGCGACGTTTCGGGCCGAGACCCGAAGGGTCTCGAGCCGAAACGTCACCCATTCCTTCCCTTCACAGATGCTGCCTGACCCGCTGAGTTACTCCAGCACTCTGTGAAACGTCACCTATCCATGTTCTCCACAGATGCTGCCTGACCCGCTGAGTTACTCCAGCACTCTGTGTCCTTTTTTTGGAAACCAGCATCTGCAGTTCCTTGCGTCTTTCTGAAATGTTGCTTCTTGTGTGTTTTGCCAGGGTGCCTGATGGCAGATTACATGGTGTGGGATTAAAGCCAGAAGACTTCTCTGTAAATCCCCATTGAGTTTGAAATGACTCCAAATGATGGACTAATTGGTGAGCTCTTTCAACTGGTTCCATTGCTGCATTAATAGGTGATGCAGGGAGACCAGAGACCAGTGTCAACTCCTTCACATATGCCCAGATGAGGTTTACGAGAATGATCCCAGGAATGAAAGAATTAATAAGTTTATTGGACAAGTATTCACATACAAGGACTTTGCCTTGGTGCTCCGCCCACAAGTGACAACATGACACACAGTGACAGTTAGGAATGACACATAAAACATTAAACATTAATAATAAAACATTATTGATTAAACATGTGAATTAAATAAAATACAGAGCAAATGATTTTTGGTTTAACAGTCTGTGGGTCAGCGAGTGGGTTAACGTACGATGAGCGTTTGACGGCACTGGGCCTGTACTCGCTGAAGTTTAGAAGGATGAGGGGAGGGAGGGGACCCCATTGAAATGTTCTGAATAGTGAAAGGCCTGGATAGAGTGGATGTGGAGAGGATGTTTCCACTAGTGGGAGAGTCTAGGACCAGAGGGCACAGCCTCAGAATTAAAGGCCGTTCCTTTAGGAGGAATTTCTTTAGTCAGAGGGTGGTGAATCTGTGGAATGCATTGCCACAGGAGGCTGTGGAGATTGAGATTAGTACGGGTGTCAGAGGTTATAGGGAGAAGGCACGAGAATGGGGTTGAGAGGGGAAGATAGATCAGCTGTGATTGAACGGCAGAGTAGCCTTGATGGGCCGAATGGCCTGATTCCGCTTCCATCACCTATGAAGTTATGTCAACAGGGCAAAGCATTAGAGGATTTAGAAGCACAGAGTCTCTTGCCTAGGGTAGGGGAACCGAGGACCAGAGGACACAGGTTTAAGGTGAAGGGGAAAAGATTTAATTGGAATCTGAGGTGTAACATTTTCACACAAAGGGTGGTGGGTGTATGGAACAAGCTGCCGGAGGAGGTGGTTGAGGCTGGGACTATCCCAACATTTAGGAAACAGTTAGACAGGTACATGGATAGGACAGGTTTGGAGGGATATGGACCAAACGCGGGCAGGTGGGACTAGTGTAGATGGGACAGTGTTGGCCGGTGTGGGCAAGTTGGGCCGAAGGGCCTGTTTCCACACTGCATCACTCTATGACTCTATGACTGAGCGGATCAATGATCTGAAACAGGGCACTCAGGGGCAGTGGGCATGGATAGTCAGTAACATAAAAACATAGAAACATAGAAAATATGCGCAGGAGGCCATTCGGCCCTTTGAGCCAGCACCGCCATTCATTGTGATCATGGCTGATCGTCCCCAATCAATAACCCGTGCCTGCCTTCTCCCCATATCCCTTGATTCCACTAGCCCCTAGAGCTCTATCTAACTCTCTCTTAAATCCAGTGACTTGGCCTCCACTGCCCTCTGTGGCAGGGAATTACTCAAATTCACAACTCTCTGGGTGAAAAAGTTTTTTCTCACCTCAGTCTTAAATGGCTTCCACTTTATTCTAAGACGGTGGCCCCTGGTTCTGGACTCGCCCAACATTGGGAACATTTTTCCTGCATCTAGCTTGTCCAGTCCTTTTATAATTTTATACTCTATAAGATCCCCCCTCATCCTTCTAAACTCTAGTGAATACAAGCCTAGTCTTTTCAATCTTTCAAGTAGTGGGCAATGGATAGTCAGTGCCAGCTTTGCATAAACTGCTAAATTCCTCCGGAGCTTAAATCAGTGCATTTACAAACTTCCACAGATGCGTCACGGAGAGCAGACTGTGGGGTTGCATCACAACTAGGTTTGGGAACAGCTCTGAGCCCAAGACCACAAGAAATTGCAGAGAGTTGTGGATGGAGCCCAGTCCATCACACAGACCACACTCCCCACCATTGACTCCATCTACACTTCACGCTGCCTCAGAAAAGCAGCCAACAGAATCAAAGACTTGTCCCAGCCCGCTCATTCCTCCTTCTCCCTGCTCCTGTCTAGCAGAAGGTACAGCAGCTTGAAAGCGCGCACCACCAGACTCAGGAACAGCTCCTTCCCCTCTGCTATCAGGCTTCTGAACGGCCCTTCCATAAGCTAGGGTACTGTCCGATTCACCTCTACCCCATTGCGGACATTGGACTTTGTCTCTGGAACTGATGCGCTACGATGCTGAGAACTATATTCTGCTCCCTGTATCTTCCCCTTTGCTCTACCTATTGTACCAGAGTTTGATTTGGTTGTATTTATGTACGGTTTAACCTGACTTGGTTAGACAGCATGCTAAGCAAAGCTTTTCACTGCACCCCGATCTAGTAGACTTCCATAAGAACACCCCTCACCCCACTGCGCTCCAAGGAATAAAGTCCTGGACTAAATGGAGGAACATAAAAGTGTAGATGCTGGAATCTTGAACAAACGCATGATTTCAGCCGGTCGGGCAGACACAAACGCCGGAGTAACTCAGCGGGACAGGCAGCATCTCTGGAGAGAAGGGATGGGCGACGTGTTGGGTCGAGACCCTCCTTCAGACTGGTTCGGGATAAGGGAAACGAGAGATATAGACGGTGATGTGGAGAGATAAAGAACAATGAATGAAAGATATGCAAAAATGTAACGATAATACAGGAAACAGGCCGTTGTTCGCTGTTTGTGGGTGAGAACGAGAAGCTGGTGCGACTTGGGTGTGGGAGGGAGAGAGAGAGAGGGAATGACGGGGTTACCTGAAGTGGGAGAAGTCAATGTTCATACCACTGGGCTGTAAGCTGCCCAAGCGAAATATGAGATGCTGTTCCTCCAATTTGCGTTTAGCCTCACTCTGACAATGGAGGAGACCGAGGACAGAAAGGTCTGTGTGGGAATGGGAAGGGGAATTAAAGGGTTTGGCAACCGGGAGATCAGGTTGGTTCACGCGGGCTGATGTTATTGGGGGTGATGATTTGGGGTCCGGACCCTCCTCCCTGCTCGTTAGTGGATGTTTGCTCACAGCTGCTGTTGCCAGGTGCTAGCCTGGATAAAGTGTTCAGTATTTATTCCGCAACACTCTATTCCCCATTCACAGAACCAGCAACTTGTCAGGAACACAAGTTTAACGAGAAAAGTGAGTGGGAGTTTGTCTCAGTTATGTAACCCAGCACCTCTTGCTTGGATCAGCCGGAGACGTTTGGTTCAGAAGTCAGGCTGATTGTAGAGAAAGGATCGTAGACTCTCCCGAAGGTAGACACAAAAAGCTGGAGCAACTCAGCGGGACAGGCAGCAGCTCTGGAGGGAAGGAATGGGTGACGTTTCGGGTCGAGACCCTTCTTCAGACAGGTTCGGGATAAGGGAAACGAGAGATATGGACGATGAGGTGGAGAGATAAATAACGATGAATGCGAGATATGCAAAAAAGTAACGATGTGTGTGTATGTGTATGTGATAAATAAACCTGACTTCTTGATGATAAAGGAAACAGGCCGTTGTTCACTGTTTGTTGGGTGAAAACGAGAAGCTGGTGCGACTTGGGTGGGGGAAGGATGGAGAGAGAGGGAATGCCGGGGCTCCCTGAAGTTAGAGAAATGAAAATTCATACCACTGGGCTGTAAGCTGCCCAAACGAAACATGAGATGCTGTTCCTCCAATTTGCGTTAAGCCTCACTCTGCCAATGGAGGAGACCGATAACAGAAAGGTCTGTGTGGGATTGGGGAGGAGAATTAAAGGGGTTGGCAAACGGGGGATCAGGTTGGTTCACACGGGCTGAGCGAAGGCGTTCCGCGAAACGATCGTCCAGTCTGCGTGCGTTTGGTCTGGTCGATGTATAAGAGTCCACATCTTGAACAACGGATACAGTGGATGAGGTTCAGCTCGCCTGAACCAACCTGATCTCCCAGTTGCTGGACAACCCCCCCTCTTTTCTAAATCTAGAAACTGCAGAAATGATTTCCATAACCGTCGCGTAAAGTAAGATGAATTCTCACACCGAGAGTGCAGAGATTTATATCCTGAATAGAAACAGGAACTTTCGCGGAAACTTAATCAAAACTGGAGTTGGGCTGGAATGAGTCTCCAGAAGTGGTTTATATGTAGTTTGATTGATCCATACACCGCAGAAACAGGCCCTTCAGCCCACCCAGTCCATGCCGACCATCGATCACCCGTTCACACACCAGTTCTGTTATCCACTCCCTACACACGGGCGAGCAATTTACAGAGGGCCAATTCACCCACAAACCCACACGTCTTTGGAGTGTGGGAGGAAACCGGAGCGCTCGGAGGAAACCCGCTCAGTCACAGGGAGAACGGGCAAACAGGTTCGATCCCGACCTCGGCTGCTGTGTGTGTGGAGTTTGCACGTTCTCCCTGTAACCACCTTTCTCCGGGTGCTCCGGTTTCCTCCCACAGCACAAAGTGCCCTCGCTCGCGCACAATTTAGACTTTAAACTTAAATTACAATTAACACACAAAGTTCTTGTGCTATAACTGCAGGATAAGCGCTCAAACTAAGAAAAGCCCAGTACCAAAGTATTATCTAACTTAAATCACCAGCTTACAATAAATGGCTCCATATGCAAAAAAACCCAGCTACCTACATATTAATTCTCTTTAAAGAAAAAACTAATCCTGTAGATGCAAATGCATCGTTCGGGTGGACATCTCCTTTCATTGTTTCATTGAATTAGGTTCATGACACCTCAGGAAGGCTCAACGGTTGATACAACCAAGAAATGTGTGTCCCTAGTGTGTGTAGGACAGTGTTAGTGTGCGGGGATCGCCGGTCGGTGCGGACTCGGTGGGCTGAAGGGCCTGTTTCCGCGCTGTATCTCTAAACTAAGCTGAACTAAATTAAACCTATCCTTGACCTCCACCGATGCTGCCTGACCCGCTGAGTGACCCCGGCACTTTGTCGTTTACTTATCTTCACTGTTCTCCAGTGAGATGTTTAAGAAAGGACTGCAGATGCTGGAAAAATCGAGGGTAGACAAAAAAACTGGAGAAACTCAGCGGGTGAGGCAGCATCTATGGAGCGAAGGAAATAGGCCTACGTAGCTTGGTGTCAGCTGCTCTACATCGGTGAGACCAAGCGCAGGCTTGGCGATCGCTTCGCCCAAAACCTTCCCTCAGTTTTTTTTTCAAAATATACTTTATTCGAATGATAAATATATACAATACATTAACCTTGCGGAAAATCCATCCGACATTTTCGGAGGCTGTACAATAGATCAATACAGTTTAGACATTTTCTTTTTCCCAAGTTTCCACAAATCAGTCCCCCACTCATGCCGCAATGGCGTGGGGTACCTTCCCTTATATTGAGGGGCATCTCCACAATACTGTACCCCCCCATGTCCAGCAGCGGAAGGGCCTTAGACTGTGGCCCTTCGCTCAGTTGGCATTAACCAACCTGATCTCCCGGTGGCTCAGCACTTCAACTCCCCCTCCCATTCCCAATCCGACCTTTCTGTCCTGGGCCTCCTCCATGGCCAGAGTGAGTCCCACCGCAAATTGGAGGAGCAGCACCTCATATTTCGCTTGGGTAGTTTACACCCCAGCGGTATGAACATTGACTTCTCCAATTTCAGGTAGTCCTCGCTTTCTCCCTCTTTCCCCTCCCCTTCCCAGCTCTCCCACAACCCACTGTCTCCGCCTCTTTCTTTCTTCTTCCCCCCCCCCCCTCCCCCCCCCCCACATCAGTCTGAAGAACCTGAAACGTCACCTATTCCTTCGCTCCATAGATGCTGCCTCACCCGCTGAGTTTCTCCAGCATTTTTGTCTACTTTCGTTCCCCAATGAGATGCATTTTTATGGAAGATTTTGCCACCAATTTCTCGTTTCCATAATTTTTAATTATGGTTCAATATTTCAATTTCTTCTCTTCAGATTCAAGACTAGAAATGCAAACTCCATGACATTATATCAATAATATTTTCAGAATATTAGCCCTAAAGGGGTTAAATAATTGAACACTGGATTTGATACACTTCATCAAAGTCACACACATTAAATATTGATCATGTCTACCTAATTAATCTGCCACACTCCCACATGGTCAAGATTCACACGAGTGCTTCACATTTAAGTAATGCTCGATTTCCCACTTACCGTCCCAACTCACAGGATAATCTCGCTATTGAGGGAGTGCAGCGTAGGCTCACCAGGTTAATTCCCGGGATGGCGGGTCTGTCGTATGTTGAGCGAATGGAGCGGGTGGGCTTGTGCACTCTGGAGTTTAGAAGGATGAGAGGGGATCTTATCGAAACATATAAGATTATTAAGGGTTTGGACACACTAGAGGCAGGAAACGTGTTCCCGATGTTGGGGGAGTCCAGAACCAGGGGCCACAGTTTAAGAATAAGGGGTAAGCCATTTAGAACGGAGATGAGGAAACACTTTTTCCTCACAGAGAGTTGTGAGTCTGTGGAATTCTCTGCCTCAGAGGGCGGTGGAGGCCGGTTCTCTGGATGCTTGGATCTCTGGATGTCCAAGCCCTTAAAAATCTTATATGTTTAATGATAACCTCTCATCCTTCTAAACTCCAGAGTATACAAGCCCAGCTGCTCCATTCTCTCAGCATATGACAGTCCCGCCATCCCGGGAATTAACCTTGTAAACCTACGCTGCACTCCCTCAATAGCAAGAATGTCCTTCCTCAAATTAGGAGACCAAAACTGCACACAATACTCCAGGTGTGGTCTCACTAGGGCCCTGTACAACTGCAGAAGGACCTCTTTGCTCCTATATTCGATTCCTCTTGTTATAAAGGCCAACATGCCATTCGCTTTCTTCACTGCCTGCTGTACCTGCATGCTTACTTTCATAGACTGATGTACAAGGACCCCCAGATCCCGTTGTACTTCCCCTTTTCCCAACGATAGATAGTAATCTGCCTTCCTGTTTTTGCTACCAAAGTGGATAACCTCACATTTACCCGCATTAAACTTCATCTGCCATGCATCTGCCCACTCCCCCAACCTGTCCAAGTCACCCTGCATTCTCATAGCATCCTCCTCACAGTTCACACTGCCACCCAGCTTTGTGTCATCTGCAAATTTTCTAATGTTACTTAGAATCCCTTCATCTAAATCATTGATGTATATTCAATCATGGCCAATCTATATCTAACCTCCGAACACCATTCTCCTGCCTTCTAATAACTAGCCTGTAACTAACTACCTATTCATTCAGAAGACACAAGAACATAGAACGCACAACAGCATAGAACAGTAACAGGCCATTCGGCCCAAAATGCCAAGTTAAACTAAGTTCATGTTCATAAGTGATGGGAGCAGAATTAGGCCATTCGGCCCATCAATTCATCTCCGCCATTCAATCACGGCTGATCTATCTCTCCCTCCTAACCCCATTCTCCTCCCTTCTCCCCGTAACCTCTGACACCCGCCCGCACTAATGAAAAATCTCTCTATCTCCCCCTTAAAAATATCCACTGACTTGGCCTCCACAGCCGCCTGTGGCAAAGAATTCCACAGATTCACCGCCCTCTGATTAAAGAAATGACTCCTCATCTCCGTCCTAAAGGAACGTCCTTTAATTCTGATCGCAATCCGTTGTGGGCGGTACGGTGGTGCAGCGGTAGAGTTGCTGCCACGCCGCGCCAGAACGGACCACCGATCACCCGTGGACACCGCTATACGGTGTGGATGCCTTGATTGTAATGAGATATTGTCTTTCCACTGAATGGATAGCACGCAATAAAATCGTTTCCCTGTTTTTCGATACGTGACAATAAACTCAACTAAACTAAATGAGAGGTAGACAAAAATGCTGGAGAAACTCAGCGGGTGAGGCAGCATCTATGGAGCGAAGCCCTTTCCAGCTTGACAGCACCTTTCCTATAACACGGTGCCCATATTGTTATTTTCCAGATCATTAAAGTTGAGGCCCAGCCAGATGGCAGATGGATGTGTGGTGATAGGAGACAGCTTATGCAGCAAAACCTCCGCTCACTAACTCTGCAGACTTTCATTTCCCTTCATGTCGGGGAATTAATACTATTTATTATTATTAAATCTGTGTGCCCATCGATCAGCCTTTAGACCAATAGACAATAGGTGCAGGAGTAGGCCATTCGGCCCTTCCAGCCAGCACCGCCATTCAATGTGATCACGGTTGATCATCCCCAATCAGTTCCCCGTTCCTGCCTTCTCCCCATATCCCCTGACTGCTATTTTTAAGAGCCCTATCCAGCTCTCTCTTGAAAGCATCCAGAGAACCGGCCTCCACCACCCTCTGAGGCAGAGAATTCCACAGACTCACAACTCTCTGTGAGAAAAAGTGTTTCCTCGTCTCTGTTCTAAATGGCTTACTCCTTATTCTGAAACTGTGGCCCCTGGTTCTGGACTCCCCCAACATCGGGAACATGTTTCCTGCCTCTGGCGTGTCCAAACCCTTAATGATCTTATATGTTTCAATGAGATCCCCTCTCATCCTTCTAAACTCCAGGAGCAAGGAAAAAAGAGACAATGTGCTGGAGTAACTCAATGGGTCAGGCAGCGTCTCTGGAGAACACTATCCACATCTCCTTTCTAAATGTACGTCCTTTTATTCTGAGGCTGTGCCCTCTGGTCCTGGACTCTCCCACTAGTGGAAACATCCTCTCCTGGAAGGAAGGAACTGGAGATGCTGGTTCACCCCAAAGATAGACACAAAATGCTGGAGTAACTCAGCGGGACAGGCAGCATCTCTGGAGAATGGGATTAGGTGACCTTTTTGGGTTGAGACCCTTCTTCCTCAGTAGATAAGTGGTAGGAGCAGAATTGGGCCATTCGGCCCATCAAGTCTACCCCACCATTCAATCACGGCTGATCTATCTTTCCCTCTCAACCCCATTCTGCTGCCTTCTCCCCATAACCTCTGACTCCCACACTGATCAAGAATCTGTCTATCTCTGCTTTAAATATATCCACTGACTTGGCCTCCACAGCCGTCTGTCTTCAGACAGTCTGAGTCTGAAGAAGGGTCTCAACCCGAAACATTCCTTCTCTCCAGAGATGCTGCCTGACCCGCTTTTGTGTCCTTGTTTGGGCTGAATGGTTCACCTGAGTTTTTAGTTTTAGTTTCAGTGCTTACGTTTTAGAGATACAGCGTGGAAACAGGCCCTTCGGCCCACCGAGTCCGTGCTGACCATCGATCCCCGCACAACTAACCATTGTTATATGGTTATATTGGAGCAGGTAGATGGGACTAGGGGAAAACAAATGGTCGGCACGGACTGGAAGGGCCGAGAGGGCCTGTTTCCGTGCTGTAATTGTTATATGGTTATATGGTTATATGGTTATATGGTTATATGGTTAACTAACACTATCCTACACACATACAATGGGGACATTTAAAAAAAAACATTTACACCATGCCAATTAACCTACAAACCTGCTATGTCTTTGGAGTGTGGGAGGAAACCGGAGCACCCGGAGAAAACCCACGCAGGCCACGGGGAGAGAAGGAGCAAACTCTGTCCAGACAGCGCCGGTGGTCGGGATGGAGCCCGGGTCTCCGGCAACGCCACCGTGCTGCACGTTTGCACGATTCTATCCAGGGTTCAGTCCTTTATTGGGGTGGATGTTTAATTCTGCCCGTACTGTGGGCTGCCCCCACCCCCCCACAACTTTGAAAGTAAACCCTTTATCTCACTCTCCACTCACCTACCAGATGACTAAACCACTAAAGCAGAAATCCCATGGTGTACAATTGGAAAGGGAAAGATTGAAATAGAGGCCTTAATGCGGATGAAAAGCAAACTCTAACATATCAGTGCTGGGCGCGCTGACAAAAAGTAATTTTGGTTGAGACTCCATGTGTTAAAAAGCGATAATTCCAGAAACAATTTGCCAGTTGCTATGCAATTCCTTCATCTTGAAATTGTCCCATACAGCAGCTTAATGTCGATTTTCATATCTGTTATTGAAATTAAAATGTGTTTGATTCTTTAAAAAAAAACCAAACGTTGCACTTTCATATCTGCACCCTTGATATTCACAGTGGAACATGAAAAAGCGTTTTAGACATTTAGGGGAGTGATTACTCTGGATGTCGGAGAACTGTTGGGAAAAATCTATCTCGGAGGGACTGATGTGACTCATTGTGGTGGAAACGACTGCGGATTCACCACTTGCAGAGTTGAAACAAGGCTGGAGGATGTGCAGGATTAATAGACGGTTCCTTATTTATGGAGTGGTGTTCTCTGATTGTGGATGGGGACTGTGCAGATTAAAACATCCATCACGCCTTTCCCCCGAAACCTCTCTTAACCCTCGACGCTGCACAGGGTTGCTGCACAGATTCTGCTGCAATTGGCCGTGGATTGACTTATTAAACAGTCTCTGTCTCTACTGCCAGCCGCAGCCCGAGCAGAATGAGAGGCAGCGGCGGGCGCTCTTCAGTGTCATCTACAGTGCACCCTCTCCCCCTCCCTCTCTCTCTCTCTCTCTCTCTGCTTCTCATCCCTCTGATCAGCCGAGCGCAGAGGGCCATTGAAGGGAAGGCTCGGGGGGATTACCTGCAAGTCTGGTACGTGAGAGATGGCGATGAGAGAGTACAGCGGGGCCCGCTGCTGACGACATGCTGGTGTCGCCAATCACTTACCTGGTGTCAGATGCCCACAGCCCACCTTGCCTGGTGACAACCTCCAGATAACCTCTCACCTACAGAGACTTGGGGGGCAATGGCTTTGTCTATTATTGGTGTGTGTGTGTGTGTGTATATGTGTGGGTGTTTGTGACCGTGTGTGTGTGTGCGCGTGTGTGTGCGGGTGCGTACGTGTGTGTGCGCAGGTGTGTGCGCATGTGTGCGGGTGTGTGCGCGTGTATGTGTGCGTGTGTGCGCGCATTTGTGTGTGTGCGTGCGTGCGTGTGTGTGTACGCGTGTGTGCGCGTGTATGTATGTGTGCGCACTTGTGTGCGTGTGTGTGCATGTGTGTGTGTGCGCGTGTATGTATGTGTGTGTGTGCGCGTGTGCATGTGTGTGCGCGTGTGCATGTGTGTGCGTGTGTGCGTGCGTATTTGCATGTGCGTGTGTGTGTGCTTGTGTGTGTGCGTGTGTGAGCGTGTGTGAGTGTGAGTGCGTGCGTGTGTACGCGTGTGCATGTGCGTGTGCACGTGTGTGCGTGTGCATGTGTGTGTGCGTGTGTGTGCATGTGCATATGTGTGTGTGCACGTGCATGTGTGTGTGCATGTGTGTGCGTGTGCATGAGTGTGTGCGTGTACATGTGTGTGCGTGTGCATGTGTGTGTGCGTGTATGTATGTGTGTATGCGTGTGCGCATGTGTGTGCGTGTGCATGGTGTGTGCGTATGCGTGTGTGTGTATATGCTGCCTGTCCCGCTGTTACTCCAACTTTTTGTTCCTCAGGTTCCTCCCTATATATAATGTACATATATCTATGTGTGCGTGTGCGTGGGAGTGTGTGCGTGTGTATATGCGTGTGTGCATGTGCGTGTGTGTGCGTATGTTTGTGTGTGTGCATGTGCGTGTGCATGTGCGTGCGTGAGTGCGCGTGTATATGCTGCCTGACTCACGGTTACTCCAGCTTTTTGTTCCTGAGGTTCCTCCCTATATATAATGTACATATCTATGTGTGTGTATACAGTATATGTACGCATGTATATGTGTGTATGTGTATATAGACACACTAAACTTTTACTTCTCATTTATAGTACCATGTTTACATATTCTGTTGTGCTTCTGCAAGTCAGAATGTCATTGTTCTATCTGGGACACTCGACAATAAAACATTCTTGACTTAAAGCAGATTTGAGATGATTGGGAGGGGGAGTAAGAACAGCAGCGGGCAGGGGAGACAGATTGGAGATTTATTATTCAGAGGTGCCGTTATTTTCCAAACTTCCCTCATCCATAAAAACCTGTTTTGTTTACCTTGCGATTTTTCACAGGCCATCTACCTCCGGTTAATTTGCTCTCATTTTCCAACAAAGGTTTTATATTTCCCCTCAAGGATTTGCTTCTCAAATTTAACTCTTTGCAGATACAGAGTGCCGGAGCGACTCAGCGGGACAGGCAGCATCTCTGGAGAGAAGGAGGTGGCGACATTCTGGTGCCGAGACCCTTCTTCAGGTGGCGCAGCGGTAGAGTTGCCGCCTCACAGCGCCGGAGACCCGGGTTCGATCCTGACCACAGGCGCTGTCTGTATGGAGTTTGTCCGTTCTCCCCGTGACCTGCGTGGAACCTGGTACCACAAAGACGGAGATTGTTGTAGGTTAATTGGCTTTGGTAAAAAATTGTTAGTTGTGTGTGTGTGTGTGTGTGTGTGTGTGTGTGTGTGTGTGTGTGTGTGTGTGTGTGTGTGTGTGTGTGCGCGTGTGCGTGTGCGTGTGCGTGTGCGTGTGCGTGTGCGTGTGCGTGTGCGTGTGCGTGTGCGTGTGTGTGTGTGTGTGCGTGTGCGTGTGCGCGTGTGCGTGTGTGCGTGTGCGTGTGCGTGTGCGTGGGATAGTGCTGGTGTACGGGGGGGGTATCGCTGGTCGGCACGGACTCGGTGGGCTGAAGGGCCTGTTTCCGCGCTGCATCTCTAAACTAAACTAAAACCACCATTGAAACATTGATGTTACACCAAGCGCGGCGTACACACCTCCTTGTAAATCTTTGGAGTGTGGGAGGAAGCCAGGGCACCCGGAGGAAACCCATGCGGGTCACGGGGAGAACGTGCAAACTCCTTACTGACAGCACCCGCAGTCAGGATCGAACCCGGGTCTCTGGCGCTGTGAGGCAGCGACTCTACCCGCTGCGCCACCGTGCCGCACACTGGATCGCACTTCCTCTTACCGTTTTTATACCGTTCCCCTGACTCACAGTCTGAAGAAGGGTCCTGACCCGAAACGTCACCCGTTCCTTTCTGTCCAGAGATGCTGCCTGTCCCGCTGAGTTACTCCAGCATTTTGTGTCTGTCTTCACCACATCGATGCTAGTTAGTTAGTTTAAATTTATTTTAGGGCTTGGATTCAAGATATTGCCGTCGTGGGATTTGAACCTGCCTCCCCTCGATCAATATTTCATGGCCAACACATCTTCACGCAGTACGTTAGCACTAGGGTAAAGGGCAGCAGTGCTCTGGCCTCCTGCGGTCTACAGCCCGGTAGCAGCAACGTCTGCCAGCTCCAACAGGCTGGGATTGGAAACATATTTCTGCTGATGTGATATGTCAACTAATGTGAGAGCACAAAGTAGCAGGGAAGTGAAGAACTCCAGCTAGTGTTTTATTCATAAGGAACACAAAGAATTTGTCTGCTTTTATTAATGCCATCAGCATCAAACTCCGAATAAGACCATCACAGACTACAGTTTTATAACAAGACCTGGCTTGCAGGCTCGGTGTTGCTTCATGTCAGTAGGAAAGAACTGCGGGCACTGGTTTAGAATCATAGAAAATTGGTGCAGGAGCAGGCCATTCGGCCCTTCGAGCCAGCACCGCCATTCAATGTGATCATGGCTGATCATCCAACTCAGTATCCTGTACCTGCCTTCTCTCCATACCCTCTGATCCCTTCAGCCACAAGGGCCACATCCAACTGCCTCTTAAATATGGCCAACGAACTGGTCTCAACTACCTTCTGTGGCAGAGAATTCCAGATTCACCACTCTCTGTGTGAAAAATGTTTTTCTCATCTCGGTCCTAAAAGACTTCCCCCTTATCCTTAAACTGTGACCCCTTGTTCTGGAGTTCCCCAACATCGGGAACAATCTTCCTGCATAGCCTGTCCAACCCCCTTAAGAATTTTGTAAGTTTCTATAAGATCCCCCCTAAATTCTAGCCAGTACAAGCCTAATCTATCCAGTCTTTCTTCATATGAAAGTCCTGCCATCCCAGGAATCAGTCTGGTGAACCTTCTCTGTACTCCCTCTATGGCAAGAATGTCTTTCCTCAGATTTGAAGACCAAAACTGTACGCAATACTCCAGGTGTGGCCTCACCAAAACCCTGTACAACTGCAGTAGAACCTCCCTGCTTCTATACTGAAATCCTTTTGCTGTGAATGCTCCTATACTCAAATCCTTTTGCTATGAAGACTTTCCCCTTACACCGAAATACAGACACAAAATGCCGGAGTAACTCAGCGGGACAGGCAGCATCTCTGGAGAGAAGGAATGGGTGAAGTTTCGGGTCGAGACCCTTCTTCGGACTGAGCGTCAGGGGAGAGGGAGATGCGGAGATAAGGAAGAGTGAGAGATGAAAAGAGAAGCAGATCAAGGATAGTGTAGAATGGACCATTGTCTGCCAAGAGAAGGTGATGACAAAGCTAAGAGAGATGCAATGTAACCAGGGGGACAGTCAGACTGGTCAACCTGAGTAGCACCTTCAGCAACAGACTGGTTCCACCAAGATGCAGGACAGAACGCCACAGGAGATCCTTCTTCCCTGTGGCTATCGAGCTGTACAACATCACTGGCACAGTGGCAGCGCTAGAGCTGCTGCCTCACAGCGCCAGAGACCCAGGTTCCATCCTGACCACGGGTGCTGTCTGTACAGAGTTTGCACGTTCTCCCTGTGACCTGCGTGGGTTTTCTCCGGGTGCTCCGGTTTCCCCCCACACCCCAAAGACGTGCGGGTTTGTAGGTTAATTGGCTTTGGTAAAGATTGCAAATTGTCCGTTGTGTGTAGGATAGCGTTAGTGTACGGGGTGACCGCTGGCGGGCGCGGACTCGTTGGGCCGAAGGGCCTGTTTCCAAGCTGTATCTCTAAACTAAACTAAACTACGAAGGAGTGATGGGGGATGAGACTGGTCCTTGATTATGCGCGGCACATCCCGGGAGCCTAGGCAACCAGCGCTAGGCAACCAGACCAAAATAGTGCAAACTAAAGTACATAATGCAACTTTAACAAAGTCAACTTGAGGTAGGCGAGGCAGCGATGGGAGGGCAGAGGCTGAGCTTGGGTTAAGGTTGGGGATGTCTAGTTTCGTCTTGTTTAGTTCAGAGATACAGCGCAGAAATCAGGCCCTTCGGCCCAGCATGTCCGCGCCGACCAGCGATAACTCCGCACACTAACACTATCCTACACACACTAGGGACAATTTCTTGCATTGATATCAAGCCAATTAACCTACAAGTCTTTGCAGTGTGGGAGGAAACCAGAGCACCTGGAGAAAACCCACTCGGGTCACGGGGAGAATGTAAAAACTCCGTACAGGACAGCACCAGCAGTCAATCGACAATAGACAATGACACATTATCCTGGGGCGCAGTAGCGAGCGGCGTCCCAGGATTTTGGGATTCACAAAATCTTCGCGAGCCATCTGCGTGTCGCGCAAATCACGCCCAAGAGGGACAGGCCCTTTCGGCAGAGAATTCCACAGACTCACAACTCTCTGTGGGAAAAGGTGTTTGCTTGTCTCCATTCTAAACAGCTTACCCCTTATTCTTAAACTGTGGCCCCTGGTTATGGACCCCCCCGGGTCCCTGACGCTGTGAGGCAGCAGCTCTACCCGCTGCACCGCTGCATGTGTGCAGTGTGGCTCCACAGCCTGGTGCGTGAATTTATTCCCTCCACCTACCTCCAGCCTATTAGCATTCAGAAAGTGGCCTTGCGGACAGCTGATTTTTTCTTCTCCCTATTTTATATGTAAATAGAGGTGAAATGGTTGGCAGAGATATTGTCGTTAAGTGAATAGACGGCAGCACCGTTTGAGCAGGTGAATAATACCTGACTGTTTAATAGGAGCGTGTGCGTGTGTGTACGTGTGTGTACGTGTGTGTGTGCGCGTGTGCGCGTGTGTGTGTGTGCGTGCGCGTGTGTGTGTACGTGCGTGTGTGCGTGTGTGTGTGCGTGTGTGGGGTGTGGGGGTGTGCGCGTTTGTGTGTGTGCATGTGTGTGTACATGTGTGTGTACGTGTGTGTGCGCGTGTGTGTGTGTGCATGTGTGTGCGCGTGTGTGTGTGTACATGTGTGTGTACATGTGTGTGTACGTGTGTGTGTGCGCGTGTGCGCGCGTGTTTGTGTGCATGTGCGCGCGTGTGTGTGCGCGTGTGTGCGCGTATGGGTGTGTACATGTGTGTGTACATATGTGTGTACGTGTGTGTGCGCGTGTGTGGGGTGTGTGTGTGCGCGTGTGCGCGTGTGTGTGTGTACATGTGTGTGTACATATGTGTGTACGTGTGTGTGTGCGCGTGTGCGCCTGTGTGTGTGTGCGTGTGCGCGTGTGTGTGTGTGCATGTGCGCGCGTGTGTGTGCGTGTGTGTGCGCGTGTGGGTGTGTGTAACAGGCAAAATAACCCCATTAAACTTATTAAACTGAATGATCAAAGAATGGAGCAGAGAATTTTATTTTAAAAAGAGCTATTATCACAATCAGTGCCAACAGTGTTGTCACAAACTATAAAATGAAGAAACAAACCTGTTTCAACTCACAGTAATTATCATTTCTTGTAATTGGGACAATTTCTTCCCGGCTGTTATCAGGCAAGCGAACCATCCTTTCACCAACTAGAGAGCGGGCCTAAGCTGCATCACTCAGATCCCACGGACTATCTTTAATCCGTCTTTTCTGGACTTTGGAAAGACACAGAATGCTGGAGTGACTCAGCAGGACAGGCAGCAGCATCTGTGGAGAGAAGGAATGGGTGACGTTTCGGGTCGAGACCCTTCTTCAGACTTACTTGCCAACACAACGAACAAACCTGTATGTCTTTGGAATGTGGGAGGAAATCGGAGCACCCAGAGAAAACCCACGTGGTCCCAGGAAGAACATACAAACTCTGTGCAGACAGCACCCGTAGTCAGAATCTTGCACTAAATGTTATTCATATTTTCGATTTTCCAGCATCTGCAGTTCCTTCTTGAACATTTTGTTGGCTTATTTCCTTCGCTCCTTAGGTGCTGCCGCACCCGGTGAGTTTCTCCAGCACTTTTGTCTACCGTTATTCATAGAAACATAGAAAATAGGTACAGGAGCAGTGAATGGCGGTGCTGGCTCGAAGGGCCGAATGGCCTCCTCCTGCTATATTTTCTATGTTTCTATGTGAGGCGACGTCTGGCTATTAAAGATGTAAAAATAATCATTTATTTTTGCACCGAGTTTAATCGACCTGACGTATCCGGGGGCCCAAAGATGGCCATCGATGGACAGGGCTGTAGAGGTATTCCAGTGACAGTAGACATTATATTAAAATAGCAGGACAAAAAATTATGTAATCATGGATAAATGAAAAACATATGGCTCAGATGACAGTGTGGGCCTGAACATCTGTCACATTTATCCCCCACCTCTGGATAAATCCCAGACAGTCTTGATTTATCCCAACGTTTAAGAAACAGTTAGACAGGTGGATAGGATAGACAACAATGCTGGAGAAACTCAGCGGGTGAGGCAGCATCTATGGAGTGAAGGAATAGGTGACGTCACCTATTCCTTCGCTCCATAGATGCTGCCTCACCCTTAAGGGTCTCGATCTGAAACGTCACCTATTCCTTCGCTCCATAGATGCTGCCTCACCCGCTGAGTTTCTCCAGCATTTTTGTCTACCTTCGTTTCTCCAGCATCTGCTGTTCCTTCTTAAACAGGTACATGGATAGGCCAGGTTTGGAGGGATATGGACCAAACGCGGGCAGGTGGGACGAGTGTAGATGGGACGTGTTGGCCGGTGTGGGCACGTTGGGCTGAACAGGGCTGGTTCCACGCTGTATCACTCTATGACTCTATGAGACTATCTGTTACAGAAGCAGCATTGAAAAATGAAATGCCTGTTGCCAGGATGAGAGGAGGGAGTTGCTGACAATGTTATTAGTGGAGGTCTGTACTGCCCCAGGTCAGGGACGAAACACTATTGCATTTGCTATGAACTGAGACGGACTACATTAACACTTGGCTCACCCTGACAATCTCAGCGATGTGGAGGTGATGGAAATGGAAATGGATCCCGGTTGCCTGGGTAACGTACATGTAACTTAGAAACATAGACAATAGGTGCAGGAGGAGGCCATTCGGCCCTTCGAGCCAGCACCGCCATTCAATGTGATCATGGCTGATCATCCCCAATCAGTACCCCGTTCCTGCCTTCTCCCCATATCCCGTGACTCCGCTATCTTTAAGAGCCCTATCTAGCTCTCTCTTGAAAGAATCCAGAGAACCTGCCTCCACCGCCCTCTGAGGCAGAGAATTCCACAGATTTTTCCTTATCTCAGTCCCAAATGGCCGACCCCCTTATTCTTAATGTATCCTGTATCTGTACACTGTTGATTGTATTCATGTGAAGTATTTCCACTGACTGGATAGCACGCGACAAAACAGCCTTTCACAAGTTCACAAGTTATAGCAGTAGAATTAGGCCATTCGGCGCAACAAGTCCACTCTGCCACTCAATCATGGCTGATCTCTGCCTCAATAGACAATAGGGGCAGGAGTGGACCATTCGGCCCTTCGAGCCAGCACCGCCATTCAATGTGATCATGGCTGATCATCCCCAATCAGTACCCCGTTCCTGCCTTCTCCCCATATCCCGTGACTCCGCTATCTTTAAGAGCCCTATCTAGCTCTCTCTTGAAAGCATCCAGAGAACCGGCCTCCACCGCCCTCTGAGAGCCGGCACGGTGGCGCAGTGGTAGAGCTGCTGCCTCACAGCGCCAGAGACCCGGGTTCGATCCCGACTACGGGCGCTGTCTGTACGGAGTTCGTACGTTCTCCCCGTGACCTGCGTGGGTTTTCTCCGAGACCTACGGTTTCCTCCCGCACTGCTAAGGCGTACAGGTTTGTAGGTAGGTGAGCGGGGATCGCCGGTCGGCGCGGACTCGGTGGGCCGAAGGGCCTGTTTCCGCGCTGTATCTTTAAACTAAACTAAACTTCCCGGTGTAAAGGAACTGAAGGGTTTATGTGAACATTTCATGAGCGTTTATCTTATAAAAATTTAACGCGTTCCTGAAGGATGACAAGCTGAAGGACGCAAAGTTTTGAGGGATGATTAGCAGTGAGGAGAAGAAGTTTAATGAATCTTCAGTTGCTAAACACTTTAATTATCCTGCCCATTCCCACACAGACCTTTCTGTCCTCGGTCTCCTCCATTGTCAGAGTGGGGCTAAACACAAATTGTAGGAGCAGCAGCTTATACTTCGCTTGGGCAGCTCACAGCCCAGTGGTAGGAATATTGATTTATCTCACTTAGAAACATAGAAACATAGAAAATAGGTGCAGGAGTAGGCCACTCGGCCCTTCGAGCCTGCACCGCCATTCAATATGATCATGGCTGATCATCCAACTCAGTATCCTGTACCTGCCTTCTCTCCATACCCCCTGATCCCTTTAGCCACAAGGCCCACATCTAACTCCCTCTTAAATATAGCCAATGAACTGGCCTCAACTACCTTCTGTGGCAGAGAATTCCACAGATTCACCACTCTCTGTGTGAAAAATGTTATCCTTATCTCATCCTAAAGGAATTCCCCCTTATCCTTAAACTGTGACCCCTTGTTCTGGACTTCCCCAACATCGGGAACAGTCTTCCTCAATCTAGCCTGTCCAACCCCTTAAGAATTTTGTAAATTTCTATAAGAAACTTCAAGTAGCCCCGTCATTCCCTCTCTCTCCATCCCTCCCCCACCCAAGTCGCACCAGCTTCTCGTTTTCACCCAACAAACAGCGAACAACGGCCTGTTTCCTTTATCATCGTTACCTTTTTGCATATCTTTCATTCATGGTTTTTTATCTCTCCACATCACCGTCTGTATTTCCCATTTCCTTTATCCCTAGCCAGTCTGAAGAAGGGTCTCGACCCGAAACGTCACCCGTTCCTTCTCTCCAGAGATGCCGCCCGTCCCGCTGAGTTACTGCGGCATTTGGTGTCTATGTTAAATGAATCTTTGACAGGTGTGTGCTGTGGTAATTGTCACAGGTAAGCCCAGAGGATCGCAGGTCTCCGCACCTGCTGCGCAGTCAGCTGGGAAATCCTGGTGACGTTGCGATTACTCCGACAGTAGTCAGGGTTAATTAAGTTCCACTCACCAATTAGACGTCAAGGAAAACCAACAGATTGGGAGAGGATTGAGAACACGTCACATTAGTCAGCGGTAGAGTCGCTGCCTCACAGCGCCAGAGACCCGGGTTCGATCCTGACTACGGGCGCTGTCTGTACGGAGTTTGTACGTTCTCCCCGTGACCTGCGTGGGTTTTCTCTGAGAACTTTGGGTTTCCTCCCACACACCAAAGACACACAGGTTTGCAGGTGAATTGGCTTGGTATAAATATAAATTGTCCCTAGTGTGTGTAGGATAGTGTTAGTGTGCGGGGATCGCTGGTCGGTTTGGACTTGGTGGGCCGAAGGGCCTGTTTCCGCGCTGTATCTCTGAACTAAACTAAACCATATAGTGCAGGAAGGAACTGCAGATGCTGGTTTAAACCGAGGATAGACGCAAAATGCTGGAGTAACTCCGCGGGACAGGCAGCCTCTCTGGAGAGAAGGAATGGGTGGCGTTTCGGGTCGAGGCCCTTCTTCAGACCAAATTTAGTTCAAGTAAATCTGTAATAGTCATGTACGCAGGGATTAGATTAAAAAAGTTCAACATCAAATCAACAAAAATCAACATAGCCTTGTATGGATATAAAGTTTGTGAGAGAGAGCTGTGTGGTTTAGCTTAGTTATACAGCCCTCAATAAAGTGTATGGTAATATTAACCAGATGTTGATGGAACACAGCTGCATGGCTGGACTGCCATTTTATCCACAGTCAGCAGATTTACCATTGAGGGAGACCATCTATGAAAATATTTTAGCCAATAAACACTAATAAATGACATGTAACTTTTTATTTAGTTTTAGGACAGCCTGGTGTTTATTGGAGGGGCATGTTGGAACTGCCGTGTGTAAGAAGGGACTGCAGATGCTGGTTTAAACCGAAGACAGACGCAAAAAGCTGGAGTAACTCAGCGGGACGGGCAGCCTCTCTGGAGGAGAAGGAATGGCCGACGTTTCGGGTCGAGACCCTTCTTCATGTTGCGCCACTCTCGTGCAACGTTGCACAACGCAGAACAAAGCAGGGGAATTCCTTGCCGCAGGAGGCCGAACTAGAGGGCACAGCCTCAGAATTAAAGGGCGTTCTTTTAGGAAGGAGATGAGGAGAAATGTCTTTAGTCAGAGGGTGGTGAATCTGTGGAGAGCAAGTCGGCGGATATTTTTAAGGCAGAGATGCAGTAGGTAGATTCTTGATTAGTGCGGGTGACAGAAGATATAGGGAGAAGGCAGGAGAATGGGGTTAGGAGGAAGGGATAGATCGGCCGTGATTGAATGGCGGAGTAGACTTGATGGGCCGAATGGCCTAGTTGTGCTCCTATCCCTTATGACGTTTCGATATGATACGATAGAACTTTATTTATCCCAGGAGGGAAATTGATCTGCCGACAGTCATAAACACACAGAAGGCATGAAACATGAAAATATATGAAACATGACATTAAAGTGACGAGTGGAAAGGATTGGGGGGGGGGGGGGGGGTGCAAAGATTGGGGAGGGGAGCCAGTCTCAGTCTACCCCACGACAGACAGGGGAGCAGTTTGATAGCCACAGGGAAGAAGGATCTCTTGTGAGCACTATTTTCTTTTAAACAATGGTATTTTTCACATGCCTTCAGCATTTGATTTCTCTCCTGTCTCCCTTGGAAAGAATTGATGTGCGGACCTTGCTTGGCTGCCCAAACCAATGGCTTGGTGATAACTCTAAACTCTTTTGTGTTGTGTTCAGCTCTGGGCAGCGTGCTGGAGGAACGATGTCGCCAAGCTGGGAAAGGTGCAGAGAGCATTTACGAGGATGTTGCCGGGACTCGAGGGGCCGGAGCTACAGGGAGAGGCTGAGCTGGCGGGGACTCTATTCCTTGGAGTGCAGGAGGATGAGGGGCGATCTTAGAGAGGTGTGCAAACTCACGAGAGGAATAGATCGGGTAGACGCACAGAGTCTCTTGCCCAGAGTAGGGGAATCGTGAACCAGAGGACATAGGTTCAAGGTGAAGGGGGGGGGGGGAAGATTAAATAGGAATCCGAGGGATAACATTTTCACACAAAGGGTGGCGGGTGTATGGAACGAACTGCCAGAGGAGATAATTGCTGGGGCTATCCAAACATTAAAAAAACATTTAAACAGGTACATGGATAGGACAGGTTTAGAGGGATGTGGGCCAAATGCTGGCAGGTGGGACTAGTGTAGATGGGGCTTGTTGGCTGGTTGTTGGATGGCTCTCCCCCATCCCACCCCTCCCCCTCCCCCCCCCCCCCCAACGCTCCCCCCCCACATTCAGTCTGAAGAAGGGTCCCGACCTGAAACATCACCTATCCATGTTCTCCACAGATGCTGCCTGACCCGCTGAGTTACTCCAGCACTCTGTGTCTTTTTAAAAAAGAAGTGAAGATTGTTTTGGGACTTGCATGAGTTAATCCCAGATCGGGCCAATTGTGCCGAATTACCACAGCCGGAGATAAAGTTCAGGCACAGAGTCCCAGCGTAGAGCTTTAAACAAAAGAAATGCCAGGTCAATGCAGACACATTGTACGTTGGTGAATATTGTGTTCAGTTATAAACTGCTGTGGTCAGGGTGCAGAGAGGCTTTTACCCAGAGTAGGGGAATCAGCAACCAGAGGACATAGGTTTAAGGTGAAAGGGGCTAGCTTTAGTTTAGTTTAGAGATACAACGCAGAAACAGGCCCTTCGGCCCACCGAGCCCGTGCCGACCAGCGATCCCCGCACATTAGCTCTACCGCACCCACTAGGGACAATTCTACATTTACACCAAGCCAATTAACCTACAAACCTGCACGCCTTTGGAGTGTGGGAAGATACCGAAGATCTCGGAGAAAACCCACGCAGGTCACGGGGAGAACGTGCAAACTCCGTACAGACAGCACCGGTAGTCGGGATCGAACCCGGGTCTCCGGCGCTGCGAGGCAGCAACTCTACCCGCCGCGCCACCGTGTGTGACAACTATACACTCTCGACTCCAGAGATGATGTCTGCTTCGTATCTGTTCTCCTCTTCATGTTCACGCTAATGTGTGGGAATCGGAGCTAAGATAACTCTTGGACAGACCAACTCCACAATCAATGAAACTGCAATCACCAAACTTTCCAGTGACTGGCTGCAGATCGGAAAGAAGCAGTGAAGGAGGAGGTGTCCAAACGACAAATCAATATCAGCGGAATTAAATATTGATTGGTGTTTATTCTGATCACTTTCCTTTAGATTCCTAAAACACCGTCATCCCACAAAATCTATGCCACGCCAAACGCTGTATTTACCGGCTAACACACGACAAAGTCTTAAGAGAGTGTTAAGGGCCTGTCCCACTTTCACGACCTAATTCATGACCTTTTTCACTCGTGGACATTTTTCACCAGGCTAGAAAAAACGCCAGTTCACTCCATGGTCAATTTGTCCCTTCCCACCCAAACCACCCCCTCCCTGGGAACTTTCCCTTGCAACTGCAGGAAATGCTACACTTGTCGCTTTACCTCCCCCCCTTGACTCCATCCAAGGACCCAAGCCGTCTTTCCAGGTGCGGCCGAGATTCACCTGCACCTCCTCCAACCTCATCTACTGCATCCGCTGCTCTAGGTGTCAGCTGCTCTACATCGGTGAGACCAAGCGCAGGCTTGGCGATCGCTTCACCCAACACCTCCGCTCGGTTCGCAATAACCAACCTGATCTCCCGGTGGCTCAGCTCTTCAACTCCCCCTCCCATTCCGAATCCGACCTTTCTGTCCTGGGCCTCCTCCATGGCCAGAGTGAGGACCACCGCAAATTGGAGGAGCAGCACCTCATATTTCACTTGGGCAGTTTACACCCCAGCGGTATGAACATTGACTTCTCCAATTTCCGGTAGTCCTTGCTTTCTCCCTCCTTCCCCTCCCCTTCCCAGCTCTCCCACAGCCCACTGTCTCCGCCTCTTCCTTTCTTCTTCCTGCCCCCTACCCCCTCATCAGTCTGAAGAAGGGTCTCGACCCAAAACGTCGCCTAGTCCTTCGCTCCATAGATGCTGCCTCACCCGCTGAGTTTCTCCAGCATTTAGTTCAGTTCAGTTTAGTTTATTCTCACGATGTACCGAGGTACAGTGAAAAGCTTTTGTTGCGCGCTAACTGTCCATGGACCTGTCTAACTGTTTCTTAAACGATGGGATAGTCCCACCCTCAACTACTCCTCTGGCAGCTCGTTCCATACACCCACCACCCTTTGTGTGAAAAAGTTACCCCTCAGATTCCTATTAAATCTTTTCCCCTGCACCTTAAACCTATGTCCTCTGGCGCTCGATTCACCTACTCTGGGCAAGAGACTGAGCGTCTACCCGAACTGTGTTGTATGTTCTCGTCTTGGTCAACCATGTTAGAGTTGATGTCCATCCACTCTCTCCACACTACACCCTGTATCTCTGAACTGAACTAAACTACACACGGGAGGGTAATTTACAGGGTCAATTAACCTACAAACCCACGCACATCTTTGGGATGTGGGAGGAAACCGGAGCACCCGGAGGAAAACCCACGCGGTCACGGGGAGAGCGTACGAACGCCACACACAGACTGCGCCCGTGCACAGGATCGAAGCCAGTTTCTCAGGCGCTGCGAGCAGCGGCTCTACCCGCTGCGCCACTGTGCTGCCCGCTGGTTAGAACCAGAGAACTTTAAATCATTCAAACTATCGATGACACATCGTTAGTTGAATAATTCCGAATACATCGGTTTCTAATGAAAAACCTCTGCCTAATTTGCTAACTTTGACTTAATTTGTCAGCTCTCCCAGTTCAAATATTAATGAACAAATCGTGGCAATTAATTTATCGTGGCACAAGCAATAGTCTAATGTACTCTCATTACGAGAGGTGACATCATGTAACCGATACTCACTGAAGTAACTGTGCCAACTGATGTAGCGTTAGTTTCTGGGATTATAACTCACTTTGAAACTCAGTCACACACTAGTTCTGTGTTGTCCCACTTTCTCATCCACTCCCTACACACAATGTGGGCAGTTCACAGAGGGCCGTTTAACCTACAAACCCGCACGTCTTTGGGTTGTGGGAGGAAACCGGAGCACCCGGAGAAAACCCACGCAGGTCACCGGGAGAACGTGCAAACTCCACACACACACACACACACACACACACACACACACACACACACACACACACACACACACACACACACACACACACACAGACACACACATCACACACACACACACACACACACACGGCACACGCACACGGCGCACACGCGCACCGCACACAACACACACCACACACACACACACACACACACACACACACACACACACACACACACACACACACACACACACACACACACACACACACACACACACACACACACGCACACACACACCACACACACACCATAACCATATAAAATATAACCATATAACAATTACAGCACGGAAACAGGCCCTCTCGGCCCTTCCAGTCCGTGCCGACCCCTAGTCCCATCTACCTGCACTCAGACCATACCCCTCCATTCCCTTCACGTCCATATACCTATCCACTTTACTCTTAAATGTTAAAATCGATCCTGCCTCCACCACTTCTGCTGGAAGCTGATTCCACACAGCCACCACCCTCTGAGTAAAGAAGTTCCCCCTCACGTTACCCCGAGGGTAACACACACACACACAGCACCCTAGTCAGGATCGAACCGGGAGACTCTGGCTCTGCGAAGATTCAGGTTCACTCTAATTACTTGATTAAAACAGGTGCTGCCTGTGTGGAGTCTGCACGTTCTAGCTGTGACCGCGTGGTTTTTCTCCGGGTGCCCCGGTTTCCACGTGCGGGTTTGTAGGTTAATTTACGGCGGGCCGATTGACCTACACACCCGCACGTCTTTGGGATGTGGGGAGGAAACCGGAGCACCCGGAGAAAACCCACGCAGGTCACCGGGAGAACGTACAAACTCCATACAAACAGCGCCCGTAGTCAGGATCAAACCCGGGTCTCCGGCGCTGTAACAGCGCAACTCTGCCGCTGCGCCACCGTGCCGCCCAGCGTAGAAACATCCTCTCTACGTCCACTCTATCCACGCCTTTCACTCTTAGCTGCCCTGGAGCGTAGAATCAGTTCCCACTCTGTAATTGTTTCCTGGGCTAAATCAGCAAAACACAAATTAGCCAAAATACAAAAGTCGACTTTTACACTTTAAACTCATGGAGGTCAAATAAAGCCCTTTGACGGCAGAGGAGTGGACAAAAGACTGACTTGATTTACTATCCACGCTTAAATAATATGCCATTTTAAGCCGCTCAAGGGCCTGTCCCACTTACGTGACCTTTTTCAGCGACTGCCGGCACCCGTCCTAGATCGCCGAAAATGTCTAACACGTTGAAAATCCAGCGGCGACCAGAAAGACGCTACGACTCTTTGGGCGACCGAGAGACGACACGGTCGCACAGTAGGTATGTTACAAAACCTACCTTGAGCGGCGCTGAAGTTCTGCCGCTCCCCGTGTGCGCGACTTTGGTGCCTTTCAGAGGGGGGCGGGTTTATAATGCCGCTTTTCTCCAGACAGGGCAAGTCGATCCATCTCAGGGGATTTCATCGCTAAAGAGAAATCGCTCCGACATTTGTTTTATGAAGGTATTTTTAAACTACGCTAGATCATTTATTAGCTAGAGTAGTTTAAAAATCATCTTCTAAAGCCCTGAGCGCCGACAACGGGACGGACCTTACGTAGGGGATAAAAGAAGGTACAGTTTATTTTTACATAAAAACGTGGTTCTTAGGAAGCCTTTAATCACATTTTCATGTTGCGAAAAGGGGACAAAAAATATATAGGAACCGGCAGTGTTTTTCCTGCCGACTGGGTGTTAATTTCACCGCAAACCGCAACGTTCCAATCCACCGCGTTCCGCTAAAACCCACTCGCAAGTTGATTTAAATGGCCATTAATTCACGGGAATTAAACACTAAATTCCTTCCATTTGGCCTATAAATTCATGAAAATGAGATTTAAAAATCATTTAAAATTGTGAATTATAGTGTGAATGTTATTTGGACACTTAGGCTATTTAAAAATGTTTATCTTTTCTTAAGAAATGGATAGATGTTTAGATCTAGTAATTGAATTTTGTAATTAGCTACAATTGGGTAACTAACTAATTATATGCTTTAATTTCAGGTCATCCAAGTAAGATTGTTTCATATTTGTTTCAGAATGCTTCAATCTATAATAACTGAAAATTTCATTCAGCTCTCTTAATTTTTAAGAAAGTTATGGGCTTTTGACTGTCCTCAATCACAGCTTTTGTGTTAAGTCAATAGGGGAACAAGATGCTAATTTTCCGAGTATGAAAATGGCCATAACTTTTTTAATACTGAAGATATGAAAGTGAATTAGGTGTCAAATTAAACTTATTTTTATGCTTTATCTGATAAATGGGATAAATTGCAGACTTGAATTTTTAAATCTCAAAATTTTGTAACATTGCTACATACAGGCAACACCCTGGAGACATGTCGCGGGTGCAGGCAGTCCCCGAAAAGGTCGCGTAAGTGGGACAGGCCCTTTAGTCATAAAATTATTTTTGACATCTAAAAAATATTCAGGACAGTGGAGCGAGTTGTGGGAAAAAAGCAACTATTTTTCCACTGTGAAAGGTAGCTGTTCTAGAATTCTCACGTAAATCTTGAGTGGTCACAGTTCAGGTGAAAGGGGCTTTTGTTGGTTGAGTTGACCACAATATTTTGAGGTGTGAGCTGGTTTATCGGCTTTGAGTCCTCCTCATGCTAGTTGTTTAGTTAACTCTTAGAAAGGACTGGGTAGAGTGGATGTGGAGAGGATGTTTCCACTAGTGGGAGAGTCCAGGACCAGAGGCCACAGCCTCAGAATTAAAGGACGTTCCTTTGGGAAGGGATTTCTTTAGCCAGAGTGTGGTGAATAGACAATAGACAATAGGTGCAGGAGGAGGCCATTCGGCCCTTCGAGCCGGCACCGCCATTCAATAGACAATAGACAATAGACAATAGGTGCAGGAGGAGGCCATTCGGCCCTTCGAGCCGGCACCGCCATTCAATGTGATCATGGCTGATCATCCCCAATCAGTACCCCGTTCCTGCCTTCTCCCCAAATCCCCTGACTCCTCTATCTTTAAGAGATAGAGGATTCTGTGGAATTTGTGGAATTCTTTGCCACAGACGGCTGTGGAAGCCAAAGTCAGTGGATATTTTTAAAGCAGAGATAGATAGAATCTTGATCAGTGCAGGTATCAGGGGTTATGGGGAGAAGGCAGGAGAATGGGGTGAGGAGGGAGAGATAGATCAGCCGTGATTGAATGGCGAAGTAGACTTGATGGGCCGAATGGCCAAATTCTGCTCCTATCACGTGGCTCTATGACCCACACCCACACCAGGTCCCTCTTTATACGGGGAGTTAAATTGCATCCGATGTCATTCATGTCGTTCCTCAGCAAAGCAGGATGAACAGGCAGGCAGCTTTGCTATTTCACGGTGCCAGCCCCGAATCAATAGAAAACCCATTAGTAAACTCCCAGCAAGGCAGGCTGCAATCTACACACCGCGAGGCAGACATCAATAAGCAGTTCAAAACGTGAAGCATATAACATTCTTAAGGGATTAGACAGGCTCAATGCAGGAAAAATCAGTTCCTGATGTTGGGGGAGTCCAGATCCAGGGGTCACACAGTTTAAGAATGAGGGGTCGGCCATTTAGGACTGAGATGAGGAAAAACCTTTTTCTCACCCAGAGGAGTTTTTTTTGAAAAAAAAAAAATTCTGTGGAATTCTCTGCCACAGAAGGCAGTGGAGGCCGATTCACTGGATGGTTTCAAGAGAGAGTTAGATTTAGCTCTTAGGGGCTAACGGGATCAAGGGAGATGGGGAGAAGGCAGGAACGGGGTACTGATGGGGGATGATCAGCCATGATCACATTGAGTGGCGGTGTTGGCACAAAGGGCCGAATGGCCTCCTCCTGCACCTATTGTCAGTGTTTCTGTGTTTTCCATGAATGAATAACAAACTATTCCATCCAATCACCAGCGACACACCTACAGTCTCCACGGTTACTCTCTCGCGTGTGATTCCTGCGATTGCAAAGTGTAAGATTTATAAAATTAATCATTGATAAAACATATACATGGAGGGGTATGGTCTGAGTGCAGGTAGATGGGACTAGGGGAAAACAAATGGTGGGCACGGACTGGAAGGGCCGAGAGGGCCTGTTTCCGTGCTGTAATTGTTATATGTTTATATGGTTATACTGTTGGCAGCTGTATCGAGCCTGAACGCGGATTTACAATTCCTTCCACGTTGTGAAGATCGCGGTGATTATGTTCAGGAAGACAACCGACATGAAGATGATAATAAGTGACACTGTCCGGTCACGTGACAAGTCACGGCTGGGGGAGTCCAGAACCAGGGGCCACAGTTTAAGAATAAGGAATAAGCCATTTAGAGCGGAGACGAGGAAACACATTTTCTCACAGAGAGTGGTGAGTCTGTGGAATTCTCTGCCTCAGAGGGCGGTGGAGGCCGGTTCTCTGGATGCTTTCAAGAGAGAGCGAGATAGGGCTCTTAAAGATAGCGGAGTCAGGGGATATGGGGAGAAGGCAGGAACGGGGTACTGATTGGGGATGATCAGCCATGATCACATTGGATGGTGGTGCTGGCTGGAAGGGCCGAATGGCCTACTCCTGCAACTGTTGTCTATTGGTATTTGTTGTCTTGCACACGCAAGGTATGCAAACAGTCACCACATCAAGGGCGGCGACAAAGTCACAAAGTGTCCCGTGTTAACCACACCGTATTTAACACGTTCCCTTGCGGCAGTATGGTGGAGCGGCGGTAGAGTTGCTGCCATACTGGTTCGATCCCAACCACGGGTGCGGACTGTACGGAGTTTGTACGTTCTCCCCGTGACCCGCGGGGTTTCCACCAAAGATCTTCAGTTTCCTCCCACACTCCAAAGACGTGCAGGTTTGTAGGTGAATTGGCTTGGTGTAAGTGCACGTTGTCCCTAGTGGGTGTCGGGTAGCGCTAGTGTGCGGGGGGATCGCTGGTCGGCGCGGTCTCGGTGGGCCGAAGGGATTGTTTCCGCGCTGTATCTCTAAACTAAACCAAACATTCGTGGTCACCCTGAGTTCTCGGCTGTTCCCCCACGCCGGGTCCCCCTTTGTTCTCCCCCCCCCACCCCCCACCCCCCGGCCCTCACAGCGGTCATCCCAGATGTATGTGTCAATGTTCCCTCTGCAAGGGTACACTTTACACCCATGTTATGTTTAGTTGATGTTTAGCGCAATCGAGCACAGAGTCACCAGTTGCCCCAAACACCGGCCACCGATAGGTGAACGAGGTCTGACTGACCTGGACGATGACACGTTGGCCTGGCTCGCCTCAACGGAGCTGCAGGTCTAAAAGACACACGACAGAAGCAGAAGAAGCGCAAAGTGGAGAAACAACACCTCATATTTCGCTTGGGCAGCTTTCACATTCACATTGTATGAACATTCACTGCTCTAACTCCGTAACCCTTGCTTTCCCTCTCTCTCCATCCTTCCCCCACCCAGCTCCCACCAGTCCGACTGTCCTCGTTTACATTTTGTCTCTGTTTGCTTTGTTGCCACCTTCTCCTAGCGAACAACGATTTATTCTACATTCTCCTTGATCTCCATCCCCTTTGTCTCTTTTCACACCTTACACTTCCTTATCTCTGTATCTCCCTCTTCCCAACTCAGTCTGGAGGGTCTCGACCCGAAACGTCACCCATTCCGTCTCTCCAGAGATGCTGCCTGTCCCGCTGAGTTACTCCAGCATTTTGTGTCTTTCTTCAGTTTAAACCAGCATCTGCAGTTCCTTCCTACAACAATATGTTTAGTTTAGTTTAGTTTATTGTCACGTGTACCGAGGTACAGTGAAAAGCTTTTGTTGCGTACTAACCAGTCAGCGGAAAGACAATACGTGATCACAATCGATCCGTTCACAGTGTACAGATACAGGATAAGGGAATAATGTTTAGCGCAAGGTAAAGCCAGCAAAGTCCGATCGAGGATAGTCCGAGGGTCACCAATGAGGTAGATAGTAGTTCAGCACTGCTCTCTGGTTGTGGTAGGATGGTTCAGTTGCCTGATAACAGCCGGGATGAAACTGCCCCTGAATCTGGAGGTGTGCGTTTTCACACTTCTGTACCTCTTGCCCGATGGGAGAGGGGAGAAGAGGGAGTGACTGGGGTGAGACTGGTCCTTGGTGATGCTGCTGGCCTTGCCGAGGCAGCGTGAGATTTTGTGCGGCTTCCAGGGTCTCGAACCACGCGCTATGGACGTGGAACGAGGAAGGAATTCCAGCTCGGTTACTCCGGCGCTTTGTGTCTATTTTTTTTAGTAACCAAGCATCTGCAGTTCCTGGCGTCTCCAACATTTCTCGTTTAGTTTTAAAGATACGACGCGGGGAAGGGGAAACAGACAGGCTCACGGGAGAGAGATGATGTCGGGGCCGCGAGAACGTGCAAACTCTGTACAGGCATGCGCCCGTAGTCGGGATGGAACCCGGGTCTCTGGCGCTGTGAGGCAGCGACTCTACCGCTGTGCCACCGTGACGCCCAATATCTGCAGTCTGCTGCAGCACCACGGGCTGGTTCACATCTATTACAAACCCCATTAGTGTGAGAGGTAATTTAACACGGGGATAAGACAGGCAAGACCAAATCGTGCTGGATTGGGGAATAAGGCCGAACGGGTTTTATATTACACTGAAGCTGGAGAAGGTTAGAATCATAGATTATAGGTTTGGCAACAAAGCAAAACAAAATGTATTCTGTGATGCATCGCCCCAGCCTTCTCGTCAGGTCCTTTTCTTTGGAATGTATAATCGTTCAGATGTAAAATTGATATGTGTTCTGCAGCAACTCACGTAAAACTAATTTTAGTTTAAGTTTTGTTTATAATTTCATAAGTGATTGGAACAGAATTAGGCCATTCGGCCCATTAAGTCTACCCCGCCATTCAATCACGGCTGATCTATCTCTCACCTCCGAACCCCATTCTCCTGCCTTCTCCCCATAACCCCTGACACCCGTACTGATCAAGATTCTATCTATCTCTGTCTTAAATATATCTACTGACTTGTCTCCACAGCCTTCAGTGGCAAATAATTCCACAGATTCACCACCCTCTGACTAAATCTCCTTCCTAAAAGAATGTCCTTTAATTCTGAGGCTGTGCCCTCTGGTCCTAGACTCTCCCACTGGTGGAAACATCCTCTCCACATCCACTCTATCCAGGGCTTACACAATTCACTATTACACTGCAGTCTTTAGACAATAGGTGCAGGAGTCGGCCATTCGGCCCTTCGAGCCAGCACCGCCATTCAATGTGATCATGGCTGATCATCCCCAATCAGTACCCCGTTCCTGCCTTCTCCCCATATCCCCTGACTCCGCTATCTTTAAGAGCCCTATCTAGCTCTGTCTTGAAAGCATCCAGAGAACCGGCCTCCACCGCCCTCTGAGGCAGAGAATTCCACAGACTCGCAAACTCTCTGTGAGAAAAAGTTGTTGCCTCGTCTCAGTTCTAAATGGCTTACTCCTTATTCTTAAACTGTGGCCCCTGGTTCTGGACTCCCCCAACATCGGGAACATGTTTCCTGCCTCTAGTGTGTCCAATACCTTAACAATCTTATATGTTTCAACAAAATCCCCTCTCTTCCTTCTAAACTCCAGAGTGTACAAGCCCAGCCGCTCCATTCTCTCAGCGTATGACAGGCCCGCCATAGAAACATAGAAAATAGGTGCAGGAGGAGGCCATTCGGCCCTCTGAGGCCCTCTTTCTGCTGACTAGTTAACATGCTAGCAAACGTATGGCCAGGGGCTGGCACGGACATGATGGGCTGAACGGCCTCCTCCTGTGTTGTGATTGCAGATGGTGTCCTTGCTTCTCGGTACATTATCAATCCATTTCCTTGCCAAGAAAGGTTTTACTGCAAAACTGAAGCATTAAAATGACACTGCACTAAATAACGTAGCGAGCCTGCCCTGATAACTTTAATTAACTATTGATTGTTAGTGTCGTAGCTCAAATGCTTTTAACGCACCACATCTTTTATGGCCCCTCTCGGAATTATTTGTCCAAAATGCAGCGGGTTCTGCCAGTCAACCATCTCGCTCTTCAGACACTAAGGTAAAATATTCCTCAGGAGAATGTCAGCTTGATCTAAGAGGCTCTGCCAATGAGTACTGGGGCGTACATATTAGCATAGTTCCCAATGTACAGGATGGATCCAAATACTGGGGCAGCATGAGAGGCAGAAACTGTGGTCACCTCTCCTTAGAGAGAAAAGAGGGCGGGGAGGGGAGGGCGAAAACAGAGAGAGAGAGAGGAGAGAGAGAGAGGGAGAGAGGAGGCGAAAAAAGAGGAAGAGAGAGAGAGAGAGGAGAGAGAGGGGAGAGAGAGGGAGAGAGAGGAGGGATAGAGGGAGAGAGAGAGAGAGAGAGGAGAGAGAGGGAGGGAGAGAAGAGAGGAGAGAGAGAGAGAGGGAGAGGGAGAGAGGGAGAGAGGGGAGCAAGAAGATGGGAGAGAGAGAGGAGAGAGAAAGAGAGGGGAGGAGAGAGAAAGAGGGGAGAGAGAAAGAGGAGAGAGAGAGAGAGGGAGAGGGAGGAGAGGGGAGAAAGAGAGGGGAGCAATTAGAGAGGTAGAAAGAGAGGGGAGAGATAAGAGATAGGAGAGGGATGAGAGGGATAGAGGGAAAGAGAGGGGGGAGGGAAGAAGATGAGAGAGAGATGGAGAGGGGAAGGGAGAGGGAGGAAAGAGAGGGAGAAAGAGAGAGGGAGAAAGAGGGGTGAGGGAAAGAGGGCGGGAGAGAGAGAGAGGGAGGAGGGCTAGAGTGAGGGAGAGAGAGAGCAGAGGGAGGGAGAGGGAGAGAGGAGCGAGAGATGAGGGGAGAAAGAGAGGAGCAAGAGGAGAAGAAGAGAGAGAGGAGAGAAGTGAAGAGAGAGGAGGAGAGGAGAGGGATAGAGATGGGAGAGTGAGAGAGAGAGGAGAGAGAAAAGAGAGAGGAGGGAGAAAGGGAGAGAGGAAGAGAAAGAAGAGGGCAGAGAGAGAGAGAGGGAGGAGAGAGGATGAGACAGGGAGAAAGAGAGACAGAGAAAAAGAGGGAGAGAAGGAGGGAGAGAAATAGAGTGAGGGAGAGAGAGAGTGAAGAGAAAGGAGAGAAAGAAAGAGAGATTAAAAAAAGGAAGTAAAGAGCGAGAAAAGAGAGAGAAAGAGGAAGAAAGCAAGAAGGGGTGATCTGAAACAGGCAGCCATTCTGCCCAATCCTTCACTACAAGTTCCAAGACCCCATGTCTCAGTTTTTAATATATTCAGAGTCTAATCTTCCGTCAACTGCCATGACGGAGAACTCTGAAGATTTAAGGAAGTTCCTCACTGTCGCACTGACACGGTTACTGATGGTGAACGATGGTGAACGATGGTGACCGATGGTGAACGATGGTGAACGATGGTGAATGATGGTGAATGATGGTGATGATGGTGAACGATGGTGAACGATGGTGACATGGTGTCCAATGGTGAACGATGGTGAACGATGGTGAACGATGGTGACATGGTGTCCAATGGTGAATGATGGTGAACGATGGTGAACGATGGTGAATGATGGTGAATGATGGTGAATGATGGTGAACGATGGTGAACGATGGTGAACGATGGTGAATGATGGTGAATGATGGTGAATGATGGTGAATGATGGTGAATGATGGTGAATGATGGTGAATGATGGTGAACGATGGTGAATGATGGTGACCGATGGTGAACGATGGTGAACGATGGTGAACAATGGTGAATGATGGTGCACGATGTTGAATGAATGGTGAACGATGGTCGATGAAGGTGAATGATGGTGACTGATGGTGAACGATGTGAACGATGGTGAATGATGGTGAATGATGTGAACGTGGTGAATTGCTGGTGAATGATGGTGAATGATGGTGCACGATGGTGAATGATGGTGAATGATGGTGAATGATGGTGAACGATGGTGAACGATGGTGAACGATGGTGACATGGTGAACGATGGTGAACGATGGTGACATGGTGAACAATGGTGAACGATGGTGAACGATGGTGACATGATGAATGATGGTAACGGTGGTGAATGGTTGATACAATGGTGTACGACAATGGTGACGAAGGTGAACGATGGGGAACGATGAACGAGAATGTGAATGAAAGATGGTGTGAGGTGAACGATGGAAATAAGATGGTGAATGATGGTGTACATGGTGGTGACATGATATGATGGTGACACGGTGGTGAACAATGGTGAACGATGGTGAGCAATGGTGTACGATGGTGAACGATACTGGTGATGGACCGATGGTGAACGATTGATGGTGAACACCATGAATGGGTGGTGAACGGATTGGTGAACCCAATGGTGAACGTTGGTGAACGATGGTGATGATGAATGATGGTGAACGATGGTGACATGGTGAACAATGGTGAACAATGGTGTACGATGGTGAACGATGGTGAACGATGGTGAATGACGGTGAACGATGGTGAACGACGGTGAACGATGGTGAATGACGGTGATGAATCGATGGTGAATGACGAACGATGGTGAACGAGGTGAAACGAATGGTGAACCGATGCGGTGAACGGATGAACGTGAATGATGTGAACGATTGTGTGAAACGGATGGTTGCACGATTGGTGAACGAGGAGAATGACCGTGAACGATGGTGAAATGTGGTGAACGACGGTGAATGATGGTGAACGATGGTGAATCGACGGTGAACGATGGTGAACGATGGTGAATGACGGTGAACGATGGTGAACGATGGTGAACGATGGTGAACGATGACGTGAATGCGGTGACGGTGACGATGGTGAATGACGGATGAACGATGGTGAACGATGGTGACGGTGAACGATGGTGAACGAATGATGGTGAATGACGGTGAACGATGGAGAACGTGGTGATGACGGTGAACGTGGTGATTTTTAGGACGGTGAACGATGGTGAATGATGGTGAACGATGGTGAATGACGGTGAACGATGGTGAACGACGGTGAACGATGGTGAACGATGGTGAACGATGGTGAATGACGGTGGAATGACGGTGAACGAGGTGTGGTGAATGACGGGTGGTGAACGATGGTGAACGATGGTGAATGGTGAATGACGGTGAATGAACGGTGAACGATGGTGAACGATCGATGTGGGAACGGATGGTGTGAATGACGGTGAACGATGGTGGAATGACGGTGAACGAGTGAAGTGAACGATGGTGAATGACGATGGGAATGACGGTGAACGATGGTGAACGATGGTGAAAGACGTTGTTGTGAACGATGGTGATCGATGTGTGATGAAGGTGAAAGACGGTGGTGAATGACGATGGTGAAATGACGGTGAAACGATGGTGCACTGATGAGTGAAGGAAGGGTGAATGACGGTGAACGAAGGTGATGGACGGTGAACGATGGTGTGAAACGATGGTGAATGTGGTGAACATGGTGAACATGGTGAACGATGGTGAACGATGGTGAATGCGGTGAAAGAATGAACATGGTGAATCGATGGTGAAGACGGTGATCGCCGGTGAACGATGGGTGGTGAAACGATGGTGAACGATGTGAATGATTGAACGATGTGAATTGTGTGACCGATGGTTGAACGATGGTGAACGACGATGGTGAACGATGGTGAACGAAGGTTAACGAAGGGTGAACGGTGATGGTGACGATGGGTGAACGATGGAGATGTGAACGATGGAGAGATGATGAAATGTGGTGGTGAAATCGTGGAATGAATGACGATGTGTGAACGATGGTGAACGATGAATGACGGTGAATCGATGGTGCGATTGTGGAATGCGTGAACGATGGTGGAACGATGGTGAACATGGGTGAATGATGTGAATGTTGAACGATATGAACGATGGTGAACGATGTGAAGACGACGCGATGGTGTCATGAACGGACGGTAACGACGGTTGAATGAACGAACATGGTGAACGACGGTGAACGATGGTGAACGATGGTGAACGACGGTGAACGATGGTGAATGACGGTGAACGATGGTGAACGATGGTGAACGATGGTGAATGACGGTGAACGATGGTGAATGACGGTGAACGATGGACACAATGGTGAACGATGGTGAATGACGGTGAACGATGGTGAACGATGGTGAACGATGGTGAATGACGGTGAACGATGGTGAACGATGGTGAACGATGGTGAACGATGGTGAACATAGAAACATAGACATAGAAATTAGGTGCAGGAGTAGGCCATTCAGCCCTTCGAGCCTGCACCGCCATTCAATATGATCATGGCTGATCATCCAACTCAGTATCCCGTACCTGCCTTCTCTCCATACCCTCTGATCCCCTTAGTCCACAAGGGCAATCCAACTCACTCTTAAATATAGCAATGAACTGGCCTCAACTTACCCTCTGTGGCAGAGAGTTCCAGAGACTCACCACTCTCTGTGTGAAAAAAGTCTTTCTCATCTCGGCTCTTAAAGGATTTCCCCCTTATCCTTAAGCTGGAGGACCCCTTGTCCTGGGACTTCCCCAACATCTATTGGGAACAATCTTCTTGCATCTAGCCTGTCCAACCCTTAAGGAATTTTGTAAGTTTCTATAAGATCCCCTCTTAATCTCCTAAAATTCCAGAGGAGTATAAACCGAGTCTATCCAGTCTTTCTTCATAAGACAGTCCTGACATCCAGGAATCGTCTGGTGAACCTTCTCTGCACTCCCTCTATGGCAATAATGTCCTTCCTCAGATTTGGAGACAAAAACTGCACGCAATACTCCAGGTGTGTGGTCTCACCAAGACCCTGTACAACTGAAGTAGAACCTCCCTGCTCCTGTACTCAAATCCTTTTTGCTATGAAAGCTAACATACCATTTGCTTTTTTTCACTGCTGCTGCACCTGCATGCCTACTTTCCAATGCTGGTGTACCATGACACCCAAGTCTCGCTGCATCTCCCTTTTCCTAATCGGCCACCATTTAAATAATAGTCTGCTTTCCTGTTTTATTGTGACCACCCAAAGTGGATAACCTCACATTTATTCCACATTATACTGCAATCTGCCCAAACCATTTGCCCACTCACCCACAGCCTATCCAAGTCACCTTGCAGTCTCCTAGCATCCTCCATCACAGCGAACAACTGCCCCCCAGCTTAGTGTCATCCGCAAACTTGGAGATATTGCTTCAATTCCTCATCCAGATCATTAATATTATATTGTAAATAGCTGGGGTCCCAGCACTGAGCCCTGCGGTACCCCACTAGTTTACTGCCTGCATTGTGAAAAGGAACCCGTTTACTCCTACTCTTGCTTCCTGTTTGCCAGCCAGTTCTCTATCCACATCAATCTACTGAACCCCTAATACCGTATGCTTTAAGTTTGTATACTAATCTTCTATGTGGGACCTTGTCGAAAGCCTTCTGGAAGTCCAGATATACCACATCCATGGTTCTCCCTTATCCACGCTACTAGTTACATCCTCGAAAAATTCCACAAGATTTGTCAGACATGATTTACCTTTTGTAAATCCATGCTGACTTTGTCCAATGATTGCACCACTTTCCAAATGTGCTTGCTATACCATCTTTAATAAAAACTGACTCTAGGCAGTTTCCCCACTACCGGATGTTAGAACTAACTGGTTGTAATTCCCCGTTTTCTCTCTCCCTCCCTTCTTAAAAAGAGGGGTTACATTTGCTACCGCCAATCCCTAGGGAACTACTCCAGAATCTAAAGAGTTGTTTGAAAGATTATCACTAATGCATCCACTATTTCCTGAGCTACTTCCTTAAGTACTCTGGGATGCAGCCTATCTGGCCCTGGGGATTTATCGGCCTTTAATCTATTCAATTTACCCAACACCACTTCCCGACTGACCTGGATTTCACTCAATTCCTCCTTTGACCCACAGTCCCCTGCTATTTCAGGCAGATTATTTATGTCTTTGTTAGTGAAGACGGAACCAAAGTAGTTATTCAATTGGTCCGCCATATCCTTGTTCCCCATGATCACCATGAACGATGGTGAACGATGGTGAATGACGGTGAACGATGGTGAACGATGGTGAACGATGGTGAATGACGGTGAACGATCGGTGAACGATGGTGAACGCGGTGAACGATTGGTGAATGACGGTGGAACTATGGTGAACGATGGTGAAACGATGGTGAAGTGACCGCGAGTGAACGATGTGAACGATGGTGAATGACGGTGGAACGATGGAACGATGGTGAATGACGGTGAACGATTGTGAATACGTGACGATGTGAACGATGAATGCGTGAACTATGGTGAGATGGAATACAGTGAACGATGGTCGAACAATGGTGAATGACGGTGAACGATGGTAACCGATTGGTGAATGATGGAGAACGATGGTGAACGATGGGATTGACGATGAACGATGGTGAAGGTGGAACATGGTAACGATGTTGAATGACGGTGAACGATGGTGAAAACGATGGTGAATGACGGTGAACAATGGTGAACGTTGGTGAACGACGGTGGTGAACGATGTCGAACGATGGTGAATGACGGTGAACGATGTGAATCGATGGTGAATGACGGTGGAACAATGGTGAACGATGGTGAACATGGTGAACGATGGTTATGACGGTGAACGAGGTGAACGAATGTGAACGCGTGAACTGAATGGTGACTTGGTGAATGACGGTGAACGATGGTGAACGATGGTGAACGATGGTGAATGACGGTGAACGATGGTGAACGATGGTGAATGACGGTGAACGATGGTGAACGATGGTGAATGACGGTGAACGATGGTGAACGATGGTGAACGATGGTGAACGATGGTGAATGACGGTGAACGATGGTGAACGATGGTGAACGATGGTGAATGACGGTGAACGATGGTGAATGGTGACCGACACGGTGAACGATGGGAACGATGGTGAACGATGACAGTGATGGTGATGGTGAATGACGGTAGACGATGGTGAACGATGGGGAATGACGGTGAACGATGGTGAACGATGGTGACGGTTGAACGTTGGTGAATGACGGTGAAATGACGGTGTACGATGGTGAACGATGGTGGAATGACGTGTGAACGATGGTGATACGATGGTGAATGACGGTGATGTTAACGATGGTGAACGATGGTGAACGATGGTGAACGATGTGAACGATGTGAATGCGGTGAACGATGGTGAACATGGTGAACGACGGATGAATGACAATGAACGATGGTGAACCGATGGTGAATGACGGTGAACGATGAACGATGGTGAAACGACGGTGAACGATGGTGAACGATGGTGAACGATGGTGAAACGATGTTGTGAATGACGAACGTGGTGAACGATTGGTGAATGACGGTGAACGATGGTGAACCGATGTGAATGACGAACGATGGTGAACGATTGACGGTGAAAACGATGGTGAAACTGACGGTGAACGATGAGTGAAACGATGGTGAATGACGGTGGTGAACGATGGTGAATGACGGTGATGGTGAACGATGGTGAACTACCGGTGCAACGATGCACACTGGTGAACGCTGGTGAATGACGTGAACGATGTGAAACGATGATGATTTAACGTGAACGATGGTGAACGAGGTGAACGACGGTGAACGATGTGAATTACGGTGAACGATGGGTGAAGTGGTGAACGATGGAGAATGGTGAATGACGGTGAACGATGGTGAACGATGAAGATGGTGAAAGTGAACGATGTGTGACGGTGAACGATGGTGAACGATGACGCGTGACGGTGAACGATGGTGAACGATGGTAGAACTGATGGTGTACCGTGAAATGATGGTGAACGATGGTGAACGATGGGAACGCTGGTGAATGACGTGAACGATGGTGAACGATGAGTCGACAGAATGACTAGGTGACCCGATTGTGAACGATGGTGAACGATGGTGAACGATTGATGGTGAATGACGGATGAACGATTGGTGAACGGATGGTGAACAATGGTGACGACTGGTGAATGACGGTGAAACGAGAGGTGAACGATGGTGAATGACTGTGAACGAAGGTGAACGAATGGTGAACGATGGTGAATGACGGTGGAACGATGGTTGAACGATGTGAAGTGACGGTGATGGACGGTGAAAGATGGTGAATCGACGGTGAACGGCGGTGAACGATGGAACGGATGGTGAACGATGGTGAATGACGTGTGAAACGATGAATTGTGAACGATGGTGGACTGACGTGGTGAACGATGGTGAATCGATGGTGAATGACGGTGAAGATGGTGAACGGAATGGTGGACGATGAGTGAATGGACGGTGAACGATGGTGAATGACGGTGAAACGATGTGTGAACGATGGTGAACGATGGTGGTGAATGACGCGTGAACGATGGGGAACGATGGTGAAAGAGACGGTGAACGTTTGGTGAACGATGGTGCAAGCGGTGAACGATGGGTGAGTGACTGTGATGGGGAACGATGGTGAACGACGGTGAAACGACGGTGGTGAATGAGTGTGAGAACGTGTGAACGAAGGTGACCCTGGTGACGATGGTGACGGAGGAACGCTGATGAACGGTGAACGCTGGTGAATGATTGGTGAATGACGGTGAACGAAGGTGAAATGAACGTGAACGTGGTGAACGATGGTGAATGACGCACAGGCAACGAAGGTGAACGATGTGTGAACGATGGTGAATGACGGTGAAAACGATGGTGACGATGGTGAAACGAACGACGGGTTGAAATTGACGGTGAACGCTGAGTGACGTGTGATGGTGAATGGCTGGTGAACGTCGGTGAACGATGGGAACGATGAACGGATGACGTATTGTGAACGATGGTGAACGATTGAGTGAACGATGGTTGAACGGATGGTGAATGCATCGATGTGTGAATGACGGTGAACGATGGTGATGGACGGGCATGATGGTGAATGAAGGTGAACGATGGCTGAACATGGTTGAACGATGGTGAACGATGGTGAATGACGGTGAACGATGTGAACATGGTGAACGATGGTGAATGACGGTGAACGATGGTGACGCTGGTGACGATGGTCCCCCCCCCCCCCCCCCCCCCCCCCCCCACCCCCCCCCACGATGGTGACTGAACGATGGTGAACGATGGTGAAACGTGGTGAAACGTGGTGACATAGTAAACATAGACATAGAAATTAGGTGCAGGAGTAGGCCATTCAGTTCCCTTCGAGCCGCACCGCCATTCATATGATCATGGAGATCATCCAACTCAGTATCCCGTACTGCCTTCTCTCCATACCCTCTGATCCCCTTAGCCACAAGGGCCACATCCAACTCACTCTTCTAAATATAGCCAAATGAACTGGCCTCAACTACCCTCTGTGGCAGAGAGTTCCAGAGACTCACCACTCTCTGTGTGAAAAAAGTCTTTCTCATCTCGGTCTTAAAGGATTTCCCCCTTATCCTTAAGCTGTGACCCCCTCGATTCCTGGACTTCCCCAACATCGGGAACAATCTTCCCTGCATCTAGCCTGTCCAACCCCTTAATGAATTTTGTAAGTTTCTATAAGAATCCCCTCACTTAATCTCCTAAATTCCAGAGAGTATAAACCGAGTCTATCCAGTCTTTCTTCATAAGACAGTCCTGACATCCCCAGGAATCAGTTCTGGTGAACCTTCTCTGCACTCCCTCTATGGCAATAATGTCCTTCCTCAGATTTGGAGACCAAAACTGCACGCAATACTCCAGGATGTGGTCTCACCAAGACCCTGTACAACTGAAGTAGAACCTCCCTGCTCCTGTACTCCAAATCCTTTTGCTATGAAAAAGCTAACATAAAACCATTGCTTTTTTTTTCACTGCCTGCTGAACCTGCATGCCTACTTTCAATGACTGGAGTACCATGACACCCAAGTCTCGCTGCATCTCCCCCCCTTTTCCTAATCGGCCACCATTATAAATAATAGTCTGCTTTCCTGTTTTTGCCACCAAAGTGTAACCTCACATTTATCCACATTATACTGCATCTGCCAAACATTTGCCCACTCACCCAGCCTATCCAAGTCACCTTGCAGTCTCCTAGCATCCTCCTCACAGCGAACACTGCCCCCCCAGCTTAGTGTCATCCGCAAACTTGGAGATATTGCCTTCAATTCCTCATCCAGAATCATTAATATATATTTGTAAATAGCTGGGGTCCCAGCACTGAGCCTGCGGTACCCCACTAGTTACTGCCTGCCATTGTGAAAAGGACCCGTTTACTCCTACTCTTTGCTTCCTGTTTGCCAGCCAGTTCTCTATCCACATCAATACTGAAACCCCTAAATACCGTATGCTTTAAGTTTGTAATACTAATCTCTTATGTGGGACCTTGTCGAAAGCCTTCTGGAAGTCCAGATATAACCCACAACCTCCACTGGTTCTCCCTATCCACGCTACTAGTTACATCCTCGAAAAATTCCACAAGATTTTGTCAGACATGATTTACCTTTTGTAACACACCATGCTGACTTTGTCCATGATTTCACCACTTTCCCAAATGTGCTGCCTATCCCATCTTAATAACTGACTCTAGCAGTTTCCCTCACTACCGATGTTAGACTAACTGGTCTGTATCACCGTTTTCTCTCTCTCCCCTCCCTTCTTAAAAAGAGGGGTTACATTTGCTACCCTCGCCAATCCTCAGGAACTACTCCAGAATCTAAAGAGTTTTGAAAGATTATCACTAATGCATCCACTATTTCCTGAGCTACTTCCTTAAGTACTCTGGGATGCAGCCTATCTGGCCCTGGGGATTTATCGGCCTTTAAATCTATTCAATTTACCCAACACCACTTCCCGACTGACCTGGATTTCACTCAATTCCTCCTTTGACCCACAGTCCCCCTGCTACATTTCAGGCAGATTATTTTATGTCTTCCTTAGTGAAGACGGAACCAAAGTAGTTAACTCAATTGGCGAGGTCCGCCATATCCTTTGTTCCCCTGATCACCATGAACGATGGTGAATGACGGTGATGGTGAATGAGAAACGGTGAACGATTGGTGAACGATGGTGACGAATGACGTGAATGACGGAGACTGAACGATGGTGAACGATGGTGAAACGAACGGTGAATGGTGAGATGGTGAATGACGGAGTGAACGATGGTGAATGACTGTGAACGATGGTGAACGATGGTGAACGATGGTGAACGACACAGGTGAACGATGGCGAATGACGATGGGTGAACGATGGTGAACGATGGTGATGACGTGAACGATGGTGAACGATGGTGTTTGAACGATGGTGAACAATGGGAAAATGACGAAGACAGTGAACGATGGTGAACAGTGATGGTGAACAATGAGAATGACGGTGAACGATGGTGAAAGAACGAAATGGTGAATGACGGTGAACGATGGTGAACGATGGTTGAATGACGGAACGAACGGTGACGGTGAACGGTGGCGGTGAACGATGGTGAATGGTTGAACAGACGTGGTGAACGATGGTGAACGATGGTGGAATGACGGTGAACGATGGTGAACGATTGTGAAACGTGAAACGACGAACGATGGTGAACGATGGTGAATGACTGGTGAACGATGGTGAACGATGGTGAACGATGGTGAATGTACGAACGGATGGTGAACGATGGCGAACTTGGTGAATGATGGTGAATGGTGAACGATGGATGGTGAACTGAACGATGATGTGAACGATGGTGAATGACGGTGAACGATGGTGAACGATGGTGAATGACGGTGAACGATGGTGAACGATGGTGAATGACGGTGAACGATGGTGAACCGATGAATGGTGAACGATGTGAATGGAATCGATTCGGTGATGTGAACGAAGGTGAACGATGGTTGAACGATGGTGTCCGATGGTGAACGATGGTGAACGAGGTGAACGGTGTGTGAACGACGATGGTGAACGATGGATTGGTGAATGACCGTGAACGATGTGAACGATGAATACGGTGAACGATGGTGAACGATGGTGAACGATGGTGAACGATGGTGAATGACGATTGGTGAATGACGGTGAACTATGTGAAACGATGGTGAACCTGGAGAAATGCCGGTGAACGATGTGCGTGAACGACGGTGTGAACGATGGTGAAACGATGGTGAATCGGAATGAACCGGGTGAATATGGTGAACGATGGTGATGACGAATGACGATGAACGACTGTGAATGACGGTGAACGATGTTGACGATGGTGACCGATGGTGAGATAATGACGGTGAAAAGGTGTGGTGAACGAAGGTGGACGGTGGAACGATGAATGAACGATGCGGTGAACGATGGAACCGATGGTGAACGATGGTGAACGACGATGCGCGAATGTGGTGTGAACGATCGGTGAACGATGGGAACGGATGAATGACGGTGAACGATGGTGAACGATGGTGAATGGTGAATGACGGTGAGAACGATATGAACGATGGTGAATGACGGTGAAGCGATGGTGAACGATGGAGAACATGGTGAACGTGGTGAATGACGTGAACGATGGTGAATGTCGGTGAACGGATGACGGTGAACGATGGTGAACGGTGAACGATGGAATGCTTTTTTTTCACGGTGAACGGGAAGTGAATGACGATGGTGAAAGACGAACGATGGTGTGAACGATGGTGACGGTCGGTGGCGATGAACGTTGGTGATCGTTGGTGACGATTGGACACAAAACGATGGACAAAGGACAAAGGACGTTTATTGTCACATACACCAATTTTTGTAGTGAAACTTGCCATGCAGCACATAGATAAAGATAAGACACAACATTAGAGAATGTAACATAAAACATAAAAAACATCCCCCCACAATGGTTCCCATTATGAGGGAAGGCACAAAGTCCAGTCCCATCCCCAGTTCACCCATAGTCGGGCCCATTGAGGCCTCCACAGTCGCCGCTATGGGGGCCGATGTTCCAGGCCGTTCTTCGCCGGGTGATGGTGCTCCGGCGACGGGGGAACCCTCTCAGGGGCTCGGGGTGCCTGTAACGGCCGCTTCCTTGCTGGAGACCGCGGGGTCCGACGCCAACAGGCCGCGCTGGATGGAGCTCCACAACTGGCGATCAAGCCGAGAGATCCCAGCCTCCCGTTGCTAAAGTTCGTCGCCGCCGCCCGTGGCCGGCCGCCCCACAGTCCCGCAGCGCCGCGATGTTCTCCTGCGCCGCTGCCGAAGCCGTGGTTCTGGGCGGTCCCCCCAGGAAACGCCGCTCAGGCCCGCTGGTAGGCCGCGAGGACGGGTCGACGGTGCCTCTCCGACCAGGTAGGGACCCTAGGGAGCAGTTTCCCCCTTCCCCTCCCCCACCCCCACATAAAAATGGCAGGGACTCTGAAAAACAGAAACATTCAACTAACTAAAAATAAAAAAAAGAGAGAAAAAACGGACAGCTGCAGGCTGGGCAGCCATACCCGTGCAGGACGGCGCCCCCTGACCAAAATCTAGACACTGCCCCTCTTCCTCCTCCAGGCTTCAGCTCCAAGAGGCAGCCACGAGCCGGCAGCGTTGGGAGTTTCACCAAGGAGGCGGATAGATAAAAGGATTGGGGTGAGGTTGTTGGGGTGTGAGTGTGTAGACCAGTTGGACTGCTCTTACATTGGACGGTATGGTTCAACATGTCCCCCTTAATTTAGTTTAGTTTAGAGATACAGCGCGGAAACAGGCCCTTCGGCCCACCGAGTCCGTGTCGACCAGCGATCCCCGCACACTAACACTATCCTACGCACACTAGGGACAATTTTTACAATTTTAACCTTTTAACCTACAAACCCGTACGTCTTTGGAGAGTGGGAGGAAACTGGAGCACCCAGAGAAAACCCACGCAGGTCACGGGAAGAACGTACAAACTCCATACAGACAGCACCCATAGTCAGGATCGAACCCGGGTTTCTGGCGCTGTGAGGCAACAGCTCTACCCGCTGCGCCACCGTGCCTGCCTGTTCTTGAAGCTGATGCACATGGTATGCAGACTCCTAAAGCTTCTTCAGAATGTTTCCCTTGTAATGAAGCGAAGCTCTCTTGCCTAGAGCAAGTGAATCGAGGACCAGAGGACGTAGGTTTAAGGTGAAGGGGAGAAGATTGAATAGGGATCTGAGGGGCAACTTTTTCACACAAAGGGTGGTGGGTGTATGGAACAAGCTGCCAGATGAGGAAGTTGGGGCTGAGACTATCCCAACATTTAAGAAACAGTTAGACAGGTACATGGATAGGACAGGTTTGGTGGGATATGGGCCAAACGCGGGCAGGTGGGACGAGTGTAGATGGGACGTGTTGGCCGGTGTGGGCACGTTGGGCTGAACAGGGCTGTTTCCACACTGTATCACTCTGTGACTCTATGAGACTATCTGTTACAGAAGCAGCATTGAAAAATGAAATGCCTGTTGCCAGGATGAGAGGAGGGAGTTGCTGACAATGTTATTAGTGGAGGTCTTACTGCCCCCAGGTCAGGGACCAAACACTATTGCATTTGCTATGAACTGAGACGGACTACATTAACACTTGGCTCACCCTGACAATCTCAGCGATGTGGAGGTGATGGAAATGGAAATGGATCCCGGTTGCCTGGGTAACGTACATGTAACTTAGAAACATAGACAATAGGTGCAGGAGTAGGCCATTCGGCCCTTCGAGCCAGCACCGCCATTCAATGTGATCATGGCTGATCATTGCCCCAATCAATTAACACACCACCACCACACCGTCCTGCCTTCTCCCCATATCCCTTGATTCCGTTAGCCCTAACAGCTTTATCAAAATCTCTCTTGAAAACATCCAGTGAATTGGCCTCCACTGCCTTTTGTGGCCGAGAATTCTACTGATTCACAACTCTCTGGGTGAAAAAGATTTTCCTCATCTCTGTCCGAAATGGCCGACCCCTCATTCTTAAACTGTGTGTGGCCCCTGGTTCTGGACTCCCCCAACATGGGGAACATTTTGCCTGCATCTAGCCTGTCCAATCCCTTCAGAATGTTAGAAGTTTCTACAAGATCCCCTCTCATCCTTCTAAACTCCAGTGAATACAAGCCCCGTCGACCCATTCTTTCATCATATGACAGTCCCACCATCCCGTGAATTAACCTGGTAAACCTACGCTGCACTCCCTCAATAGCAAGAATGTCCTTCCTCAAATTCGGAGACCAAAACTGCACACATGGACTGCCCTGGCGCTCTCAGTAACGTGGAGATGATGGGAAGGCAACAGGAATGTCGGTTGCCTGGGTAACGGACATGTCGAGGTGAAGTAACATCACCGCCGATACTGTGAGATTCCACCTACGCGATTTCAATAACTCCGTTAGATGGTCAAGTATTTATTATGCAGCTCTGGCAGATTTACATAACTATGTTAATCATTCACCATGTCACACTAACATAGAAACATAGACAATAGGTGCAGGAGTAGGGCCATTCGGCCCCTTCGAGCCAGCACCCGTCCATTCAATAAGATCATTGCTGATCATCCACTCAGTATCCCTTCCTGCTTCCCCCATATCCCTTGATTCCTTTAGCCCAACACTCTCTCTAGAATACAATCAGTAATTGGCCTCCACTGCCCTCTGTTGCAGAGAATTCCACATATTCACACTCTCTGGTGGAATTTTTTCCCTTCATCTACCCACTACAACGCCACGCAGTGTATCCCATGCAACCAAGGAACAATGGTTTTTGATGATACGGGTGTCAGGGTTTGTGGGAGAAGGCAGGAGAATGGGGTTTGGAGGGAGAGATAGATCAGCCATGATTGAATGGCGGACAATAGACAATAGGTGCAGGAGTGGGCCATTCGGCCCTTCGAGCCAGCACCGCCATTCAATGTGATCATGGCTGATCATCCCCAATCAGTACCCCGTTCCTGCCTTCTCCCCATTCCCCCTGACTCCGCTATCTTTTTGAGCCCTATCTAGCTCTGTCTTGAAAGTATCCAGAGAACTTGATGGGCCGAATGGCCTGATTCTGGTCCTCTCACTTATAACATGATGGGATTGGAAGGAGCCCCTGGCAATTGGCCACCACTTTGGACAACTAAACGAGGACAAAACACGACCAAGGTGGAGAAGCTTTCTCTTGAAACACCTGAATGCAAACGAGCAGAATTTTAAAAAAACTAATCGGTCAGGAAGCGTTGATGTGGTGAGTTATAGTTTTGTGAAATGCCCGGGATACAAAAATCCCTCTCATCAATCACTGTAATTTGGACATTTCTATGCACCGGGATTATGTCCATGTGTTGAGTTACATCGGGCCTCCTGTTTCAATCATTCTAAATCTTTCCCAGTCAGAGACGGTCTCAAGGACATTTATGCAGACCATCACATCTGTATGTAGATATTGTCACCAATGTACTCCCGATGCCTCTGCTATCATTTGTGTGAAATTAAACTCCGGGGGCTAACATCCCTTTCAATGCGATTAATAAGTCACCGTCAGCATTTTAATTAAATACACTTGAGGCAGGAATGCCCTTTCCAGGCTGAAGGCCGTTGATTTATGCCACGTGCACGCTGTTCCACATTAACTATCTGTGGCGCAGCGGTAGAGTTGCTGCCTCGCAGCGCCAGAGACCCGGGTTCCATCCTGACTACGGGCGCTGTCCGTACGTTCTCCCCGTGACCTGCGTGGGATTTATCCGAGATCTTCGGTTTCCTCTCACTCTCCAAACACGTACAGGTTTGTAGGTTAATTGGCTCGGTGTAAATGTGAATTGTCCCTAGTGTGTGTGCGATAGTGCTAATGCGCGGGGATCGCTGGTCGGCGCGGACTCGATGGGCTGAAGGGCCTGTTTCTCTAAAACTAAAACTAATAAAAGTTTATTTTGTACCCGTAAAACTGCACTCAAATTATTGTTGGTTAATAAATTATGATCTAAAGCTCAGGCGGGACCGGAGTTCCAGAGCCGCAGCCGCAGGGGGCAGATTCCACCCGTTGTTCGGCCGCGGAAGTCCCGATGAGGTCGAGATCGGCCGCCTCACCCTGCCTAGGGGCCACATTTTCGGGGGGACTTCCAGGGGGGAGATTTCAAGCGTGGTCTCGGAATTTTGTCGGGATTAAAGGAGGCGCCGGACCCGCTGAGTTACTCCAGCACTTTCTGAGTTCAATCAGCAGTTTCTTTTGTCTACAATTAGTTTGTTTAGTTTAGAGATACAGCGCGGAAACAGGCCCTTCGGCCCACCGAATCCGACCAGCGATCCCCACACGCAACAATAGGGATAATTTACAATCTCACAGAAGCCAATTAACCTACAAAGCTGCACGTCTTTGGAGTGTGGGAGCACCCGGAGAAAACCCACGCAGGTCACGCGGAGAATGTACAAACTCCGTACAGACAAGCACCAGTGGTCAGGATCGAACTGAGGTCTCGGGCACTGTGAGGCGGCAACTCTACCGCTGCGCCACCTTGCCGGCCATTTTACCCCGGTGTTAATTGCCCGTCAACAGGCGCACGCGGTACAGTGATCCCTGTTCCAGCCCCTAGTGCCGTGTCATTATTTCATCTGACACGATGATATCTTTACTCCAGGCGGCTCGCGTTGTTTTTCCAACAGTTAAAGACGCAGCTGTTTGTTAACGGCCCAGAAATCACTGTGGTAACTCAAACATCACTGGAGGCGGACTTGTGGTAGCAGAGATCTCGATACACACGCGCATATACACTCTCATACACACACACATACATGTTCCTACATGCACACACACTCACACACACACACAAGCACACACACACACTCATACACACACACGCTCACACACACACCCACATGCATGCTCATACACGCACACGCTCGCACACGCTCACACACGCCCACACACACGCTCATACTCGCACACATACACACCCGTGCATACAGGAGCACACACAGGGCAAGTTGGGCCGAAGGGTCTGTTTCCGCGCTAACTATAGCAAACATTCCCCAAACTATAGTAAACATCCCGCTCACACACCAACACAAACGGACGCACAGCCTCAGTGCCCACCAATGCCTCTGTATCCTGTGACTGTTATCTCTCTGAGTCAAGCGGCTGGAATTACCAATCCGTACCAGTGCAAACGTTGAACCCAGACTGCTCCCTCCACTCTGAAACCTCCCACATCCAAACACGAAGACTGAATCAACAAGTCCCCACAAAACAGACACAAAAAACTGGAGAAACTCAGCGGGACAGGCAGCATCTCTGTAGAGACGGAATGGGTGACGTTTCGGGTCGAGACCCTTCTTCAGTCTGAGAGTCAGGGGTGAGTGAAACGAGACATATAGAAACATGAAAAATAGGTGCAGGGCTAGGCCATTCGGCCCTTTGAGCCAGCACCACCATTCAATATAATCACGGCTGATCATTCTAAATGGCCTACCCCTTATTCTTAAACTGTGGCCCCTGGTTCTGGACTCCCCCAACATCGGGAACATGTTTCCTGCCTCTAGCTTGTCCAATCCCTTAATAACCTTATATGTTTCAATATGATACCCTCTCATCCTTCTAAATTCCAGAGTGTACAAGCCCAGCTGCTCCATTCGTTCAACATATGACAGTCCCGCCATCCCGGGAATTAACCTTGTAAACCTACGCTGCACTCCCTCAATAGCAAGAATGTCCTTCCCCAAATTTGGAGACCAAAACTGCACACAATACTCCAGGTGTGGTCTCACTGGGGCCCTGGACAGCTGCAGAAGGACCTCTTTGCTCCTATACTCAACTCCTCAGCCAGAGTGATACAGTGTGGAAACAGGCCCTTCGGCCCAACTTGCCCATACCGGCCAACATGCCCCATCTACACTAGTCCCACCTGCCTGCGCTTGGCCCACATCCCTCCAAACCTGACCCATCCATGTGGGGACTTGTCTAACTGTTTCTTAAACGTTGTCCCTCCTCTGGCAGCTTGTTCTGAAGAACGGTCTCGACCCGAAACATGTCTGGAGAGAAGCATTGGGTGACGCTTTGGGTCGAGACCCTTCTTCAGGCCGAACCATCACCCACTCCTTCTCTCCAGCGACGTTGCCTGCCTCGCTGAGTTACTCCAGCATTTTGTGTCTATCTTCAGTTAAAACCAACATCTGCAGTTCCTTCCATACACCCACCACCTATGTGAAAAAGTCACCCCTCAGATTCCTACTAAATCCTTTCCTCTCAATCATTTTTTGTACAACTACAAGAGATGTAAAGTGCCTGTCCCACTTACGCGACTTTTTTCGGCGACTGCCGGCACCCTTCCATAGGTTGTCGCAGGTCTCCGAAAACTCTGAACATGTTGAAAACCCAGCGGCGACCAGAAAGACGCTACGACTCTTTGGGCGACTGAGGAGACGGCTCACGACCGTACAGGCGACATGTCGCCGGGTGAAGCCCGCATGGCCGTGAGCAGTCGCCCAAAGAGTCGTACCTTGTTCTGGTCCCCGCATGTTGAAGATTTTCGGCAACCTGCTGCGACTATGACGGGTGCCGGCAGTCGCAGAAAAAAGTCGCGCAAGTGGGACGTGCCCATGAGGACCACAACCTCGTTTGGCCCCATAAGAACCAATCCAGCTTATTCAGCTGAGAAATTGGATAAACTGCTTCTGTGAAAGAAGGGGTGGAATTAAATTATATCTAATCATGGGCCACTTATTCCAGAAGAACTAGATTGTGGGTTGCATGGTGTATCATTACAACACAGCAAGCTGTGTGGGCAATCCAGTAATTAGTGCGTTTCCTCTCTCCGTGAGCTTTCCATCATGAATTGCTGTGACTGTTATAACAAATTAAAAATTAATTTTCATTATGTTACATGCAAAAAATAAAAAAAATAATAATTCTCCCTGGTAATCATAAACATGACTACACAGAGATATAGACATAGATCAGGGCGGCACGGTAGAGTCGCCGGCTCACAGCGCCAGAGACCCGGCTTCGATCCTGACTACGGGTGCTGTCTGTACGGAGTTTGCACGTTCTCACCGTGACCTGTGTGGGTTTTCTCCGGGAGCTCCGGTTTCCTCCCACACTCCAAAGACGTGCAGGTTTGTAGGTCAATTGGCTTCAGTGTAAGTGTGAAATTGTCCCTGGTGTGTGTAGGATAGTGTTAACGTGCGGGGATCGCACATCGATTCAGACTCGGTGGGCCGAAGGGCCTGTTTCCGCGCTGTGTCTCTAAACTAAACTGAACCAATGTATAGCTTCCTTCAGTTCAATGTCAAAACCATATTAAGTCATTTAGTGGCACATTGATCGAATTCTTTGGCATTAGTTACAGAGTCATAGACTTGTACAGCACGGAGACAGGGGTTGAGAGGGGAAGGCATGTGGGCCTTCATAACAAGAGGAGCTGAGTATAGGAGCAAAGAGGTCCTTCTGCAGTTGTACAGGGCCCCAGTGAGACCACACCTGGAGTATTGTGTGCAGTTTTGGTCCCCTAATTTGAGAAAATTACATTCTTGCTATTGAGTGCAGCGTAGGTTTACAAGGTTAATTCCCGGGATGGCGGGACTGTCATATGTTGAGAGATTGGAGCGGCTGGGCTTGTACACTCTGGAGTTTATAAGGATGAGAGGGAATCTTATTGAAACATATAAGATTATTAAGGGTTTGGACACGATAGATGCAGGAAACATGTTCCCAATGTTGGGGGAGTCCAGAACCAGGGGCCACAGTTTAAGAATAAGGGGTAAGCTATTTAGAAAGGAGACGAGGAAATACTTTTCCTCACAGAGAGTGGTGAGTCTGTGGAATTCTCTGCCTCAGAGGGCGGTGGAGGCCGGTTCTCTGGATACTTTCAAGAGAGTGCTGGCTTGAAGGGCCGAATGGCCTACTCCTGCACCTATTGTCTAGTGATAGATCAGCCATGATTGAATGTGTAGGAAGGAACTGCAGATGCTGATTTAAATCGAAGGTAGACACAAAATGCTGGAGTAACTCAGCGGGCAGACAGCATCTCTGGAGAGAAGGAATGGGTGACGTTTCGGGTTGAGAATAAAGAAGTTATCTTGACCCGAAACATCACCCACATTCCTTCTCCAGAGATGCTGCCTGTCCCACTGAGTTACTCCAGCATTTTGTGTCTGGCCATGATTGAATGGCAGAGTAGACTAGATGGGCTGAATGGCCTAATTCTGCTCCTAGAACCTCTGAACCTTTGAAGGCCCTTCAGCTCGTAAGGGGCGGCACAGTTGCGCAGCGGGTAGAGCCGCTGCCTCGCAGCACCAGAGACCCCGGGTACGATCATGACCTCGGGCACGGTCTGTGTGGAGTCTGCACGCTCTCCCTGTGACCCGCGTGGGTTTCCTCCGGGTGCTCCGGTTTCTACCCACATCCCAAAGACGCGAGAGTTTGTAGGTTAATTGGCCCTCTGTATTTCGGTCTTGAGTGGAAGCTGGGGCACCCGGAGAAAACCCACGCGGTCACAACTAGTACATGCAAACTCCACACAGACAGCACCCGAGGTCAGGTTATGCCTTGGTTTTGTTATAATCAAGTAATTAGAACAAACCTGAATCTCTGCGTAAAACGTGATATTCCTGCATTACTTGTTTTTCCCAGCTTCTAGCTTTCCTTCCGTGAGTTTTTAATCTGTGCTGTTGGTGTTTTTTTACGCAGAACTACAAGCCTGTTTCTGTGGCAACGTAGAAGTATTTCCTTTCAGCAGTTTCACCTTGAAGAGACACTAGGAACTGCAGATGCTGGAATCTGCAGCAAAGCACAAAGTGCTGGAGGAACTCAGCGGGTCAGGCAGCATCTGTGGAGGGAATGGACAGGTGACCCTTCCTCACAGGATGGACTGTGGGGCAATGGTTGGCTGTTTATTAGTTCTGACGAGGTGTTTAACATGATACAACAATGGTGTCATAAGTTCATGGGGGCAGAATTAGGCCATTCGGCCCATCAAGTCCATTCCGCCATTCAATCATGGCTGATCTATCTCTTCCTCCTAACCCCATTCTCCTGCCTTCTCCCCATAGCCTCTGCAACCCGTACTAATCAAGAATCTACCTATCTCCGCCTGAAAATATATCCACTGACGTGTCCTCCACGGCCATTTGTGGCAATGAATTCCACAGATTCACCACCATCTGACTAAAGAAATAGTAAGATTAAATGAGAACTTACCAGTTTGAAGTTTGATCTTTATTTTATGAGGAGTTACGATGAGGGATTACGTGAAGACCCCGCCAGCACGCATGCGCGACATTCTTCAAAGCAGTGGTGTGAAATCACAGATACCAGAGTAGACTAATATAGTAAGATAAGAGAGAACTTCCATACCAGTTGAACTTTATAATAGAGGGTTTTGGGAGCGGAGGGCACGTAATCCCTCATCGTAACTCCTCATAAAATAAAGATCAAACTTCAAACTGGTAAGTTCCCATTTAATCTTACTATTTTACTTCGGAGTCACGTGAGTGACTACGTGAAGATTTCAAAGTTCTGTGATTTCATGCCCTGTAACGAGTCCATGCTCACACACTGCCATTCTGGGACGGAGGATGAACGTATTTCACACACGACACTGTGCTGAAAAACAATAAAGGTATTATTCATACCTAAAATAATATGCCCCACATTGGGTAATTTATTTTACAGAACTTAAATTTTCCCTGCAAACGTCTCAGGAGCGGCCACGGGTTTATTATAAAGCATTGAAGATCGTTCATTGCTCCAACCCGCTGTGGAAAGGATGTGGTCCATAGGAACTCCCATCATCCTAGCGTCTGATGTAGATGCAGCCCTGGTGGAGTGAGATTTGAAAACATTAGTATCCACCGCTGCACGTAATACCACCCTAACCATCTGGATATGGTTTGCACTGTGACCTTAGGTGAGGGCGTTTATGGCTTATGAGAAAACTCTCTCCGTGCCCCTGTCTTGGTGACTTCTATATATTGCAAAATATGTGTCACTATGCAGGGCCGACAATCTGCAGGATAGGCCAGAACTCTAATATTGGCCAGAGGAACCGGGTCAGTCTTGTTTAAGTACCCCTGTACGTAGCAGGTTATCTGCCATTGGTGACATACATGGCGTCCATACTTAGCTTGTGTAAGGACTGGACCCGTTGTGCTGATCCAAGTGCCATAATCATTCCCATCTAGGATATTAGTTTGTCCAGAGTGAGCCCCGATATCGGTGTCCATCCTCGTAACATGGTGTACTACCTATGTCCCATGTATGGGTGTACCTGGGCCTGGGGGGAATAGAGTACAAATACCCCTCATTCGTTTAGGTACTAGTGGGGTGTGATCCTATAGCCAGGTGATCACTCCCTCTGCCCAGATATTAGATAGGGCACTCCTTGCACAATAATGGCACTGTAACTCAATCCTTCATCGAAATGAAGGGTGGCCAGAACTCCAGCACTTCAGTGTTGGTGGCTGAGTCATATGTAGTGTTCGTCCTGGTGCAGAACACTTCCCATTTCCTGACATATGTCAGGTACTGTCTTCTCGTGGACTCCCTGCACGACGCTGAGATGGCATTGATCGTCCTGTCGGAGAGTCCGTCCCAGAAATGGCCTGTTCAGAATCTACAAATCAACAAGTTCATACGGTTCATACGGATGACTTTCCCCTGTCACGGGGTGTACCAACAAACTCGGCCGTTGTTGATCCGGATGCAGGGTTCTGAGGCCATCTTTGTACTGTTGGGAACCATGGTACCCGTTGCAGAGTCTTGTTTAATTATTGTAAGACCCGCCTGATGAGGCAGAAGGGGGAAATGCATAGCAAAACAAATCCCCCCCCCCCAATGCAGCGAGAAAGCGTTCATCGCTGCTGCCCCTGGGTCTGGTTCCCAAGCAACATATGTTGGTAGTTGGTGAATTAGTCTGGATGGAAAAAGGTCGATATCTGGTGTCCCATACCGGTCTATAATATCTGTAAACACTTTCCGATCCAACATCCATTTAATGTTGTCGTTGAATTTACGTGACCTGGTGTCTGCCACTGTATTTAGCTTACCTGGAAGGTAAGTGGCTGAGATCCAAATCTCTCTCCCAGACACCAGTGCCAGATATTATTGGCCAATTCATTACATGATATCGACTTTATTCCACCCATATGATTAATATAGGCCACCACTGTGGTATTATCAATTTGTAACCGTACATGCAACTGGTGCATATCTGAGCAGTAGGCCCTGAGTCCATGAAATGCTCCCAGCATTTCTAGATAATTAATCCCTAGTGCTTTAAACAGGGTTAATTTTTGTGCACTCCATCTGCCACCACAACTTGTGGTGGTATTAGTTGCTCCCCAACCTTTAGCACTGGCATCAGTCTGTAATGTAACTGAGGGATATATGATAGTGATGGGGTTAGAACAATGCTGAGCATTTCTATCCACCAGTTTAATTCTGATTTTGCTTTCCCTGGTAGTTTCATAGGCCTATCGAAATGGCCTGCATGATTTTTGAGAGCTAAAATTTTGCTCTTACAGGTTTTAATAATGGAGTGGTCCAAATTGTGCTGCTGGGAATGCAGCCACCAATTTCCCAATCACTCTGGCTCCTTGCCGAATGGGTGGTTCCCTGATGCCAGTGAGGCTTTTGCATACTCCCATCAAGTCTGTCACTTTGTTTGGTGGCAAGGTGATAGACATATGAACAGAGTCAACAGTGAACCCCAAATAATCCATGGTAGTGGAGGGTTCCAATTTTGATTTAACTGGATGTATGTTAAATCCCAGCGTTTGTAAAAGATGTTTTGTGGCTGATACTGCCAATGTAGCTATCTCCACATTCTCACCCACAATGAGACTATCATCAAGGTAAGCCGTGACGATTTGGTTATGTTTCCTTAAGTATGCTAAAGCTGGTTTTAATAATTTTGTAAACAGCCTGGGTGCTGATGACAACCCATTGGGTAAGGCCTTATACTGCCATAGCTGTCCCATCCAGACAAATCTCAGGTATTTACGATGATCCTCGTGTGTGACAAACGTGTCCATTTTGAAATGGGCATACTGAACGGAAGTATTTAGTTCGGTCAAATCTATAATGATGCGGCAACCGCCATCTTTTTAGTTTTTTGTAAATATATTTGATACGAACTCTTGAGATTCTCCGATTGTCTTCTCAATTACCCCTTTTGTGTTTAGCCTTAACAGTTCAGCATGGCCTGCTGTTCTCCCTTTTTGTGAAGTATGAACTTCCTGCTAGGCGTATGCTGAACTGGGATGGGGAGTTCGTATACAAATTCAATTTTGTAACCCTGAATACTTCCGAGTATGTAAAGGATCAGAGGTAAAAGTGCAGCACACATGATGAAACAAGTGCAACCGTCCGCCAACTTTTGATGAATCGGACATGCAATGTTTTTGAGACAACCAGACCCACCTACCTCCATGGTTACCGCCGGTGTTGTGTGGGTCGTCTCTGCCCTTGTTTCTTCTGGTATTGTGTTGCTGCGTTGTGGGGTTGGCGCGTTTTCCATGAAGGCCGGGCTGGGCCATGGTCTGAAAGACCGCTGTGCAGGTGGGCCGGCCTTCGAGCTTTCACCACCAGATGGTCTTCCATAGCACCGATGTCTGGTGGGTGTGTAGGGGTGCTGCCGCTGTTGATAGTGGGTTTTAGAGGTGCTTGGCACCTTGATCAGGCCTATAGCCTTGGCTTCCTCATCCAGGTCTTTCACACTGCTTCGGGAGGTGTCCCCAACAGCAATTTTGGCGGCTGTGTGCTACTGGTCCTGTATAATCCCGCACTTCTTGATGATGCTCTTCCTGTAACTGTTAATCTCCACTGAGTATTGCACAGTCTGCTAGAGCATCTCGTAACTCTTCAGGCAAATCAACCCCATCAGTTTCCTGGTACTGCTGTGATTTTAGCAGCCAGCAGTTTCCTCTGGAGCTTCCCCTCCTGGCTCCTTATAGATGGGCTCCTGTTGCCCCAGATGGGGTCATAGACTGCTGGTACTTTAAGAGAAATGGAGTTCTCTGGAGTGAAGTATTTCCCAGCCGTAAGTTAATGGCTTGCTCCTGTAGCTGATTTATAACCATGTATTTTGTACTGGCTTACAGCTTGGGATGTATAGGCAGTCCTTCCTTAGTTGGTACAGCATGTTTTCCCATGCCTCACAATCTTCTGCTGCTCTCTCTTCTGGCACCCCCTCACAGTTGACTGTTCAGCCATTGCCCCTTCTTCAGGGTCAGCCCAGCTCTGACCCTAATGCTCCCCTGCGAAGAGGTGAGACATTTGGCAGTCCTTGAAAGGATGCTGCCGTGGGTCTGCGAGGAGACCCACTGTGACTCTGCCCCTGCATAAGCAGGTCACGCTGGAGCACTGCTCCCCATCCGCTCCTGCGGGAAAGACGCCCGCCGTCCCTATCCGGGAATGGGGTGTCTTCAGGTCCGGACCCAGCCGAGTCAACGGACCTGTCCGACTTCCGGGTGGTTTTGCCGCCGACCGCGGCGCACCTGCGGTCTGTAGCGGCGAGAAGCCGGGAGCTGCTGGCAGCACCTGCAGCTCTGGAGAGACGGCACGCTGCTGGCTGCTTCCACAGCAGCGGTATCAGCTGCTGCTCTCCCTTACGCGACTCCATGGTGCTTCCTCCGTTCTGAAAAAGAAATTACACCGAGTCGCCACGCTCACCAGAAAAGGTAAGACTTACCTTCAGTAAGTTTTGAAAACTTACGCTGGAGGAGCGGCGCTCCTCCCGACTGTCGCTTCCGCAATGCGTTCGACGATATGTCGCGCATGCGTCCTGGCGGGGTCTTCACGTAGTCACTCACATGACTCCAAAGTAAAATTCCTCCTCATCTCCTGCCTAAAAGAACGTCCTTTAATTCTGAGGCTGTGACCTCTAGTCATAGTCTCTCCCACTAGTGGAAACATCCTCCCCACATCCACACTTTCTGGGTGGGATTAGTGTAGATGGGACGTGTTGGCCGGTGTGGGCAAGTTGGGCCGAGGGGCCTGTTTCCAACGCTGTATCACTCTATGACTCTATGAGACTATCTGATAGTTACAGTGGCAGCATTGGAAAATGAAATGTCTGTGACTCTATTTACCAAAATTGTTGGGCATGGAACAGTTTGAAAAATCTGAATCACACTCTTGAATGTACGGCAAATCAGTAAACACGGTGCGTTACGTGATATGGAGTACAATCTGTAGAACATTTATGAATAATTAACTGTGGCTATTCATTGAAAGTTTGCACCATAAAAATATGCATTGTCATTTGTTGAGCAAAATATTTAATTTCAGGGTAACTGATCATTTTAAAATCCTCTTGTACTGAATACAGAGAAATATATCAGAACATTTTGTCCTTAAAATGTCACGGCATATTTAGATTGCAACATAATCAGTCTACCTATTCCTTCCAATGTACATCAGACATCAGGATCTGAGAACAAGCTATGAACCGGAGAACACATCGTAAAAGAGATTTGTGTTCGAGTTTTAGTTCTGAAATCCCATTGACTAACAATTTTGCAATCTCATGGGGTTGGCTTCGAGACAGTTCTCGCCCGGCATGTGAAACTAGAAACCGTCACACAAACCAACCTCCCTTCCTCCATCGACTCCATCTACACCTCACGCTGCCTCGGCAAGGCCAGCAGCATCATCACGGACCAGTCTCACCCCGGTCACTCCCTCTTCTCCCCTCTCCCATCGGGCAAGAGGTACAGAAGTGTGAAAACGCACACCTCCAGATTCAGGGAGAGTTCCTTCCCGGCTGTTATCAGGCAACTGAACCATCCTCTCACCAACTAGAGAGCGGTCCTGACCTCCCATCTACCTCATTGGAGACCCTCGGACTATCTTTGATCGGACTTTACTGGACTCTATCTTGCACTACATGTTATTCACGTTAGTCCCTTTATCCTGTATCTGTACACTGTGGGCCGCTTGACTGTAACCATGCACAGTCATTCCAACGCTGCCTGTCCCGCTGAGTTACCCCAGCATTTTGAGTCCATCATTGGTGTGAACCAACATCTGCAGTTCCTACCTCCACATAGAAAGACAATCGTAAGATCATAAGTGATAGGAGCAGAATTAGGCCATTCGGCCCATCAAGTCTACTCCGCCATTCAATCATGGCTGATCTATCTCTCCCTCCTAACCCCATTCTCCTGCCTTCTCCCCATAACCCCTGACACCCGTACTAATCAAGAATCTATCTATCTCTGCCTAAAATACATCCACTGATTTGTGGCCTCCACAGCCTTCTGTGGCAAAGAATTCCACAAGTTCACCACCCTCTGACTAAAGAGATTCCTCCTCATCTGTTTCCGAAAGGAACATACTTTAATTCTGAGGGTTTGACCTCTGGTCCTAGACTCTCCCACTAGTGGAAACATCCTCTCCACATCCACTCTATCCAAGCCTTTCACTATTCGGTAAGTTTCAATGAGGTCCCCCCTCATTCTTCTAAACTCCAGTGAGTACAGGCCCAGTGCCAACAAACGCTCATCATATGCTAACCCACTAATTTCTGGGATCATTCTTGTAAACCTCCTCTGGACCCTCTCCAGAGCCAGCACATCCTTCCTCAGATATTGCTGACAATATTCCAAATGCGGCCTGACCAGCGCCTCATACAGCCTCAGCATTACATCCCTGTTTTTGCATTCAAGCCCCCTCGAAATGAATGCCAGCATTGAGTTTGCTTTCTAACTTGTTTTCCAATTCCGAGTCTCAAGACATCCAGAGAAATCAGTACTGACAGTTACAGAGAGTGGGTTTGAATTTAATGAAGAGTTTGTTTGGATCTGGGAAACCAGAGTGGATCAGGAGTGTTCAGTCATCGTTCCCCCAGCTTATATCTTAGTTGATACCCATAAAGTGAGTCATTAGGTTCCTTATCCTGTTTGTGCCGTTGATGTTGTAATGGTAATTAGTGTTTTTGGAAATCTCTCAACAGCATCGGAGGGCAATTCATTGAAGACAAGACCCCTAGGGTTTTGTTCAGTATCGTTCCGTTTAGAGATACAGCGTGGAAACAGGCCCTTCGGCCCACCGAGTCCGTGCCGACCATCGATCACCTGCTCACACTAGTTCTATGTCATCCCACTTTCTCATCCACTCCCTACTCACTAGGGGGCAATTTACGGAGGGGCCGATTAACCTACAAACCCGCACGTCTTTCAGATGTGGGAGGAAACCGGAGCACCCGGAGGAAGCCCACATGGTCACAGGGAGAACGTGCAAACTCACCTTAAAGTTATGTCCTCTAGTCTTTGATTTCTCCACCCTGGGGACAAGGTTCTGACTATCTACCGTATCTCTGCATCTGATAATTCTATTGTTTACTCCATCTGATACATCAGTGATGTTTAAGAAGCATTTAGACTCGAGGATATGCAGGGAATGGAGGGACACGGACCACGTGCAGGCAGAGGAGATTAGTTTAACTTGGCATCATGTCCAGCACGGACATTGTGGGCCGAAGGGCCTGTTCCTGTGCTGTACTGTTCCATGTTCTCATCGCAAGAGCATAATACTCTCTCTCTCTCTGAGTGGAGATGGCAGCGGTAGGGTTGCTGCCTCACAGCGCCAGAGACCCAGGTTCGATCCCGACTACGGGTGCTGTCAGTACGGACTTTACACGATCTCCCCGTGGGTTTTCTCCGGATGCTCCGGTTTCCCCCCACACTCCAAAGACGTGCGGGTTTACAGGTTAATTGACTTTGGTAAAAATTGTAAATTGACCCTAGTGTGTGTGTGTGTGTAGGATAGTGTTAGTGTACGGGGATCGCTGGTCAGCACGGACTCGTTGGGCCGAAGGGCCTGTTTCCGTGCTGTATCACTAAAGAGTCAATTACAATGTCTTTCTGTTTTTCGACGATATAATTTCTTCAACCGTGATGTTGCAATGAAGATTATACGACAAAGCTAGAATGTCGGATTAAATTTGCCCAAAGTGCCCCGTGGCTCATCTGGGAGCTAATATCGAGTGGTTCGATTTACAATCGAAGACGTATAAATAACATCTCCTGCTGAAATGGGCAATCAGGATTCCCAGAAATATATTTGGATGAGCGGGGAAATCACAGAGGACTCTGAGGAGCCTCGGAAACTACTCGGTGGTTTTGCTGTGGTTTGCGATCAATAAGTTGGCGGCACGGTCATTTCCATTAACTGTAGCCTGTGTTTATCCGAGGAGGTTCTGTAGACAACAAAGGGCAGCTTATATCACAGAGTCAGGGGCCTGTGACATCTCGCAGCACCGGGCAGTGGTACAAGCCTCCATGTTCTGCTGGTGTTGGTATTGTGTTCGACTACCCCTGAGAGTGTCCCACTCCACATAGACATCCCCCCCCCCCGTCTCTGCACACCCAACCAGTCTAGTTCCGTTTGCTCAATTTCAGTTCAGAGATACGGGGCGGCAACAGGCCCTTCGGCCCACCGGGTCCGTGCCGACCAGCGATCCCCCCCCGTACACGAGCACTACCCTACACGCACGCACCAGGAACTATTTACAATCTTTACCGAAGCCAATTAACCTACAAACCTGTTCGCCTTCGGGCGCTGTCTGTACGGAGTCTGCACGTTCTCCCTGTGATCTGCGTGGGTTTGCTTCAAGATCTTCGGTTTCAATAGACAATAGACAATAGGTGCAGGAGTAGGCCATTCGGCCCATCCAGCCAGCACCGCCATTCAATGTGATCATGGCTGATCATCCCCAATCAGTTCCCCGTTCTTGCCTTCTCCCCATATCCCCTGACTCCGCTATCTTTAAGAGCCCTATCTAACTCTCTCATGAAAGAATCCAGAGAACCGGCCTCCACCGCCATCTGAGGCAGAGAATTCCATAGACTCACAACTCTCTGCGGGAAAAAGTGTTTCCTCGTCTCCGTTCCAAATGGCTTACGCCTTATTATATAGATATACAGTGTGGAAACAGGCCCTTCGGCCCACCGAGTCCGTGCTGACCAGCGATCACCCCATACACTAGTTCTATTCTACACACAAGGGTCAATTAAAGTCAAAAGAGTTTATTGTCATGTGTCCCTGACAGGACAATGAAATTCCTTATTTGCATAGCACAACAGAACATAGCAGGCATTGACTACTGATTGTTATCGAGTCTGACACACTTCCACCAATACGGACAGACTGTGGTCTGTGAATGAGGAAGTCGAGGATTCAATTGCAGAGGGATGCGCAGAGACCCAGTTCTGCGAGTTTGGTAACCAGCTTGGAGGGGATGATTGTGTTAAATGCCGAGCTGTAATCGATGAATAACAGCCTGACATATGAGTTTTTGTTGTCCAAGTGGTCCAGAGCGGAGTGGAGGGCTAGCGAGATCGCATCCACCGTTGATCTGTTGTGGCAGTAAGCGAACTGCAGTGGGTCCAGGTTTTTGTCGAGGTAGGAGTTGATTTGCGCCATGATCAACCTCTCGAAGCACTTCATCACCACAGGCGTTAGTGCCACAGGTCGATAGTCATTGAGGCACGTCACCTAGCTCTTCTTGGGCACCGGTATTATTGATGCCCTTTTGAAGGCAGGTGGGAATCTCAGACCTCAGAAGTGAGAGGTTGAAAATGTCCGTTAAAAACTCCAGCCAGTTGGTCCGCACAGGTTTTTAAAACACGACCAGGTATGCCATCAGGTCCAGACGCTTTTCGAGGGTTCACCCCTCTGAAGGATTTCCTGACGTCGGCCTCTGTGACTGAGACTGAAATACCATCACAGCGAATGGGGGCTCGGGAAGGCACATCGGTGTTCTCCCTATCAAAGCGTGCGTAAAATGCATTGAGCTCATCAGGGAGTGATGTATCGCCGACATCCGAGCTGCCTCCTGGTTTCGCCTTGTAGGAGGTGATTGCATTCAGTCCCTGCCACAGCTGCCGAACATCTGTCTCATCCTCCAGTTTGGAGCAGAACTCCCTTTTGGCCTTTTTGATGGCCTTACCAAGGTCGTATCTGGACTTCGTGTAGACCACTGTATCATCAGACATGAATACCCAGTGTCTGGTCTTCAGAAGAGTGCGGATCTCACAGTTCATCCAAGGTTTCTGATTGATTAACTGACAAACCTGCACGTGAATAATGTTTAGTGCAAGATAAAGTTCAGTAAAGACCGATTAAAGATAGTCCGAGGATCTCCGATGCGGTAGATGGGAGCTCAGGACCGCTCTCTAGTTGATGATAGGATGGTTCAGTTGCCTGATAACAGCCGGGAAGAAACTGTCCCTGAATCTGGAGGCAGACAAAAATGCTGGAGAAACTCAGCGGGTGAGGCAGCATCTATGGAGAGAAGGAAAAGACAACGTTTCGGGTCTCGACCCTTCCTCAGACTGATGTGGGGGTGGGGGGGCGGGAAGAAGAAAGGAGAGGCGGAGACAGTGGGCTGTGGGAGAGCTGGGAAGGGGAGGAGAAAGGAGGGAGAAAGTAGGGACTACCTGAAACTGGAGAAGTCAATGTTCATACCGCTGGGGTGTAAACTACCCAAGCGAAATATGAGGTGCTGTTCCTCCAACTTGCGATGAGACCCACTCTGACAATGGAGGAGGCCCAGGACAGAAAGGTCGGATTGGGAATGGGAGGCGGAGTTGAAGTGCTGAGGCACCGGGAGATCAGGCTGGTTATTGCGAACCGAGCGGAGGTGTTGGGCGAAGCGATGCATTTTCATACTTCTTTACCTCTTGCCCGATGGGAGAGGGGAGAAGAGGGAGTGACTGGGGTGAGACTGTCTGAAAGAGAATGGTCTCGACCCGAAACGTCGCCTATTCCTTCGCTCCATAGATGCTGCCTCACCCGCTGAGCTTCTCCAGCATTTTTGTCTCACTGGGGCGAAACTTGCGGTCATTAATTTTTTTACATTTTAACTGTTGATTAGATGTTGTCTGTGCGGATAGTGTTTACAGGCCTGTTGTACCGCAGCAAGGAAGAATTTCTATTCCATTGGCGATACACGTGACAATTAAATCCTCTTGACTCTGGATCATTTTTTTCTCCGCCTTACATAAATGTGGATGCAGAATAACAGGGGCAGGAGGAGTGGGATGAAGGTTAGACCATGTAAATGGATGAAGTCACGGTGATTTAGGTCGATTGTTGTCACAATAACAACACTAGCGACATTGATAGGACAGGTTTAAAGGGAAGATCATTCCGTTATCCTGTATCTGTACACAGTGAATGGGTCGATTGTAATCATGTATTGTCTTTCCGCCGACTGGATAGCACGCAACAAAAAGCTTTTCACTGTACCTCGATACACGTGACAATAAACTAAACTATAGATAGACTCAGAACGCTGGAGTAACTCAGCGGGACAGGCAGCATCTCTGGAGAGAAGGAATGGACGATGTTTCGGGTCGAGACCCTTCTTTAGACACTTGAAGAAAGTCTGAAGAAGAGTCCCGACCGGTAACGTCACCCACTCCTTCTCTCCAGAGACGCTGCCTGTCCCGCTGAGTTACTCCGGCATTTTGTGTCTACCTTCAATATTCATACCGATGGGTTGTAAGCCATCTCCGATATCTCAGATTACAAGTTTAAAGGGAGATGTGTTCAATAGGACACATTGGTCGACATGGGTGTGATGGGCCGAAGGGCCAGTTTCCATGCTGAATAACTCCATAACTGTTCCACGTTTGATGTTCTCTATCAGAGGTAGATAAAGCACAAGGACCCACATTTAGTTTAGTTTTGTTTAGAGATACAACGTGGAAACAGGCCCGCCAGCCCCCCGAGCCCGCGCCGACCAGCCATCACTCTGTACACTAACACTATCAGAGACACACACACACACACACACACACACACACACACACGCACACACGCACACACGCACACACGCACACACGCACGCACACACACACGCACGCACACACACACACACACACACACACACACCTGGACCACACCTGGAGTATTGTGTGCAGTTTTGGTCCCCTAATTTGAGGAAGGACATTCTTGCTATTGAGGGAGTGCAGCCTAGGTTTACACGGTTAATTCCCGGGATGGCGGGACTGTCCTATGCTGAGAGAATGGGAGCAACTGGGCTTGTACACTCTGGAGTTTAGAAGGATGAGAGGGGATCTTATTGAAACATATAAGATTGTTAAGGGTTTGGACACGCTAGAGGCAGGAAGGCAGGAACGGGGTACGGAGAACGCAGGAACGGGTTACGGATTTGGGATGATCAGCCATGGTCACATTGAATGGCCTACTCCTGCACCTATTGTCTATTGTCTATTGTCGATTGAAACCGGAGCACCCGGAGAAAAGCCACGCAGAATGGCCTAATTCTGCTCCTATCACTTATGAACATGACCTTATGAAAATCACATTACGGCCACTAAATTTTTTTTTTTAAATAATGAATTAAATGAGGCAGTCAGGCAATGAAACAGCTTTGCATAACTCCGAGTGCAATGATCGGCGTAGATACCACCAGCGACGAACAACATGTGAACTGGCAACTCTTTGTCTGCAAACAACGAAATCTAGAAAGAATGAATGTACATTTCAAAACCTTCTTTCCTCATCAAATGCTAAAACAGACATGACCTGAAAGAGGTTCTGCTATCCAATTCTTCAAGGTTCTGCTATCCAATTCTTCAAGTATGTGGAGAACTGCAACACACTGATCTCAGCTGCTCACAGTCTGTCGTTGTTCAGGCTTCTCCACGTCGAGCCTCACTGCCCGCTGACAGCGCATCCATCTGGCCCGGGTCACTGGTGTCCTTCCCATAGAAACCAACGCAAGCGGGTAGAGCTGCTGCCTCACAGCGCCAGAGACCCGGGTTCCATCCCGACCTCGGGCGCTGTCTGTGCGGAGTTTGTCCGCGTGACCTGCATGGGTTTTCTCCGAGGTCGCAAGGTGATAGGAGTAGAATTCGGCCATTCGGCCCATCAAGTCTACTCCGCCATTCGATCATGGCTGACCCAGCTCTCCCTCTCAACCCCATTCTCCCGCCTTCTCTCCGGGATCTCTGACGCCCGTACTAATCAAGAATCTTCAGTTTCCTCCCGCACTCCAAAGACACACAGGTGTGTAGGTTAATTGGCTTGGTATAAATGTAAATTGTCCTTTGTGTGTGTAGGATAGTGTCGGTGTGCGGGGATCGCTGGTCAGTGTGGACTCGGTGGGCCGAAGGGACTGTTTCTCTAAACTAAACTAAACCTTCAGATTAGAGTTATACAGCGTGGAAACAGGCCCTTCAGCCCAACAGAGGCCAACATGTCCCTTCTACACTAGTCCCATCTGCCAGCATTTGATCCACATCACTCTAAACCTGTCCTATCCATGTACCCGTCTTACTGTTTCTTAAATGTTAGGATAGTCCCAGCCTCAACTATTTCTCCTCCGGCAGCTCGTTCCATACACTCACCCCCCCCCCCCCTTTGTGTGAAAACGTCACCCCTCAGATTCCAATGAAATCTTTTCCCCTTCACCTTGAACCTACGTCCTCTGGTCCTCGATTCCCCTACTCTGGGCAAGAGACTCTGTGCATCAAGATAGATTATTGACTAGTACAGGTGTCCGAGGGTTATGGGGAGAGAGCAGGAGAATGGGGTTAGGAGGGAGCGATAGATGAGCCATGATTGAATGGTGGCGTAGACTTGATGGGCCGAATGGCCTCATTCTTCTCCTGTCACCTGCGAGCTTGGGCAACGTCGGTGCGGAACGCTGCATGTGGAACAAGGCGGACGCGCCGAGCGTGCAGATGTGGACGGGGAGAGAATGATATTCACCGCAGCAACTGCCTAATGGAGTACGGGCGTGCCGAGGGAGAGGGATCGCAGGTTGCGGGACAGTAAAGTCATCTCTCTGCCTGATAAATCACCACACAAATCACACACACTTCCCCAGGGTGAAGCCGTGCCGAGAATGGAACATGCAATTTTAACCAGCCCTGACTATAAATCATCATCCTGTGGATGTGACTGGAATTCACAGCGAGTTCAGCCACACTGTTAACCCTTTCTCACTCTTTAGACTTCACACATTCGGAATCAACGTGTCCAAGCCCTGAACAAAGATTGTTAAGGGTTTGGACACGCTAGAGGCAGGAAACATGTTCCCCATGTTGGGGGAGTCCAGAACCAGGGGCCACAGTTTAAGAATAAGGGGTAAGCCATTTAGAACGGAGACGAGGAAACACTATTTCTCACAGAGAGTTGTGAGTCTGTGGAATTCACTGCCTCAGAGGGCGGTGGAGGCAGGTTCTCTGGATGCTTTCATAAGAGAGCTAGACAGGGCTCTTAAAAATGGCGGAGTCAGGGGATACAGGGAGAAGGCAGGAACGGGGAACTGATTGGGGATGATCAGCCATGATCACATTGAATGGCGGTGCTGGCTCGAAGGGCCGAATGGCCTACTCCTGCACCTATTGCCTATTGTCTATTGTTCCACTGGGTTGTGAGATCCATTGGTCGGTTGTGTTGGAAGGAACTGCAGATGCTGGTTTAAACCCACAAAATGCTGGAGTAACTCAACGGGGACAGGCAGCATCTCCGGAGAAATGGAATGGGTGATGTTTGGGGGGCAAGACATAGCTGTCTGAAGAAGGGTCTCGACCCGAAACGTCACCCATTCCTTCTCTCCAGAGATGCTGCCCGTCCCGCTGAGTTACTCCAGCATTTCGTGTCTATCTTCGGTTCAAACCAGCGTCTGCAGTTCCTTCCGACACAACTAAATTGCATCTTAACTGAGAAACTTCCATGAAACCCGAGCTTTGAATACAATAGGCAATAGGTGCAGGAGGAGGCCATCCGGCCCTTCGAGCCAGCACCGCCATTCAATGTGATCATGGCTGATCGTCCCCAATCAGTACCCCATCTCTGCCTTCTCCCCATTTCCCCCTGACTCTGCAACCTTTAAGTGCCTTATCTAGATCTCTCTTGAAACTATCTGGAGAACCGGCCTCCACCGGCCACCACATGGACTGTTCAGGAGAGATAGTGTAAATATGCAAGATCCACAATCTGATGTTCAATATCATCTTTAATCAGTACCCATAATATAACTGAGGAAAGACATTCTTGCCATAGAGGGGGTACAGAGAAGGTTCACCAGACTGATTCCTGGGATGGCAGGACTTCCATATGAGGAAAGACTGGATAGACTCGGCTTGTACTCGCTGGAATTTAGAAGATTGAGGGGGGATCTTATAGAGACTTACAAAATTCTTAAGGGGTTGGACAGGCTAGATGCAGGAAGATTGTTCCCGATGTTGGGGAAGTCCAGAACAAGGGGTCAAAGTTTACGAATAAGGGGGAATTCCTTTAGGACCGAGATGAGAAAAACACACAGAGAGTGGTGAGTCTCTTTTCACACAGAGAGTGGTGAGTCTCTGGAATTCTCTGCCACAGAAGGTAGTTGAGGCCAGTTCATTGGCCATATTTAAGAGGGAGTTAGATGTGGCCCTTGTGGCTAAAGGGATCAGGGGGTATGGAGAGAAGGCAGGTACAGGGATACTGAGTTGGATGATCAGCCATGATCATATTGAATGGCGGTGCAGGCTCGAAGGGCCGGATGGCCTGCTCCTGCACCTATTTTCTATGTTTCTATGTTTCTATAACGGTACAGCAGGTCGCTGGTTGTTTGTACATCGTGACCGCTTCCAAGTCTGACTAGTGTAGGATGTGGGTGTGGGTATGAATCCTACAGTAGGGTGGGGTTAGTGATGCTGTTCTACAACGATTGGCTTTCATGCATAAACCAATCTACAGATAGTTTTCAAGAGAGAGTTAGATTTAGCTCTTAGGGCTAACGGAATCGAGGGATATGGGGAGAAAGCAGGAACGGGTCACTGATTGTGGATGATCAACCGTGATAATGTATGGCGGTGCTGGCTTGACGGGCCGAATGGCCTCCTCCTGCACCTATTGTCTGTGTCTCGGTCTCTTTGCGTCGATCACTGACAGAGTCCAATACCGCAACATGGTGACTGCATGACATTCAGCAGCGGATTCTGGAAATCCTTTGAAAGCATAAATTAATAATCATCTTTCAGGATATTAAAACTGACAACTAACCCACTGGAGATTGTAACCAATTTTTGTTTCATTTGTGCTTCTTGTGGCTGTTGTGAGAAATGTTAATCAGCAGGAATTTGAAGTTGTTCTCGAGATGGCCTATAAACCGGAGTGAGTCAGCGGTGAGTGTGGCCGCTAATCCAGGTCTGTCGTGGGAGACGGGACCCCGCGGTGCTGGCTGGAAGGGCCGAATGGCCTACCCCTGCACCTATTGTCTAAACCATATCTCGCTTCCTCTGCTCACCAACACCAGTGTATTATTGTGTGGGTCTAGTGTAGATGGGACATGTTGGCCGGCGTAGGCAAGTTGGGCCGAAGGGCCTGTTTCCGCGCTGTATCACTCCATGACTCTCCGTGTCTCTAAAACAAATCTAAAACCATCAATAACCCAGGGTGGTCACGGTGGCGCAGTGGTAGAGTGCGAGTAACAGTAGGTACCGGGAAATCCGGTAAACTCGTGAGGTTTTTTCAACACTGTGAAAAATGTCCGCGAGTAAAAAAATACTCGTGATGAAAGAAATGGTTATTTTTTACTCGAACAAGACATCCACGAACTCCTACGGACCCGCTACAGACATTCTCAGAGTACGAATCAGGGGAAAACTCGGGAGAACTCGTGAATTACCTCGTGCAGTGGGACAGGCCCTTATGTCCGAGTTCTTTAGTCAGAGGGTGCTGAATCTGTGGGATCCGTTGCCGCGGAAGGCCAAGCCAATGGATATTTTTCAGACGCAGATTGACAGATTGTTGATTAGTGCGGCTGTCAGGGGTTATGGGGAGAAGGCAGGAGAATGGGGTTAGGAGGGAGAGATTGAATGGTGGAGTGGACTCGATGGGCCGAATGGTCTAATTCTGCTGCTAGAACGTATGAATGAATGAACGTGCAAACTCCGTACTGGCAGCATCCGTGGTCAGGATGGAACCCGGGTCTCTGGCGATGTTAGGCAGCAGCTCTACCCGCTGCGCCACCGTGCCATCCGTTTTGTTTGAGGTTGTTTTGCGAACTGAGTTTAAATTCACCAGACGTGGCACGAGGTTTGAGCACTGATCGGAGGGCGGCGCTTGTCAGGAACGAGCTGCCAGAGGATTCGCTTAGAGCAGCACAGTGACACAGCGATAGCGTTGCTGCCTTACAGCGCCTACAGGGTCAGGGGCACGGGTTCGATCCCGACTGCTGGTGCTGTCCGTAAGGGGTTTGTACCTTCTCTCCGTGACCCGCGTGAGGTTGAGAGGGGAAGATGGATCAGCCGTGATTGAATGGCGGAGTAGACTTGATGGGCCGAATGGCTTCATTCTAACAACAATAAAATAATAATAATAATATCTTTTATCGTCATGACACACATAAGTGCAGCGAGATTTGGTTTGCAACTTCCATCCGATGTCATAACCTAAACAACTAATTTGGGTTTAGATACCTCGAGAACAAGGTTTGTGAAAAGAACATTAGACCAGAAAAACAGTCAAAACAGACTAAAGTGCAGATGTGTCTGTGCGACGTGACTGTAGAGAGGGTACGCAGACACCTTAAAGTCTTCACACGAGCTAGGGGTGTGTGGGTTACAGTTATACTAACTGGTGGGGGAGTGGTTAGCATGGACATCGTTACTATCAATTAAAGGTGTATACACATATCATCTACAGTGACCATCTGAGGGAGACAGTCTAGGGGTGGGTGGGAAAACCCACGCATGGGCCGGTTCAGAGCCGCTATAGCTCTGGGGATGAAGCTACTCCTATCACATGACCTTATGACCTGCGTGGGTTTTCTCCGGGTGCTCCGGCTTCCTCCCGCACTCCAAAGACGTGCAGGTTTGTCGGTCAGTTGGCTTGGTGTAAATGTGACAATTGTCCCTAGTGTGGGTTGGTGTCGGTGTGCGGGGATCGCTGCTCGGTGTGTTCTCGGTTGGGCTGAAGGGCCTGTTTCCCACGCTGTATCTCCTGGAGAAACAGTTGACGGCACGGAAAGACGGCGCCCGGGACAGGCTTGGTTAGCACCGCAGTCTCGTGTCCTTACAGAGACACCCAATAAAGCTACGGACAGGCCTAATGAACCACTGTGGCTTAAAAATCCATCAGGCGAGAGAATGAAATGCTCGGAGAAGGAGAAAGAGATGCAGGGCACGGACAGGCCTTGAACCTGGAGAGACGCAGGAGGAGCCCGGCCAGAACTCACCCCACAGAGCCCAGTCCCTCCACGTACTAGAGTCTCCCAGCCCCTGCAGAGTGGTTACTAAGATGGCTGATCCGTGGGCGGTGGCTGCAGGGACCTGATCAACCCCGGCTGGGTGGCCTGGGCGAGGGCGTCTGACGTTGTGAGACCCGAAGCACCCGATGACCGCAGCTCACATCGCTGAGGATGCGTCCCAGCGCTTCTAGAAAATGTATATTTTTCACAAACTAAAAACGAAAAGATTCCAACTCCAGGAAACATGTCTCCGGGATCTCAAGGTCCACAAGTTCACTCAAACCTCACTTCTCTTTCTTCTTACATCTGAAGCAACGGTTTGGGGATATTTTTACTGGCGCGTTATAAATTAGAGGGAATCATGGCAAGCCGAAAGTTTAATTAACGGTGGAGGGAGCCGTGTAATCATGTTAGGAGTTTGAAAATGCTGATTACTTTTCAAAGCATTAATTTATAGATCAGAGCTAGAAGTTAAACCAGAGAAGAGAGGAGGGCATGTCCTGCTAACACACACTCAGCGCACTGAACCTCTCTGTTAATTAGCACTGCTGAGCACTTGGTAGCAGGAATCACAGGGAAAGCTTCTACCATAATTACGACCGACTGCAAGAGAGGTTGACAAAGCCAGGGCTGCAATTTGTAAAATAGTTCAAGGTGAGGAACAGGCCTGAGACAAAAGGAACTGCAGAGGTTATGGGAAGAAGGCAGGAGAATGGGGGCTTGAGAAGGAGAGATAGATCAGCCACGAGTGAATGGAGGAGGAGACTTGATGGGCCGATTGGCCTCATTCTGCTCCTAGAATTTATCAGCTTATTTATGCTGGTTTACAAAATATGACAGGAGTGCCGGAGTAACTCAGCAGGTCAGGCAGCATCTGTGGAGAACATGGATAGGTGACGTTTCACAGAGTGCTGGAGTAACTCAGCGGGTCAGGCAGCATCTATGGAGCGAAGGAAATAGGCAACGTTTCAGGACGAAACCCTTGCGGGTTTCGTCCCGAAACGTTGCCTATTTCCTTCAGGATTTCGTCCCAAAACGTTGCCTATTTCCTTCAGGATTTCGTCCCGAAACGTTGCCTATTTCCTTCAGGATTTCGTCCCAAAACGTTGCCTATTTCCTTCAGGGTTTCGTCCGGAAACATTGCCTATTTCCTTCAGGATTTCGTCCCAAAACGTTGCCCATTTCCTTTGCTCCATAGATGCTGCTGCCCCCGCTGAGTTTCTCCAGCATTTTTTCTACCTTATCATTTATAGTGTGGTTCAGTGTAGCTTAGAAAGCACAGAAGGACACAGACTGCTGGAGTAACTCAGCGGGTCAGGCAGCATCTCTGGAGAACATGGATAGGTGACGTTTCACAGATCATCCAAAATCAGTACCCCCGTTCCTGCTTTATCCCCATATCCCTTGATTCCGTTAGCCCGAAGAAATCTAACTCTCTCTTGAAAACATCCAGTGAACTGGGCTCCACTGCCTTCTGTGGGGTGGAGGGGGGGTGGGGGGTGAGTGGGTGAGGGGAGGGGAGACAACTGTGGGGGTGCATGTTCCTTTAAGAGAATAGATAATTGTTGAAGATTACTGGCAAAAAAATCTATGAAGAAGTTGAGGGGATTATCCTAACGTCTGGAGAAGGGTGTCGACCCGAAACGTCACCCATTCCTTCGCTCCACAGATGCTGCCGCACCCGCTGAGTTTCTCCAGCACTTTTGTCTACCTTCGATTTTCCAGCATCTGCAGTTCCTTCTTAAACAGGCTAAAATCGCTCGGGTCACTGGGAGAAGCCCAACGCTCTTTAAAATCTTTTCCCTGCCGAGTCCTTCTGCCAACTATTGCCCGCCGTCTAATTGGAGAGGAAAAAATAGAAGCGAGTGTGGTGTTTCATCGAGTTTGGATCCAACGTAATAGAAAAACATTGTGTGTAACGAAGCAATCCCTGCCAGAATGCCCTGGGGTCCACGACTAATCTGTCTGCTGTTTCAGACTTGCCTCTTGCAGTTTTATTCAGTGCCTGGCAGAGGCTGTTCATCTGCAGATCAGCCGATCCAACCTATACTTGGCATATTTCGAAGTGTAAGTCCAGCCCTTTTTTGCCCAATTCCAGCGCAGCCAAGCGATCTACTTTCACCGGGACCACTTCCCCCGTCCTAATGTTTGTGGAACAAAGCCTCAATCCATCCCAAAGATAGGCACAAAGTGCTGGAGTAAGTCAGTGGGTCCGGCAGCATCTCTGGAGAAAACCCAATGGGTGACGTTTTGGGTCGAGACCATTCCTTGCATCTACAGTTCCTTCCCACACACTCAATCATTTGATCCCAGACTTATATTACATTGCTTGCTTCAGGCTACATAAGGTTGCGCAGCGGCGCAGCAGGTAGAGCTGCTGCCTCGCAGCTCCTGACCACAGGTGCTGTCTGTACGGAGTTTGCACGTTCTCCCTGTGACCGCGTGGGTTTCCTCCAGGCGCTCCGGTTTCCTCCCACTTCCCAAAGACGTGCAGGTTTATAGGTTAATTTTCTTCAGTAAATTGTCCCCAGAGTGCAGGATAGAACTCGATAGAACGGGGCGATCGCTGGTCAGCACAGACTCGATGGGCTGAAGGGCCTGTTTCCGTGCTGTATTCCTAAGGTCCAGAGTCAGGAATTGAGTACTTTATCACATGTGACAAGCCTCAGTGAAATTCTTTGCTTGCACAGCCGAGATATGCAAATAGGCGCCAATAAAGGGAGCTTAAAAAGGCTCAGAGTATCTGTGCCGGGTCCCCCTTCGTCCCTTTCCCCTCCCGCCCCCCCCCGGCAGCGGCCTCCTCACTTCCGCGTGGTCCGTCCTCCTCCGTCAGTCGGTCGGCGCCATCATCGTCTGCCGCACTGACCTGTCCACGATCGCCACCGGGTCCTCACCGGACACCTCCGTGCTGCCGACTCCGGCCAATCCCGCGCTGCGGACCTGAAGGGAGAATTGTGGACGCAGCCCAGACCGTCACGCAACCCGACCTCCCTTCCGTCTACTCCATCTACACCTCGCGCTGCCCCGGCAAGGCCAGCAGCATCACCAAGGACCAGTCTCAACCCCGGTCACTCCGTCTTCTCCCCTCTCCCATCGGGCAAGAGGTACAGAAGTTTGAAAACGCACACCTCCAGATTCAGGGTAGACAAAAATGCTGGAGAAACTCAGCGGGTGAGGCAGCATCTACCCGCTGAGTTTCTCCTGCATTTTTGTCTACCTTTGATTTTTCCAGCATCTGCAGTTCTATCTTAAACCTCCAGATTCAGGGACAGTTTCTTCCCGGCTGTTATCAGGCAACTGAACCGTCCTCTCACCAACTACAGAGCGGTCCCGAACTCCCATCTACCTCATTGGAGACCCTCGGACTATCTTTAATCGGACTTAACCTTGCGCTAAACATTATTCCCTTTATCCTTGTATCTGTACACTGTGGACGGCTCGATTGTACTCCTGTACAGTATCTAAGTTGGCTGGATAGCACGCAACAACAAGTCTTTTCACTGTACCTCAGTACACGCGACAATAAACTAAACAAAATGAATGTGTGGGAAGGAACTGCGGACGCTGGTTTACATCGAAGATAGACACAAAATGCTGGAGTAACTCAGCGGGACAGGCAGCGTCTGTGTGAATGTTTGACCCCATTCTTCTAACCCACTGAGTTACTCCAGCGCCACGTGCCAAGGTCTCAGTGGGATTCTTTAAACCATATTTTTTAATTAAATCACGTACTTATTTTAATTGGTGAGAAGGCAGCAAAGAGTTAGCATTACAACACTGTGTCTGATTTTTTATTTTGTTTTTTTGCGAGGTGTTGCTTTTTCTGCCTCACCCCGCCATGACTCTGTCTCCTTCTCTCCTCCCACTCAGCCTCCCACCACTCACTCCCTCCCCCGCCCGGCTCTGCCTTCAATGCGGCAACGTTTCAATAGCTCTAACCCTGTGTGTGGGAGCAGGCAGCGCTCGATCCTGCAGGGAAGGGGTGGGCGGACTGCGTTAGCTGCCGAGCTCGCTGCTTGAGTCCCAGTTCAATCGCACGTGGGCAGCGCCACCGTGTAAACAGCCGAACGACAACATTATGTCATCTCGAGCGATCAATCGACGGATCAATAAACCACTGATGCACAGCCTGGAAACGGGCCCTTTGATCCAACATGCCCCCATCTACACCAGTCCCACCTGCCCGCGATCGGCCCTCTAAACATTTCCTATCCACGAACCTGTCTTTTAAATGTTGTGATATTTCCTGCCTCAATTACAATAGACAATAGGTGCAGGAGGAGGCCATTCGGCCCTTCGAGCCAGCACTGCCATTCACCTGTGATCACGGCTGACCATCCCCAACCAGTACCTCGTTCCTGCCTTCTCCCCATATCCCCTGACTCCACTATTTTTAAGAGCCTTATCTAGCTCACTCTTGAAAGCATCCAGAGAACCAGCCTCCACCGCCCTCTGAGGCAGAGAATTCCACAGATTCACAACTCTCTGGATGAAAACGTTTTTCCTCATCTCCAATCTAAATGGCCGACCCCTTATTCTTCACAACCTCCTCCGGCAGCTCGTTCCATTCACCCACCGCCCTCTCTGTGGAAAAGATTGCCCCTCAGGTTCCTAGTAAACCTTTCCCCTCTCACATTAGACCTATGTTCCATGGCTGGTGATTCATCGACTCTGGGTAAAAGAGTCGTGTGTGTTCACACTTATTTGTTTAGGTTTATGGATCGTAGAACAGTACAGCACAGGAACAGGCCCTTCGGCCCACCAAGCCATCCCCGCACAATGACATGGTCACACACACGCGCACGGACACGGAGACACGGAGAGAGACACAGACAGACGCACACACAGACAGAGAGAGAGAGAGACAGACATAGAGAAACAGAGGGACAGAGAGGCGCGCAGACACAGAGACACAGAGCTACAGACAAACTTAGGAACAGCCTTTTGGCCCACAATGTTTTAGTTTAGTTTGGTTTAAAGATACAGCATAGAAACAGGCCATTCGGCCCACCGAGTCTGTGCCGACCAGCCCTTCTATGTTATTCCAGTTTTGCATCCAGAACACCAGAAACATTTTACAGAAACCATTTAACCCACAAACCCACGCGTCTTTGGAATGTTGGAGGAAACCGGAGCACCCGGAAAAATCCCACGTGGTCACAGGGAGAAGGAACAAATTCCACGCAGTCACCATTGAGGAAGATGGGAGGTCAGGACCGCTCTCTAGTTGATGAGAGGACGGTTCAGTTGCCTGACAACAGCTGGGAAGAAACATTCCCTGAACCTGGAGGTGTGCGTTTTCACACCTGTACCTCTTGCCTGATGGGAGAGGGGAGAAGAGGGAGCGACCGGGGTGAGACTGGTCTTTGATGATGGTACTGCGTACACAATTCTCTGTTCAGGTCTGCAGTGCGGGTTTGGACCCGGCACGCTCTGACTGGGGGCGATGGAGTTTACTGACTGGAACATGACGGGCTTCAAGATTGGCATTTGTGGCCATCCTTGTAGCCTCAGGGGGATGTGTGGAAGCCGGTGCCAATTCTACAAGGCTTACACAACTTACACAAATCAAACACGGACCTGAACTTTATCATTTGATCGTGTTCACAAGGGATAGGAGCAGAACTAGGCCATTCAGCCCAATTCATTCGGGGAATGGAGGATAGGGATTGTGTACAGGCAGATAAGTGTTGACCTTGGTGTCATGTCCAGCACAGACATTGCGGGCCGAAGGGCCTGTTCCTGTGCTGTTCTATTTTCCCATAAGTACTACTGTAGGAGCAAGATTAGACATCAAGTCTACTCTGCCATTCAATCAGAGCTGATCTGTCTCTCCCTCTCAACCCCATTCTCCTGCCTTCTCCCCATAACCCCTGACACCCGTACTAATCTAGAATCTATCTATCCTGCCATAAAAATATCCACTGACTTGGCCTCCACAGCCTGCTTTAGTTTAGGGATACAGCATAGAAACAGGCCCTTCGGCCCACCGGGTCCGTGCCGACCAGCGATCCCCGCACATTAGCACCCACTAGAGACAATATTTTTTAACATTTACCAAACCAATTAACCTACAAACCTGCACGATTTTGGAGTGTGGGAGGAAACCGAAGATCTCGGAGAAAACCCACGCGGGTCACGTGGAGAACGTGCAAACTCCGTACAGACAGCGCCCGTAGTCGGGATCGAACCCGGGTCTCCGGCGCTGCATTCGCTGTGAGGGAGCAACTGTACCGCCGCGCCACCGTGACCGCCATCTGTGGCAAAGAATTCCCACAGATTCACCACCCTTTGATGAATCATTCACGAGGAGTGGGTGGAAGAGACCAGGCCAGCAATGATTACCCACCTCCAATAACTCTAGAGAAGCTGGAGGTGGGCCACTTCCAAGAATCGCTTCAACTTCCCCACCCGCCCACTCATCACCTTCTGTGAAGGTTCTACAAAGGAGATTGTTGCCAGGTCTCGAGGGTCGGAGCTACAGGGAGAGGTTGAGCAGGCTGGGTCCATATTTCTTTAGGATTCTTCTCTTGAACTGGGGCACATTAAGCCCATTGAATACTAAATATCCTGAACCGTCTGAGGAAGGGTCTCGACCCGAAACGTCACCCCTTCCTTCTCTCCAGAGATGCTGCCTGACCCGCTGAGTTACTCCACCTCAGAGGGCGGTGGAGGCCAGTTCTCTGGATGCTTTCAAGAGAGAGCTTGATGGGGCTCTTAAAGATAGCGGAGTCAGGGGATACGGGGAGAAGGCAGGAACGGGGTACTGATTGGGGATAGACAAAAGTGCTGGAGAAACTCAGCGGGTCTCAGGATTCCTTCGCTCCATAGATGCTGCTGCACCCACTGAGTTTCTCCAGCACTTTTGCCTACCCTCGATTTTCCAGCATCTGCAGTTCCTTCTCAAATACTGATTGGGGATGATCAGCCATGATCACATTGAATGGCGGTGCTGGCGCGAAGGGCCGAATGGCCTACTCCTGCACCTATTGTCTATTGTCCAGCATTTTGTGTCTGCCTATCGTTCAGTTCAGTTCCAGTGTAGTTTATTGTCACGTGTACCGAGGTACAGCGAAAAGCTTTTGTTGCGTGCTATCCAGTCAGCGGAAAGACAATACATGATCACAATCGATCCATTGACAGTGTACGGATACAGGATAAGGGAATGACGTTTAGTGCACGGTAACGCACACCTGCAGATTCAGGGACAGTTTCTTCCCAGCTGCCATCAGGCAACTGAACCATCCTACCACAACCAGAGAGCAGTCCTGACCTCCCATCCACCTTAGACTATCCTTGATCGGACTTTGCTGGCTTTACCTTGCACCAAACGTTATCCCCTCACCGTGTATCCGCACACTGTAATCACTGATAGTCTTTCCACCGACTGGTTTAAGAAGTGCGGCGGCGCACTCACGTTGCAGCGGCCCCTACAGCCTGTCTGTCTTTTTTTATTTTTTGTCTAGTTAAATGTAGTTGTCCGTGTTTTTTTTGTACTGTTTCTAACTGTGTATATGTGGGGGGGTGGAGGGTGGAGGGGGGGAGGGGGAAACTTTTCAAATCTCTTCCCTGCGCGGGAGACGTTTCCCTGTCGGGTCTCCGTTGTCGTTGGGGCCTAGCACCGTGGAGCGGCCTCCGACCGGGACGACCTGGGGGCTCCAGTCACGGAGCCTGCGGAGCTGCGGACTTGCCATCGTGGGGCTGGCCGGCCTCGGAGCGTGGGGAGCGGTGGTGGATCACCCCTGCGGCCCGACTCCGGGGCTCCAGCTCCAGCTTACTACCAGTGGACTACCGGGATATCGGGAGCTCGCGGGTCCGGGTGGGAGACTGCTCTCCGGAGCTCCCGCAACGCAACTTCTCCAGCCCGTGTCGCGGGGTTGGAACGACCCGGAGCGGGGCCGTACATCGCCCGGCGCGGCTTTAATGGCTGCGGGACATTCCAGCGCCCGCCGGGGGCTCCAACTTTGCGACTTTTGGGCCTAGAGCGGGGCCGTACCTCGCCCGGAGAGAAATGGTGCGGGGGAGAGAGAGGAACTTTGCCTTCCATCACAGTGAGGAGGAGATTCACTGTGATGGATGTTTGTTTAAGTTGAATTGTTTGTGTGTTTTTTTATGAATTGCTCTGTGTGTATGGCTTGTAGAAACAGAATTTTGTTCGAACCTCTCTGGGGTTCGAATGACAAGTAATAAAATCTATCTATCTATCTATCTATCTATCTATCTATCTATCTATCTATCTATCTATCTATCTATCTATCTATCTATCTATCTATCCATCTATCTATCTATCTATCTATCTATCTATCTATCTATCTATCTATCCATCTATCCATCTATCCATCTATCTATCTATTCGAGATTCAAGTGAGTTTATTGTCGTGTGTCCCAGATAGGACAATGAAATTCTTGCTTTGTTTCAGCACACAGAACATAGTAGGCATTGACTACAGAACAGATCAGTGTGTCCATATACCATTATATACGTATATACACACATGAATAAATAAACTGATAAAGTGCAAATAACAGATAATGGGATATTTTTGTTCAGAGTTTTGTCCGAGCCAAGTTTAATAACCTGATGGCTGTGGGGAAGTAGCTATTCCTGAACCTGGTGGTCGCACCTGGACCTTTTCGCTGTACCTCGGTACACGTGACAATAAACTGCGACTGATCTTCTCATTAACGCCCACACGCTCAAAACCGCCAAGAGATTTCTTTTCAATATTTGCTTTACAACTCGTACTTTTATAACGAGGCCTGACACCAAAACCACCCGCCTCAACTTGTCTTTTTAAGATTGCCTTTTAACTTTGTGTCTCCATGGTTACGGCAACAATCTAAATGCTGGGTTTTTTTCCTCTCTCATCCGTAGGCATCAACTGGTTTCCACATCTGAACAGATCCAACTGCACGGGTTACTTCTGACAAGGACGTATTTGGAGAATTTAATTATCAAAGAGACTTTATTGCACCTGCACAGTGCAAGCCGTTCTTTTTATCTCTTACCCAAATCTTTAAAGTCGCTAAACTACTCCCGCTCCTGCTTTACAGATTCCTGTTCTTTGCATCCGTTTGCTTCTGATAACTCCAAGGGATTAGGGCTTTAAGGCTCTGCCCCCTACTCAAAATTCCTCCGTCTACGCCGCATCTGTGCCCAAGATGAGGTGTTCCATACTAGGACACCCGAGATGTCCTCATTCTTTAGGGAACAAGGGTTACCTCCCACCCCATCAGCCATCGCATACAACATATAATCCTCCGACATTTCCGCCACCTCCAACGGGATCCTAACATTAGCCACATTTTCCCATCTCCGCCCCTTTCCGCAGAGACCGTTACCACCGCAACTCCCTGGTTAACTCATCCCTTCCCACCCAAACCACCCCCTCCCCAGGTACTTCCCCCGCAACCTCAGGAGATGCAACACCTGTCCCTATACCTCCTCCCTCGACTCTGTCCAGGGACCCTGACTGTCCTTTCAGTTGAGGCAGAGGTTCACTTGCACCTCCTCCAACCTCATCCACTGTATCCGTTGTTCAAGATGTGGACTCTTATACATCGACGAGACCAAACGCAGACTGGGCGATCGTTTCGCGGAACACCTTCGCTCAGCCCGCCTGAACCAACCTGATCTCCCGGTTGCCAAACCCTTTAATTCTCCTGGGTACACAAAAGGCTGGAGAAACTCAGCGGGTGCAGCAGCATCTAAGGAGCGAAGGAGATAGGCGACGTTTCAGGTCGAGACCCTTCTTCAGACTGGTCAGGGATCAGGGAAACGAGAGATATAGACGGTGATGTGGAGAGATAAAGAGCAATGAATGAAAGATATGCAAAAAAGTATCGATGATAAAGGGAACAAGCCATTGTAAGCTGTTTGTGGTGTGAAAATGAGAAGCTAGTGCGACTAGGGTGGGGGAGGGAGATAGAGATAGAGAGAATGCCAGGGCCCGAGGGCTGAGGGAGAGGTGGGAGGGGGAGGAGACAGCAAGGGTTAACAGAATTGAGAAAATTCAATGTTCAAGCCCAGAGGATGCAGAGTCCCCAAGCGGAATATGAGGTGCTGTTCCTCCAACTTGCGGTGTTGCTCACTCTGGCCGTGGAGGAGGCCCAGGACCGAGAGGTCGGATATACGGAATGGGAGGGGGAGTTGAGGTGCTGAGCCACCGGGAGGTCGGGTTGGTTTTTGCGGACCGAGCGGAGGTGTTCAGCGAAACGATCGCCAAGCCTCCGCTTGGTCTCACCGATATAGATCATCTGGCATCTGGAGCAGCGGATGCAGTAGATGAGGTTGGAGGAGGTGCAGGTGAACCTCTGTCGGACCTGGAAAGACTGCTTGGGTCCCTGAAAGGAGTGGAGGGGGGAGGTGAAGGGACAAGTGTTGCACTTCTTGTGGTTGCAAGGGAAAGTGCCCGGGGAAGGGGTAGAGTGGGAGGGGAGGGAAAAATTGGCAGGGGAGTTGCGGAGGGAGCGGTCTTTGCGGAAGGCAGACAGGGGGGGAGATGGGAAGATGTGGCGAGTGGAGGGGTCACGTTGGAGGTGGCGAAACTGGCGGAGGACTATGTGTTGTATGTGCCGGCTGGTGGGGTGAAAGGTGAGGACCAGGGGGACTCTGCCCTGTTTGCGAGTGGGGGAATGGGGAGCGAGGGCAGTGTTGCGGGGTATGGAGGAGACCCTGGTGCGAACCTCATCTATAGTGGGGGAGGGGAATCCCCGTTCTCTGAAGAATGAGGCCATTTGTGATGACCTGGTGTGGAACACCTCATCCTGGGAGCAGATGCGGCGTAGACGGAGGAATTGGGAATAGGGGATGGAGTCCTTACAGGAAGCAGGGTGGGAGGAAGAGTAGTCCAGGTAGCTGTGGGAGTCAGTAGGTTTGTAGTGGATGTTGGTCAGGAGTGTATCACCTGCAATAGAGATGGTGAGGTCAAGGAATGGTAGGGAAATGTCGGAAATGATCCAAGTGTATTTGAGTGCCGGATGGAAGTTGGTGGTGAAATGGATGAAGTCAGTCAGTTGTGTGTGGGTGCAGGAGGTGACACCAAAGCAGTCGTCGATGTAACGGAGGTAGAGGTCGGGGATGGGGCCCTGGTACGCCGAGAACAAGGATTGTTCGACGTACCCAACAAAGAGGCAAGCGTAGCTGGGGCCCATGCGTGTGCCCATAGCTACGCCTTGTGTTTGGAGGAAATGGGAGGAGTCAAAAGAGAAGTTATTGAGGGTAAGGACCAACTCCGCTAGGCGGAGGAGCGTGTCAGTGGACGGGTATGGGTTGCTCCTCTGGTCGAGGAAGAACCGGAGGGCTTAGAGACCGTCCTGGTGGGGGATGGAGGTGTAGAGTGACTGGACGTCCATGGTGAAGATGAGAGGATGGGGGCCTGGAGAATGGAATGCGCGGAGCCGACGGAGAGTGTCTGTGGTGTCTTGAACATAGGTGGGGAGGGATTTAACAAAGGGGGATAGGATGGCGTCAAGGTATGTGGAAATGTGTTCGGTGGGGCACGAACAGGCAGAGACAATGGGTCTGCCAGGGCAGTCGGTTTGTGGATTTTGGGGAGAAGGTAAAATCGGGCCGTGCGGGGCTGGGAAACGATGAGGTTGGAGGCTCGGGAGGGTAGGGAGCCGGAGCTGATGAAGTCGGTTATGGTGCTCGAGATGGTGGCCTGGTGTTCGTCAGTGGGGTCATGGTCCAGGGGTAAGTAGGAGGAGGTGGCGCGTGGCCTTCGCCTTTAATTCTCCTCCTCATTCCCACACAGACCTTTCTGTCCTCGGTCTCCTCCATTGTCTGTGTCAGGCGAAACGCAAATTAGAGGAACAGCATCTCATATTTTGCTTGGGCAGCTTACAGCCCAGTGGTATGATTATTGACTTCTCCCACTTCAGGTAGCCCCGTCATTCCCTCTCTCTCCATCCCTCCCACACCCAAGTCGCACCAGCTTCTCGTTTTCACCCAACAAACAGCGAACAATCGGCCTGTTTCCTGTATCATCGTTACATTTTTGCATATCTTGCATTCATTGTTCTTTATCTCTCCACATCACCGTCTATATCTCTCGTTTCCCTTATCCCTAACCAGTCTGAAGAAGGGTCTCGACCCGAAACGTCACCCATTCCTTCTCTCCAGAGATGCTGCCTGTCCCGCTGAGTTACTCCAGCATTTTGTGTCTATCTTCGGTGTAAACCAGCCTCTGCAGTTCCTTCTTACACACTCAAAGGCATTAGATGGTTACAAGCAGCTCTTTTGATCACACGGGTTATGATGTTATATGAAGATAGATCCCAAATGTATAGAAGATATGTTCAAGTACAGAGATATGAATAATGTAGGTTTGCCAACTTTCTCACTCCCGAATAAGGGACAAACGGTCAAAATACGGGACAAATTCCCGACGGCAGTTCGTTGACCTACTCGGCTGTGGCTGGGTGAATGATAAGTTGGCCCCGGGTGCTGGACTACACACAAAGTCCAGCCGGCGGGCCAGCTGAGGAGTTCCGGCCCGGGCCGCGAGCAAAGTCCGGCGCCCCGTCCAACTCATGAACCGATGATCGGCCGTGAGAAGGAGGGGTGGTGGTGGTGTCGGCAGTAAGCGAAGTTCCGAAGGTCAGACAGCTGGCCGGGCTGCCGACTGACCAACCGGGCCACGGGCGAGGCGCTGCTGCTGCCGCTGCTGCACTCCATGGGCTGCACTACGTCGGGACGGGTGAGGCGGGGCCGGACGCAGCGCTCCGACCCGACAGTCCCCTCGACCCGAGTAGTAGCGGTCAAATACGGGACAAGGGCCGTCCAGTATGGGCCAAACCAATTTAACCCAATATACGGGATGTCCCGGCTAATACGGGACAGTTGGCAACACTAGAATAATGCCATAAATCCACATAAGGGATGGACCTACAATTTATCTTGTCCTGATTTTGCAGAAGCTTAATATCGGTCTTAATATCAGTCTCAGTGAGACAGAAGTCCTCTACCCACCAGCTCCAAGCTCTTTATCATCACCACCAAATGTACACCTTCACAACACAGTTTAGTGTAGAGATACAGCACGGAAACAGGCCCTTCGGCCCACCGAGTCCGTCCGACCCTCCCGTACACTGACACTATCCCGCACACACTAGGGACAATTTACAGAAGCCAATTAACCTACAACCCGACACGACTTTGGGGAGTGGGAGGAAACCGGAGCGCCCAGAGAAAACCCACCCGGGTCACGGGAGGAACGTACAAACTCTGTACAGACAGCCCCTGTAGTCGGGATCGAACCCTGATCTCTGGCGCTGTGAGGCAGCAGCTCTACCCGCTGAGCCGCCGAGCCTCTAAATACATTTCACCCAAGCCAATTACTGGTTTGGAGTGTCGCAATCCGATGTTTCAGGATTCCGCTCTGACCATGTTAACAGGATCTGGAGTTGATTGTCAAAATATTTCTAGCAGTGCGTTTGTGAGTTTCATTTATTCTCTGGTGTGCTATTAGTGAGGTCTGACATTGAGAACACTGCGGTGTCACGTAATTGCCTGAAGGCTTGCGGGGTCAGTCACATCCCCTCCGAGTCTGAGTAACCTCGCCAACATTGCTCCCAATTGTCCATCCGTTGAATGTACCATCATCACCATCTGTAACTGGAACAGCTCTTTATTCTTTACATTTTCATCTCTCGCTGAGAACTAACTTACTCCCTGTTCCACAATCCAAGCTGAAGCAGATGCAAGAGTCAAGAGTTTAGTTTTGTTTAGGGGTACAGCGCGGAAAAAATAGGCCAGTTCATTGGCCATATTGAAGAGGGAGTTAGATGTGGCCCTTGTGGCTAAAGGGATCAGGGGGTATGGAGAGAAGGCAGGTACAGGATACTGAGTTGGATGATCAGCCATGATCATATTGAATGGCGGTGCAGGCTCGAAGGGCCAAATGGCCTACTCCTGCACCTATTTTACTTCGGAGTCACGTGAGTGACTACGTGAAGACCCCGCCAGGACGCATGCGCGACATATCGTCGAACGCATTGCGGAAGCGACAGTCGGGAGGAGCGCCGCTCCTCCAGCGCGAATTTTGAAAAATTACTGAAGGTAAGTCTTACCTTTTCTGGTGAGCGTGGCGACTCGGTGTGTTTCTTTTTCAGAACGGAGGAAGCACCATGGAGTCGCGTAAGGGAGAGCAGCAGCTGATACCGCTGCTGTGGAAGCAGCCAGCAGCGTGCCGTCTCTCCACAGCTGCAGGTGCTGCCAGCAGCTCCCGGCTTCTCGCCGCTACAGACCGCAGGTGCGCCGCGGTCGGCGGCAAAACCACCCGGAAGTCGGACAGGTCCGTTGACTCGGCTGGGTCCGGACCTGAAGACACCCCGTTCATGGATAGGGACGGCGGGCGTCTTTCCCGCGGGAGCGGATGGGGAGCAGTGCTCCAGCGTGACCTGCTTATGCAGGGACAGAGTCACAGTGGGTCTCTTCGCAGACCCACGGCAGGATCCTTTCAAGGGACTGCCAAATGTCTCACCCTCTTCGCAGGGGAGCATTAGGGGTCAGAGCTGGGCTGACCCTGAAGAAGGGGCAATGGCTGAACAGTCAACTGTGAGGGGTGCCAGAAGAGAGAGCAGCAGAAGATTGTGGGACACATGCTGTATCAACTCAGGAAGGACTGCCTATACAAAGCTGCAAGCCAGTACAAAAATACATGGCTACAAAACAGCTACAGGAGCAAGCCATTAACTTTATGGCTGGGAAGTACATTGCTCCAGAGAACTCCATTTCTCTTAAAGTACCAGCAGTCTATGACCCATCTGGGGCAACAGGAGCCCATCTATAAGGAGCCAGGAGGGGAAGCTCCAGAGGAAACTGCTGGCTGCTAAAATCACAGCAGTACCAGGACAACTGATGGGGTTGATTTGCCTGAAGAGTTACGTGATGCTCTAGCAGACTGTGTAATACTCAGTGGAGATTTACAGTTACAGGAAGAGCATCATCAAGAAGTGCGGAATTATGCAAGACAAGTAGCACACAGGCGCCAAAATTGCTGTTGGGGGACCTCCCGAAGCAGGTGAAAGACCTGCATGAGGAAGCCAAGGCTATAGGCCTGATCAAGGTGCCAAGCACCTCTAAAACCCACTATCAACAGCGGCAGCACCCCTACACACCCACCAGACATCGGTGCTATGGAAGACCATCTGGTGGTGAAAGCTCGAAGGCCGGCCCACCTGCACAGCGGTCTTTCAGACCATGGCCCAGCCCGGCCTTCATGGAAAACGCGCCAACCCCACAACGCAGCAACACAATACCAGAAGAAACAACTGCGGAGACAACCCACACAACATGTAAGAATGTAAAAAGAATCTTAAGAAAGAAATTAGGAAGGCTAAAAGAAGATATGAGGTTGCTTTGGCAAGAAAGGTGAAAGTAAATCCAAAGGGTTTCTACAGCTATATTAATAGCAAAAGGATAACGAGGGATAAAATTGGACCATTAGAGAACCAGAATGGACAGCTATCTGCAGAGCCAAAAGAGATGGGGGAGATATTGAACAATTTCTTTTCTTCGGTATTCACCAAGGAGAAGGATATTGAACTCTGTGAGGTAAGGGAAAAAAGTAGAGTAGCTATGGAAACTATGAGATTCAAAGAGGAGGAAGTACTGACACTTCTGAAAAATATGAAGGTGGATAAGTCTCCAGGTCCTGACAGGATATTCCCTAGGACATTGAGGGAAGTTAGTGTAGAAATAGCAGGAGCTATGACAGAAATATTTCAAATGTCATTAGAAACGGGAATAGTGCCGGAGGATTGGCGTACTGCGCATGTTGTTCCATTGTTTAAAAAGGGTTCAAAGAATAAACCTAGCAATTATAGACCTATTAGTTTGACGTCAGTGGTGGGCAAATTAATGGAAAGGATACTTAGAGATAATATATATAAGCATCTGGATAAACAGGGTCTGATCAGGAACAGTCAACATGGATTTGTGCCTGGAAGGTCATGTTTGACAAACCTTCTTGAATTTTTTGAAGCGGTAACTAGGGAAATTGATGAGGGTAAAGCAGTGGATGTTGTCTATATGGATTTCAGTAAGGCCTTTGACAAGGTTCCCCATGGAAGGTTGGTTCAGAAGGTTCAATCTTTGGGTGTTAATGGCGGAGTAGCAAGATGGATTCAACAGTGGCTGAATGGGAGATGTCAGAGAGTAATGGTGGATGGCTGTTTGTCAGGTTGGAAGCCGGTGACCAGTGGGGTGCCTCAGGGATCTGTGTTGGGTCCACTGTTGTTTGTCATGTACATCAATGATCTGGATGATGGGGTGGAAAATTGGATAAGTAAGTATGCAGATGATACTAAGATAGGTGGTATTGTGGATAATGAAGTAGATTCTCAAAGTCTACAGAGAGATTTGGGCCATTTGGAAAAGTGGGCTGAAAGATGGCAGATGGAGTTTAATGCTGATAAGTGTGAAGTGCTACATCTTGGCAGGACAAATCAAAATAGGACGTACATGGTAAATGGTAGGGAATTGAGGAATGCTGTGGAACAGAGGGATCTAGGAATAACTGTGCATAGTTCCCTGAAGGTGGAATCGCATGTAGATAGGGTGGTAAAGAAAGCCTTTGGTGTGCTGGCCTTTATAAATCAGAGCATTGAATATAGGAGTAGGGAAGTAATGTTAAAATTGTACAAGGCATTGGTAAGACCAATTCTGGAGTATGGTGTACAATTTTGGTCGCCTAGTTATAGGAAGGATGTCAACAAAATAGAGAGAGTACAGAGGAGATTTACTAGAATGTTGCCAGGGTTCCAGCAACTATGTTACAGAGAAAGGTTGAACAAGTTAGGTCTTTTATTCTTTGGAGCGCAGAAGGTTAAGGGGGGACTTGATTGAGGTCTTTAAAATGATGAAAGGGATAGACAGAGTTGACGTGGATAAGCTTTTCCCATTGAGGGTAGGGAAGATTCAAACAAGAGGGCATGACATGAGAATTAAGGGACAGAAGTTTAGGGGTAACGTGAGGGGGAACTTCTTTACTCAGAGGGTGGTGGCTGTGTGGAATGAGCTTCCAGCAGAGGTGGTGGAGGCAGGATCGATTTTAACATTTAAAAGTAAAGTGGATAGGTATATGGACGTGAAGGGAATGGAGGGGTATGGTCTGAGTGCAGGTAGATGGGACTAGGGGAAAACAAATGGTCGGCACGGACTGGAAGGGCCGAGAGGGCCTGTCTCCGTGCTGTAATTGTTATATGGTTATATGGTTAACACCGGTAACCATGGAGGTAGGTGGGTCTGGTTGTCTTAAAAAACATTGCATGTCCGATTCATTAAAGTTGGGGGACGGTTGCACTTGTTTCATCATGTGTGCTGCACTTTTACCTCTGAACTTTTACATACTCGGAAGTATTCAGAATTACAAAATTGAATTTGTATACGAACTACCGTCCCAGTTCAGCATACGCCTAGCAGGAAGTTCATACTTCACAAAAAGAGAGAACAGCAGGCCATGCTGAACTGTTAAGACTAAACACAAAAGGGATTGAGAAAACAATCAGAGAATTTCAAGAGTTCGTATCAAATATATTTATAAAAAACTAAAAAGATGGTGGTTGCCGTATCATTACAGATTTGACCGAACTAAATACTTCCGTTCAGTATGCCCATTTCAAATTAGACACGTTTGTCACACACAGGGTCATCGTAAATACCTGAAATTTATCTGGATGGGACAGCTATGGCAGTATGCCTTATCCAATGGGTTGTCATCAGCACCCAGGCTATTACAAATTTATTAAAACCAGCTTTAGCATACTTAAAGAAACATAACCATATCGTCATGGCTTACCTTGATGATATTCTCATTGTAGGTGAAAATTGGAGCTGGCTACATTGGTGGTATCAGCCGCAACACAGAGATTTAACGTACATCCAGATAAGTCAAAATTGGAACCCTCCACTACCATGGATTATTTGGGGGTTCACTATTGACTCTGTTTCATATGTCTATCACCTTGCCACCAAACAAAGTGACAGACTTGATGGGAGTATGCAAAAGCCTCACTGGCATCAGGGAACCACCCATTCGGCAAGGAGTAAGCGTGATTGGGAAATTGGTGGCTGCGTTCCCAGCAGCACAATTGGACCACTCCATTATTAAAACCTGGAAGAGGGAAATTTTAGCTCTCAAAAATCATGCAGGCCATTTCAATAGGCCTATGCAACTACCAGGGAAAGTAAATCAGAATTAAACTGGTAGATAGAAATGTTCAACATTATCCTAACCCCATCACCCCATTCTATATCCTAGGGTACATTACAGACTGATGCCAGTGCTAACGGTTGGGGAGCAACTAATACCACCGCAAGTTGTGGTGGCAGATGAGTGCACAAAAATTATTCTGTTTAAAAGCACTAGGAATTAATTATCTAGAAATGCTGGGAGCGTTTCATGGACTCAGGGCCTACTGCTCAGATGAGCACCTGTTGCATGTACGGTACAGATTGATACCACACTGGGGGCCTATATATAATCATATGGGTGAAATAAAGTCGATATCATGTGATGAATTGCCTAATAATATCTGGCACTGGTGTCTGGGAGAGAGATTTGGATCTCAACCACTTACCTTCCAGGTAAGCTAAATACAGTGGCAGACACCAGGTCACGTAAATTCAACGACAACATTAATGGATGTTGGATCGGAAAGTGTTTACAGATATTATAGACCGGTATGGGACACCAGATATCGACCTTTTTTTCCATCCAGACTAATTCACCAACTACCAACATATGTTGCTTGGGAACCAGACCCAGGGGCAGCAGCGATGGACGATTTCTCGCTGCATTGGGGGGGGGGGGGGGGGGGATTTGTTTTGCTATGCATTTTCCCCTTCTGCCTCATCAGGCGAGTCTTACAATAATTAAACAAGACGCCGCAACGGGTACCATGGTTCCCAACAGTACAAAGATGGTCTCAGAACCCTGCATCTGGATCAACAACGGCCAAGGAGGTTGGCACACCCCGTGCGGGAAAGTATCCGTGCCATGACTGTATGAACTTGATGATTTGCAGTTTCTGAACAGGCCATTTCTGGGATACGGACTCTCCGACAGGACGATCAATGCCATCTCAGCGTCGTGCAGGGAGTCCACGAGAAGACAGTACCTGACATATGTCAGGAAATGGGAAGTGTTCTGCACCAGGACGAACACTACATATGACTCAGCCACCAACACTGAAGTGCTGGAATTCTGGCCACCCTTCATTTTGATGAAGGATTGAGTTACAGTGCCATTATTGTGCAAGGAGTGCCCTAGCTAATATCTGGGCAGAGGGAGTGATCACCTGGCTATAGGATCACACCCACTAGTACCTAAACGAATGAGGGGTATTTGTACTCTATCCCCCCCAGGCCCAGATACACCCATACATGGGACATAGGCATAGTATTAACTATGTTACGAGGATGGACACCCATATCGGGGCTCACTCTGGACAAACTAATATCCTAGATGATTATGGCGCTTGGATCAGCACAACGGGTCCAGTCCTTACACAAGCTAATATGGGACGTCATGTCTGTCACAAATGGCAGATAACCTGCTACATACAGGGGTACTTAAACAAGACTGACCCGGTTCCTTTGGCCAATATTAGAGTTCTGGCCTATCCTGCAGATAGTCGGCCCTGCATAGTGACACATATTTTCCAATATATAGTCACCAAGACACTTATGGGCACGGAGAGAGATTTCTCATTAACTATAAATGCCCTCACCTAAGGTCACAGTGCAAACCATATCCAGATGGTTAGGGTGGTATTACGTGCAGCGGTGAATACTAATGTTTCAAATCTCACTCCAACAGGGCTGCATCTACATCGGACGCTAGGATGATGGGAGTTCCTATGGACCACATCCTTGCCACAGCGGGGTGGAGCAATGAACGCATTCAATGCTTTATAATAAACCCGTGGCGATCCTGAGATGTTTGCAGGGAAAAATTAAGTTCTGTAAAATAAATTACCCAATGTGGGGCATATTATTTTAGGTATGAATAATACCTTTATTGTTTTTCAGCACAGTGTCGTGTGTGAAATACGTTCATCCTCCGTCCCAGAATGGCAGTGTGTTAGCATGGTCTCGTTCCAGGGCATGAAATCACAGAGCTTTGAAATCTTCACGTAGTCACTCACGTGACTCCAAAGTAAAATAGTAAGATTAAATGAGAACTTACCAGTTTGAAGTTTGATCTTTATTTTATGAGGAGTTACGATGAGGGATTACGTGCCCTCCGCTCCCAAAACCCTCTATTATAAAGTTCAACTGGTATGGAAGTTCTCTCTTATCTTACTATATTAGTCTACTCTGGTATCTGTGATTTCACACCACTGCTTTGAAGAATGTCGCGCATGGGTCCTGGCGGGGTCTTCACGTAATCCCTCATCGTAACTCCTCATAAAATAAAGATCAAACTTCAAACTGGTAAGTTCTCATTTAATCTTACTATTTTCTATGATTCTATGATTCTATCAATAGACAATAGACAATAGACAATAGACAATAGGTGCAGGAGTAGGCCAGTCCGCCCTTCGAGCCAGCACCGCCATTCAATGTGATCATGGCTGATCATCCCCAATCAGTACCCCGTTCCTGCCTTCTCCCCATATCCCCTGACTCCGCTATCTTTAAGAGCCCTATCTAGCTCTCTATTGAAAGCATCCAGAGAACCGGCCTCCACCGCCCTCTGAGGCAGAGAATTCCACAGACTCACCACTCTCTGTGAGAAAAAGTGTTTCCTCGTCTCTGTTCTAAATGGCCTACTCCTTATTCTTAAACTGTGGCCCCTGGTTCTGGACTCCCCCAACATCGGGAACATGTTTCCTGCCTCTAGCGTGTCCAAGCCCTTAACAGGCCTCTCCGCACACTAACACTATCCGACACACATTAGTTTAACAAACTATTTTATTCCCCTAGCCAAACCCAATGAAAGGTCTTCCCCCAGAGAAGTAAACTATTTTTCTTCTTCATAAATTCATGGTCATAAGTGATATAGGAGTTGAATTAGGCCATTCGGCCCATCTACTCCGCCATTCAATCGTGGCTGATCTATCTCTCCATCCTAACCCCATTCTCCTGCCTTCTCCCCATAACCTCTGACACAAGTACTGATCAAGAAACTATCTATCTCTGCCTTAAAAATATCCACTGACTTGGCCTCCACAGCCTTCAGTGTCAAAGAATTCCACAGATTCACCGCCCTGACAGAATAAATTCCTCCTCATCTCCTTCCTGATGGAACGTCCTTTAATTTTGAGGCATCTCACAGATGTGGCCTGACCTTTTGAGTACATCCAACATTACTCAAGAATGCACCATTCTTGACCCAAGTCGAAGAAAATAATTTGGATGATTGCGAGGATATGTAACTCTTGGACTAAAAATATCTGCGGAAAATCCTGTAATCCATCACTGTCAGTTTTAATTTCGTGGAAGTGATTAATCTGGCAGTGGAAATGTCTCGTTATCTCCAAAATGTTTGCTCGAACAGAAAGTGTCTGAATCTTGTGAGCCCATTGAGTTCCTCCGGCACTTTATGCTCCTTTTGTTTCTTGAAAACCAGCAACCAGGTTCGATCCTGACCTCGGGTGCTGTCTGTGTGGAGTTTGTGCGTTCTCCTTGTGGACCATGTGGGTTTTCCCCGGGTGCTACAGTTTCCTCCCACATCCCAAAGACGTGCGGATTTGTAGCTTCATTGGCCTCGAGTGTGTAGGATGCAGAAGGACACAGAGTCCCGGAGTAACTCAGCGGGTCAGGCAGCATCTGTGGAGAACATGGATAGGTGACGTTTCACAGAGTGCTGTAGTAACTCAGCGGGTCAGGCAACATCTGTGGAGAGAAGGAAATAGGCAACGTTTCGGGACGAAACCCTTCCGGGTTTCGTCCCAAAACGTTGCCTATTTCCTTCAGGATTTCGTCCCGAACCGTTGCCTATTTCCTTCAGGATTTCGTCCCGAAACGTTGCCCATTTCCTTCGCTCCATAGATGCTGCCGCACCCACTGAGTTTATCCAGCATTTTTTCTACCTTATCCTTTATAGTGTGGTTCAGTGTAGCTTAGAAAGCACAGAAGGACACAGAGTGCTGGAGTAACTCAGCGGGTCAGACAGCATCTGTGGGGAATATCGGGTCTTCAGATTATAGCTTCATTGGTTCAATTGTGCGTTACTTGTCAGATATGCAACTGCACAGATCAATTATTTTTGCATATATTACTCATACCGGCACCGCCATTATAGGCGCCGTTGTTCAAAATCCAGAGTCCCTTCGGCCCGCGTGCTCGATGTACTGGAGCAGCCCCCGTGAACCCTCGTCCCTCTCCTCGCCCAGCCCGGGGTCACCTCCTCCACCCCGGTTCACCCTCACACCCTTCCCACCCTTTCTTGAATTCACAAGTTATAGGAGTAGAATCAGGCCATTCGGCCCATCGAGTCCGCCATTCAACCATGGATGATTTCTGCCTCCTAATCCCATTTTCCTGCTTTCTCCCCATAACCCTTGACACCCATTCCAATCAACAACGTGTCTATCTCTGCCTTAAAAATATCCACCGACTTGGCCTCCACAGCCCTCTGTGGCAATGAGTTCCACAGATTAACTACCCTCTGACTAAAGAAGTTCCTCCTCACCTCCTTTCTAAAAGAGCGCCCTTTAATTCTGAGGCTATGGCCCCTGGTGCTAGACTCTCCCACCAGTGGAAACATCCTCTCCCAATTTTAGTAAATTTACTAAAGTCTGTACAGGTAGCACCTGCAGTCGGGATCGAACCCGGGCCCCTGGCGACGTGAGACGGCAACTGCACCGCCTCGCCGCGTGCCGCCCTAAATCTGATCTGCGTTTTGATCTGGGTTAATCGGTCCACGGAATAAGGCCCACATCAACTGTACAACAACGGAGGAGAAACTATAGTGGTCTTGTTCCATTGCCAGTAACTTGGTTTCCAGTTCAATGGAATCGGCTCCCACCTGCCAAAAACACAGAAGCCACACAAAAGGACATTTGTTCTTAATGGTTTGGAAATGTAAGCGGTGCCTGGCATCATCCTGAAAGACTGAGTTAATACACGCTTGGCTGTTCTGGGGAATGTCCGACAAGTCGTTTGCTCTTTGACATTCAGGAACGTCACGTCCCACCCAGATTTTAAAAAGTCGACTTGGAAAAACTAACAGCATGTCTAACAAATGCGACATTAAGGTGGGACTAGTGTAGCTGGGACATGATGTTTAAGAAGGAACTGCAGATGCTGGAAAATCGAAGGTAGACAAAAATGCTGGAGAAACTCAGCGGGTGAGGCAGCATCTATGGAGCGAAGGCCAAAACAAAGGGCGAAGGAAATAGGAAATAGGCAATGTTTCGGGATGAAACCCTTGGTTTCGGCCCGAAACGTTGCCCATTTCCTTCGCTCCATAGATGCTGCTGCACCCGCTGAGTTTCTCCAGCACTGTTGTCTGGGAGATGTTGGCGTGCGACATGAAGTTCATCCCACCTGGGAACGATCATTTGAAAAGCAGAGCTATTTTATTTCTTACCAACCCGTGAACATTTAGTTTAGCTTAGTTTAGAGATACAGCGCGGAAACAGGCCCTTCGGCCCACCGAGTCCGTGCCGACCAGCGATCCCCGCACACTAACACTACACACGCTAGGGACAATTTACAATTTTACCAAAGGCTATTGACCAGCAAACCTGCACGTCTTTGGAGCGTGGGAGGAAACCGTAGCTCCCGGGGAAACCCCACGAGGGTCACGGGGAGAGCGTGCAAACTCCGTACAGGCAGAACCCGTAGTCGGGATGGAACCCGGGTCTCTGGGCGCTGTGAGGCAGCAGCTCTACCCGCTGTGCCAGCGTGCATGTGGAGATTAAATTGCGCAAATGCACAGGAGCATTCATTTGGAACTAATGGAAGGATAGTTTAAAACTGGCAGGGGGGAGATAAACAAAGAGTTAGGAAGTGGCCACAGAGAGTTGTGAGTCTGTGGAATTTCATCCATTTCAGTAACCCGGCACGACCCGCAGTGTAATCAACGTTGCGGGGGACCAGTTTGTGTTAATAGAAACATAGAAACATAGAAAGTAGGTGCAGGAGTAGGCCATTCGGCCCTTCGAGCCTGCACCACCATTCAATATGATCATGGCTGATCATCCAACTCAGTATCCCGTACCTGCCTTCTCTCCATACCCCCTGATCCCTTCAGCCACAAGGGCCACATCTAACTCCCTCTTAAATATAGCCAATTAATTGGCCTCAACTACCCTCTGTGGCAGAGAATTCCAGAGACTCACCACTCCCTGTGTGAAAAAAGTCTTTCTCATCTCGGTCTTAAAGGATTTCCCCCTTATCCTTAAGCTGTGACCCCTTGTCCTGGACTTCCCCAACATCGGAAACAATCTTCCTGCATCTAGCCTGTCCAACCCCTTAAGAATTTTGTACATATCTGTAAATGAAAACTTTACAAGCTCTTAAGTGTACAACATCTTTTAATGATAGCACTGGGTATTACACACACCTTCAAGCACCGGCTACATTTTCTACTGAGGGGAAGGCGTTATGATTGATGTTAACTGGGCGGGTTAATGGGAGTGAGGTAACTATATTATTGGTTGCATATAAACCATCTACATCCTTCCCCTTAGAAATCAAAAAAAACAGATTGTTGTCACGACAACCGAATTAAACAGCAGAATTAAACGAAATCGCCGTAGCGAACAGGCGGCTTACTGATCCGGCCCGAGCGCGTACGGATGTCTCCCCCTCCCCCCGAAAGAGCAGAAGAAGCAGGAGGACGCAAGGCAGCCGGGAACCAGGGAAGGGCATTGGGGTGGGAGAAACAGGAGAGGGAGAACCGCGATCGGCAACAGGGGACCCGCGCAGAGGGGAACCAGGCGCACGCGACGGGGACCGAGGCATGCAGGGAACACCAGCCGGGGCGGCAGCCGGCTGCTGATAGGAGAGTGGAGGGGCATAGGGCCCAGGGGGCTGCGGCTGTGGCTCATTAACCGCAAGCAGGTGTTGTCGGCTTCTTCGGTAGATGGAACCCTCACAGTCGACCAGATACGAACGAGGTGAGTCGGCCACCCCAACCACGGTGGCCAGACGGGAGTGACCACTGGCGGTCTGCAAACGAACAACCTGTCCAGGCAACAGAGGATCGAGTGGTCTGCACGACCGATCGTGGGAACGCCGCTGGCTGTCATGTTTCTCTTGAATTCGCCTCTGCACGGAGGCGGGCTCCAGCACCCGAGGTTTCAGCTGGCGCTGGGCAATCGGGACGGTGGATCTGGTAGTTCTGGACATCAGACGCTGAGCAGGGGACCCCATGGCTGGATCCCTGGAAAACATTCCTGAGGTTCAGGAGATCCAAATACAAATCAGAATTGGATAGTCGCGCCTGTTCCATCAGAAGCTTGGCGCTGCGGACGGCCCGTTCTGCTAGGCCGTTGCTCTGTGGGTACTCTGGGCTGCTGGTGAAATGCACGAAGTTCCACTTGTCGGCAAAGCTTTTGAATTCTCGGCTTGTAAACTGCCTGCCGTTGTCAGTCTGCAGCCTGACCGGGGTCCCAAAAGTGGAGAAGTGTTTCCGCAGCTTTCGGATCACCATCTCCGACGTGAGGGATGTCAGCAAATCCACTTCGAACCAGTTGGAGTACGAGTCGACCAGGACAAGGTAGTGGTTACCACGCCACTCGAATATGTCGGCAGCCAGCGAGGACCAGGCCAAGGCAGGGGCGGGCTGTTGCAGCAGGGGCTGTCGCTGCTGGTGCGGCGCAAGACTGTTGCACGTGGAGCAGGCAGAAAACTCGGTCTCGGATATATTTGGCCATTCCAGGCCAATAGAATTGGCACTGAGCGTGGGCAAGCGTTGCATCGACCCCAGGGTGTCCGCTGTGGGCTGCACAAAAGTAAAAGTCAAACAGGGAGGACGGGACTACAACTTTATGTCCCTTGACGATAACGCCATCCTGGAGCACCAGTTCGTCGCGGACCAGGAAGAAAGGCTGTGCTTCAGATGGCGCGGCGGAGCGCTTTGTTGGCCACCCTGCTTTAATCACCGATGCAAGCTGCTGCAAGGCCGGATCGGCAGCGGTGTGCTCGGCCAAAACCTGTAGCTGCTTGGTGGGAATAAAGTTAACGCCCAGTACGAGCAAGTCCTCTGTTTCGTAGGGGTGGCGAGCGCAGGCGGTACGCGGGGCTCGCGACAGGGTGTCCGCAATGTGCATCTCGGTGCCCTTCTTGTAGATTATGTCAAAGTCGAAGCGCTGGAGCTGCAGCATCATACGCTGCAGCCTGGCAGGGGCAGCGTGAATCGGCTTGTTCAGGATTGTCACCAGTGGCTGGTGGTCGGTTTCGACCGTAAATCTGCTGCCGAACAGGAAGTCTCTGAACTTGGAGCAGGCGAACACCACCGCGAGCAGCTCTTTCTCGATCTGAGCGTACCGCTGCTCGGTATCCGTCATGGTGCGGGAGGCATAGGAGACGGGATGCAGCGATCCATCGACAGACTGAAGGCAGGCCGCACCCCAGACCGAACTTGGAAGCGTCACAGGTGACGGTGATGGGGCGACCCACGTCGAAGAACCGCAACGTCGGAGTGCTAATCAGTTTCGACTTGAGGCGGTCAAAGGCCTGTTGGTGATGTGGGAGCCAGACCCAGGCGATATCCTTTTTTGTCAGCTGCCGCAGGGGAGCACTCAGCTCACTGAGGTTTGGTATAAACTTGCCAAGGTAGTTCACCATGCCCAAGAATCGTTGCAGACCTGGCACGTCGGTGGGGGCTGCCATTTCGGAGATGGCAGCGGCCTTCAAGGGGTCGGGCTTTAGTCCGTTAGGGGTGAAAACATGTCCAACATACGTGACCTCTGAGACACGAAACCGGCACTTCTTGGGATTCAGCTTCAGGTTCGCCTGTCGCGCGCGATCCAGGACGCGGCGGAGGTTCAGGTCGTGCTCGGCAATGTCCTTCCCGTAAACCAGGATATCATCCACGATGATGGCACATGGCAGGTCCGAGAATATCTGCTCCATCGTTCGCTGGAACACCTCGCTAGCAGAATTGATGCCGAATGGCATTCGCAGGAACTTGAATCTGCCGAACGGTGTGGCGAAGGTCGTCAGGTCAGAAGACGCTTTGTCCAACGGGATCTGCCAAAACGAGTTCTTAGCGTCTAGGACCGAAAAGATGGTGGCTTGCCCGACCTTTGCCGCCACATCCTCAACAGACCGCATGGGGTAATGTGGTCGCCTGATGGCAAGGTTTAAGTCCTTCGGGTTGATACACACACGTATTTCGTTCTTGTCTTTCTTAATCGTGGCAACCATGGTGGAGACCCAATCGGTGGGCTCGCTAACTGCTACTAGCACTCCCTTTTCGACCATCTCGTTGAGATGTTGTACACTTCATCGCCTCGACCTTGTCCTTCATGGCGTGAGACACCCCTGTGAGGTGCGCGGACCACGGGTTGTATATTTGGGTCAATGGAAATATGGTATGACACTGGTAACTTCCCCAGGTCATCGTCGAACAGATCCCCCCTCAATCTCCTATATTCTAGAGAGTATAAACCGAGTCTATCCAGTCTTTCTTCATAAGACAGTCCTGACATCCCAGGAATCAGTTATAATAAATTATCAGTTATTATCAATTATAATAAATTATAATTCTGAAAATGAGGAGAAAATTTTTCCCAAAGAACTTTGATTTTTACGAGGATGTTTCCGTCACCGGCTCCCGTCTCCGCACTAGTATCTTTGCTCCGCTACGGGATATTTGGTGCGGAGACAGAAGCCGGTTACGGAAATGGGGCCGAAAATTACCCGTGAATCTGCCCATGACCGTACTATGTCTTTTTCGTCGAGTGGTCTATCTTGCCCGCTGTAGGGTCTTTGCTTCCCAGGAACTTAAAAGACTCCACAGATGTGACTGTGGTGTTGTTGGTGGTGAGTGGGGGAGAGGGGGGGGGGGAGCTCTCCTAAAGCCTTAGTGATATGTCTATATTTCCACCAGCTCTCCCTGGACAGTTGCTATCAGTCTGAGTCTGCTGATTCCAAGTGACCACCTGGTCTCGCAACAAGGAACTGCAGATGCTGGCTTATACCAAAGATAGACACAAAGTGCTGGAGTGACTCAGTGACTGTATCGCCCAGCAACAAAACAGTAAATGGAAGTGTCTTATGCAAGGGAGCTGTGAAATCAGCAGTAACCACAGCAAAGTACACGTGGATAAGTGATGAGCTGTGTAGGATTAAAGCAGAATTGCTCTCACAAGGGAAGGGACAATATTTCAAAGAGGCTGCGGAGATCCCACTGACAGCCGGTCGCTGCCTCTCCTCTGTAGCTCACACAGCAAACGAGGCGTGAGTGTGTGGGAAGGAACTGCAGATGCCGGTTTACACCGGAGAGAGACGCAGAGAGCTGGAGTAACTCAGCGGGACAGGCAGCATCTCTGGAGAGAAGGAATGGGTGACGTTTCGGGTTGAGAGTCTGAGGAAGGGTCTGGACCCGAGACGTCACCCAGTCCTTCCATCCAGAGATGCTGCTTGTCCTGCTGAGCTACTCCAGCTCCTTGCGTCAATCTTCCCTTGTTACTGTTTTAGTCTGGCTGTATGGTAATTCCAATATCCCTTAATTGGTACACATGACTATAAAAGACCTTTGAAACCTTTGGTGTGTGTGTGTGTGTGTGTGTGTGTGTGTGTGTGTGTGTGTGTGTGTGTGTGTGTGTGTGTGTGTGTGTGTGTGTGTGTGTGTGTGTGTGTGTGTGTGTGTGTGTGTGTGTGTGTGTGTCTGTGTCTGTGTGTGTGCCTGTGTCTGTGTGTGTCTGTGTCTGTGTGTGCCTGTGTCTGTGTGTGTCTGTGTGTGTGTGTGTGTGTGTGTGTGTGTGTGTGTGTGTGTGTGTGTGTGTGTGTGTGTGTGTGTGTGTGTGTGTTCTGTGTGTGTGTGTCTGTGTGTGTGTGTGTGTCTGTGTGTGTGTGTGTGTGGTGTGTGTGTGTGTGTGTGTGTGTGGTCTGTGTGTGTGTGTGCCTGTGTGTGTGTGTGTGTCTGTGTCTGTGTGTGTGCCTGTGTCTGTGTGTGCCTGTGTCTGTGTGTGTGTGTGTGTGTGTGTGTGTGTGTCTGTGTGTGTGTGTGTGTGTCTGTGTGTGTGTGTGTGTGTGTGTGTGTGTGTGTGTGTCTGTGTGTGTGTGTGTGTGTGTGTGTGTGTGTGTGTGTGTGTGTGTGTGTGTGTGTGTGTGTGTGTGTGTGTGTGTGTGTGTGTGTGTGTCTGTGTGTGTGTGTGTGTGGTGTGTGTGTGTGTGTGTGTGTGTGTGTGTGTGTGTGTGTGTGTGTGTCTGTGTGTGTGTGTGTGTATGTGTGTGTGTGTGTCTGTGTGTGTGTGTGTGTGTGTGTGTTGTATGTGTGTGTGTGTGTCTGTGTGTGTGTGTGTGTGTGTGTGTGTGTGTGTATTTTTGTCTGTGTGTGTGTGTCTGTGTGTGTGTGTGTGTGTGTGTGTGTGTGTGTGTGTGTCTGTGTGTGTGTGTGTGTGTGTATGTGTGTCTGTGTGTGTGTGTGTGTGTGTGTGTGTGTGTGTGTGTGTGTGTGTGTGTGTGTGTGTGTGTGTCTGTGTGTGTCTATGTGTGTGTGTGTGTGTGTGTGCATGTGTGTGTCTGTGTGTGTGTGTCTGCGTGTGTCTGTGGCTGTGTGTGTCTGTGTGTGTGTGTGCGTGTGTGTGTGTGTGTGTGTGAAGTCTATTTTATTTCTATAGCACGTTTAAATACAACTCTCGTTGACCAAAGTGCTTTACATTAGTGCACAGTGGTACATAGATCTACAATACGTAATAGATACATACATACAGCGCTCCCTCAGAGAGAAGAAAGTCTTGAGAGTAGAAATAAGTTTTAAGTCTCGATTTAAAAGAGTTGATGGAGGGGGCAGTTCTGATGGAAGAGGGATGCTGTTCCACAGTCTAGGCATACATATCTAAATGTTGTTCCATATGTCTCAGCCAACATATACACACACTGGACTAACGGCCTATTACGTGATGAGTCAGCTCTCTATTGACTGAGAGGAAGGAATGTCCTTATCTCCACTTTAAACAACCATTTACTCTGGGACTATTCCGATCGTTTTCCTTGTAAAGGCAAAACTATTCTCTCTACATCCAACCCCGTCGAACCTCTTCAGAATGTTCAATCCATCGGTAAGCGTCACCTCTCAGTGCACGGAACTGCAATGGCGGTCAGCGCGTTTTCCTTGACTCTTTGAGCCAAGTTTCACATGAACATGGAGCATTGATCAGTGCTGTGGTGGGCACGGTGGCGGAGTGGTAGAGTCACTCCTTCTCAGCTCTCTGTAGAGTTGGCTGCCTCTCGTCATTTTATATATTTCTATCAGGTCTTCCTTCTTGAATCTTGTATCAAATTCTCCCAGATTTGGTGTAAGGATTTTTTTTTTTTTAATTGCTAGATATCAAAGTCAGGACGGAACCCGGGTCTCAGGCGCTGTGAGGCAGCAACTCTACCGCTGCGACTCTGCGCTGCCCTCGTTTAGTGTGCTACCCAGGCAACTCCTACTGTACCGGGGAGGCACGGTGGCGCAGCGGGTAGAGCTGCTGCCTCACAGCGCCAGAGACCCGGGTTGGATCCTGACTACGGGTGCTGTCTGTACGGAGTTTGTACGTTCTCCCCGTGACCCGTTAATGTGCGGGGTGATCGCAGGAAACATGTTCCCGATGTTGGGGGAGTCCAGAACCGGGAGGCCACAGTTTAAGAATAAAGGGTAAGCCATTTAGAACGGAGACGAGGAAACACCTTTTCTCACAGAGAGTGGTGAGCCTGTGGAATTCTCTGCCTCAGAGGGCGGTGGGGGCCGGTTCTCTGGATGCTTTCAAGAGAGAGCCAGATAGGGCTCTTAAAGATAGCGGAGTCAGGGGATATGGGGAGGAGGCAGGAACGGGGTACTGATTGGGGATGATCAGCCGTGATCACATTGAATGGCGGTGCTGGCTCGAAGGGCCGAATGGCCTCCTCCTGCACCTATTGTCTGTTGGTGGGTGCGGCCTCGGCGGCACGAAGGGCCTGTTTACGCGCCGTATCCCCAGTACTCGAGATGGAACCCGGGTCTCCGCCGCTGTCGGGCAGCAACTCGACCGCTGCGCCACCGTGCCGTCCAAAAACGGAAATGTCAAAAAAACGAAAGAGAAATGTTGTCCTGTGTTTACCAGAGGAGAGACGGAAACAGTTTCAGATTTTAAAATCAGGATTGTAAGGTTTGAAAGGATCGAGCTGTGCGGTATCCTTCAGCGTCAGAGCTGGGCATGATCTTCATGATCTGTCGTAAACATGTCACGGCACGATTTTGAGAGAGAGCAGGGAATTCTCCCCTGTGTGCCGGCCAATACTCAACCAGCAACCAGCATCTAAAAATAGATCATTGGCTCTTGTCGGAGTTCTGGCCATGGGATGTTCCTGTGAACTGATTACGTGCAACATTTTCCACATAAAATCAGTGACTCTCCTCCATCAGAAATGGCTTATAAATCCGAGTCTTCATTTCCTTTCTGTTGGCCTAGCAGAGTTTAGTTTAGTTTAGTTTACAGATGCAGCCCCCTTCGGCCCACAGAGTCCGCGCCGGCCAGCGATCCCCGCACATTAACGCTGTCCTACACACACTAGGGGACAATTTACATTTATACCACGCCAAGCCAATTCACCTACAAACCCGCGCGTCTTTGGAGTGTGGGAGGAAACCGGAGATCTCGGAGAAAACCCACGCAGGTCACGGGGAGAACGTGCAAACTCCGTACAGACAGCACCCGTAGTCGGGATCGAACCCGGGTCTCTGGCGCTGTGAGGCAGCGACTCTACCCGCTGCGCCACCGAGCCAGATGTGGAGAGGATGTTTCCACCAGTGGGAGAGTCTAGGACCAGAGGACACAGCCTCAGAATTAAAGAACGTTCCTTTAGGAAGGAGATGAGGAGGAATTTCTTTAGTCAGAGGGTGGCGAATCTGTGGAATTCATCGCCACAGACGGCTGTGGAGGCCAAGACAGTGGATATATATAAGGCAGAGTTGGATAGATTCTTGATTAGTGCTGGTGTCAGGGGTTATGGGGAGAAAGCAGGAGAATGGGGTTGGGAGGGAGAGATAGATCAGCCATGATTGAATGGCGGAACAGACCTGATGGGCTGAATGGCCTAATTCTGCTCCTATCGCTTATGAATTTACGATAGTGCCTCAGGGTAGGAACCTCTGTACCTTGTTTAGGAAGTAACTGCAGATGCTGGTTTACAGTGGCTTGCAAAAGTTTTCATACCCCTTGAACTTTTCCACATTTTGTCATGTTACAACCACAAACGTAAATGTATTTTATTGGGATTTTATGTGATAGACCAACACAAAGTGGCGCATAATTGTGAAGTGGAAGGAAAATGATACATGGTTTCCAAATTTTATTACAACTAAAAAACTGAAAAGTGTGGCGTGCAAAAGTATTCTGCTCCCCTGAGTCAATACTTTGTAGAACCACCTTTCGCTGCAATAACAGCTGCAAGTCTTTTGGGGGTATGTCTCTACCAGCTTTACACATCTAGAGACAAACATTTTTGCCCATTCTTCTTTGCAAAATAGCTCAAGCTCAGTCAGATTGGATGGAGAGCGTCTGTAAACAGCAATTTTCAAGTCTTGCCAGAGATTCTCAATTGGATTTAGGTCTGGACTTTGACTGGGCCATTCAAACACATGAATATGCTTTGATCTAAACCATTCCATTGTAGCTCTGGCTGTATGTTTGGGGTTGTTGTCCTGCTGGAAGGTGAACCTCCGCCCCAGTCTCAAGACTTTTGCAGACTCTAACAGGTTTTCTTCCGAGATTTCCCTGTATTTGGCTACATCCATCTTCCCATCAACTCTGACCAGCTTCCCTGTCCCTGCTGAAGAAAAGCATCCCCACAGCATGATGCTGCCACCACCATGTTTCACAGTGGGGATGGTGTGTTCAGGGTGATGTGCAGTGTTAGTTTTCCGCCACACTTCAATTTTGGTCTCATCAGACCAGAGCACCTTCCTCCACATGTTTACTGTGTCCCCCACATGGCTTGTGGCAAACTGCAAACGGGACTTCTTATGGCTTTGTTTCAACAATGGCTTTCTTCTTGCCACTCTTCCATAAAGGCCCGATTTGTGGAGTGCACGACTAATAGTTGTCCTGTGGACAGATTCTCCCACCTGAGCTGTGGATCTCTGCAGCTCCTCCAGAGTTACCATGGGCCTCTTGGCTGCTTCTCTGATCAATGCTCTCCTTGTCCGGCCTGTCAGTTTAGGTGGACGGTCATGTCTTGGGAGGTTTGCAGTTGTGCCATACTCTTTCCATTTTCAAATGATGGATTGAACAGTGCTCCGTGAGATGTTCAAAGCTTGGGATATTCTTTTATAACCTAACCCTGCTTTAAACTTCTCCACAACTTTATCCCTGACCTGTCTGGTGTGTTCCTCGGGCTTCATGATGCTGTTTGTTCACTAATGTTCTCTAACAAACCTCTGAGGCCTTCACAGAACAGCTGTATTTATACTGAGATTAGATTACACACAAGTGGACTCTATTTACTAATTAGGTGACTTCTGAAGGCAATTGGTTGCACTGGATTTTATTTAGGGGTATCAGAGTAAAGGGGGCTGAATACTTTTGCGCGCCACACTTTTCAGTGTTTTATCTGTAAAAAGATTTGAAAACCATGTATCATTTTCCTTCCACTTCACAATTATGCGCCACTTTGTGTTGGTCTATCAAATAAAATCCCAATAAAATACATTTACGTTTGTGGTTGTAACGTGACAAAATGTGGAAAAGTTCAAGGGGAATGAATACTTTTGCAAGCCACTATAGAAGATAGACACAGATTGCTGGAGTATCTCAGCGGGTCAGGCAGCATCTCTGGAGAACATGGATAGGTGACATTTCGGGTCGGGACCCTTCTTCAGGCACAGATCCATGTTCTCTCATGCTGCCTGACCTGCAGAGTAACTCCAGCACTTTGTGTCTATCTTATGGGGCTGTCCCACTATTCGAGGTAATTCAAGAGCTCTCCCGAGTTTAAAAAGAAAACCTGTGGAAGCATGTAGAATGTACGTAGCGGGTACATCGGAGCTCGAAGACGTCACTTAGCGGCTCGTAACGCTAACGGCAGGTACTCGGGAAACGCGGTACGCTCGTAAAGACTCGCGAAGATTTTTCAACAAATGTCCACGAGAGCCCCGAGTACCGACGAGCGGCCGTTACCGTAATTCTCCGAGTTCGAATCAGGGGAAACTCGGGAGAACTCTCGAATTAGCTCGTACGGTGGGACAGCCCCATTAGGCTCTGAACTTTCCCAGGCAGAGGATGATTACTGAGCACAAGAAATACTTGACCCTCTGTGTATTTAGTTTAGTTTAGTTTAGTTTAGAGATCCAGCGTGGAAACAGGCCCTTCATCCCACTGAGTCACCGAGCAGCGATCCCCGCACATTAACACTATCCTACCCAATTTTACATTTATACCAAGCCAATCAACCCACCAACCTGTAGGTCTTTGGAGTGTGGGTGAAAACCGGAGATCTCGTAGAAAACCCACGCAGGTCACGGGGAAAATGTACGAACTCCGTACAGACAGCACCCGTAGTCGGGATCGAACCCGGGACTCTGGCGCTGTGAGGCAGCGACTCTACAGGAGAAGACGACAGCCCAGTGAAAGTAGCCTTGAGTCGAAACGACAAATAAACATGTGTCAGATGGATTCCATTGTACAATAATGGCTCTTCCCACAAGCAAAATAGACTCGCATAGATCCTCTTCTTGTGTGAGATTGTGTTAATTTATAAATTTGAGGTGATTTTGTCAGTTGGGCAAAATCAGGGGATTTGGGAAGAAATTCCACCCCCCCGGCAGTCTATACCATTGGAGGAGTTGTCATAGTTACTGAATATCAGAAGTGCGCGTGATCCATTGGAGGCTTGCATCTTGAACGATTAATCATTTTGTCCAATGCAGAGTACGTGTGCTTCGAGTAAAACTCCTCACTCAAGAGTTCCCTTCAGCTTCAAGGCAGAACAGAAATAAGCATTCGAAAAATCCAATTTTATCTGATGCAATTTACTTCAGAGATACTGCGTAGAGAAACAGGCCCTTCGGCCCCACCGAGTCTGTGCCGACCTACGATTCCCATTACACTAGCAACGCAGGCGGTGGAGGCCAAGTCAGTGCATATTATTAAGGCAGATTCTTGATTAGTACGGGTGTCAGGGGTTATGGGGAGAAGGCAGGAGAATGGGGTTAGGAGGGAGGGATAGATCACCCATGGTTCAACGGTGGAGTCTACTTGATGGGCCGAATGGCCTAATTCTGTTCCTATCGCTTAGGACCTTAATGAGCAAGAAAGCACACTAACGCCTCTACTTCCTTAGAAGGTTTAGGACGTCCGGCATGTCCCCACCAACTGCTACAGATGCACCACAAAAAGCATCTTATCGGGACACATCACAGCACGGTTTGGGAACAGCTCCATCCAACACCCCAAGAAATCGCAGGAGTTGTGGACGCAGCCCAGACCGTCACGCAAACCAACCTCCCGTCCATCGATTCCATCTACACCTCGCGCTGCCTCGGCAAGGCCAGCAGCATCACCAAGGACCAGTCTCACCCCGGTCACTCCCTCTTCTCCCCTCTCCCACCGGGCAAGAGGTACAGAAGTGTGAAAACGAACGCACACACCTCCAGATTCAGGGAGAGTTTCTTCCCGGCTGTTATCAGGCAACTGAACCATCCTCTCACAACCAGAGAGCAGCGCTGAACTACTATCTACCTCATTGGTGATCCTCGGAATATCCTTGATCGGACTTTGCTGACTTTACCTTGCGCTAAACGTTATTCCCTTATCGTGTATCTGTACACTGTAAACGGCTCGATTGTGATCATGTATTGTCTTTCCGCTGACTGGATAGCACGCAACAAAAGCTTTTCACTGTACCTCGGTACACGTGACAATAAACTCAACTGAAACTTTCCATTTGTAAAAAAGTTTGTTTAAATGTTTCTTAAACATTTAGTTTTTAGTTTAGAGGTACAGCGTGGAAACAGGCCCTTCGGCCCACCTAGTCCGTGCCGACCAACGATCCCCGCACACCAACACTACCCTAGACTCACGAGGGACAATTTACACTTACACCGAGCCAATTAACCTACAAACCTGTACATCTTTGGAGTGTGGGAGGAAACCGAAGATCTCAGAGAAAACCCACGCAGGTCACGGGGAGAACGTACAAACTCCGTACAGACAGCGCCCGTGGTCGGGATCCAACCCGGGTCTCCACGGCTGAAAGCGTTGTAAGGCAGCAACTCTACCGCTGCGCCACCGTGCCACTTGTAAACATAATTTGGAAGACACTAGTTAAAAGCAGAGCTCTGAGGTTGGAGGGAATACAAAGATGCCACCAGCCCACGGACACTCTTGTAAGATAGACAGACACAAGAAGCTGGAGTAACTCAGCGAGACAGGCAGCAGCAACTCTGGAGAGAAGGGATGGTTCCCTTGTACCTCATCTATTGCATCCGCTGCTCTAGGTGTCAGCTGCTCTACATCGGTGAGACCAAGCGTAGGCTTGGCGATCGCTTCGCCCAACACCTCCGCTCGGTTCGCACTAACCAACCTGATCTCCCGGTGGCTCAGCACTTCAACTCCCCCTCCCATTCCGTATCCGACCTTTCTGTCCAGGGCCTCCTCCATGGCCAGAGTGAGCCCCACGGCAAATTGGAGGAGCAGCACCTCATATTTCGCTTGGGTAGTTTATGAACATTGACTTCTCCAATTTCAGGTAGTCCTTGCTTTCTCCCTCCTTCCCCTCCCCTTCCCAGCTCTCCCACAGCCCACTGTTTCCACCTCTTCCTTTCTTCTTCCCGCCCTTCCCCCCACCCCTGCATCAGTCTGAAGAAGGGTCTCGACCCGAAACGTCGCCTATTTCCTTCGCTCCATAGATGCCCCTCACCCACTGAGTTTCTCCAGCATTTTTGACAGCCTTCATACTGGTAGAGTTGGAATTATGAAAGGCGGCGGTCCGAGAACTAGGGAGCATCCTATTGGAAGCTGGAGGACAGGAATGACTACTCTACCGACCAGTCAGAGCTCCAGCCTTGCAGTTGCCAAGTTACATGTTGGTCGGAGTTGTAGAATCCTAACTATTTTTAGATGACAAAATCTACACAATTGATGATATTGTGTCAACATACACTCTGAAACCTCATTAAAAAATGGTATCCTGGAGACTTGGTGGGCAAACGCCCACTCACATGCGTATACTTCATGTTGGCTATTGTGAATGTCAAGTTCCAATATTTTTCGAAAGAATTAAAATTTCATAGCTACACTTTTATATGTTCTGGAAAGTGTGTTTCTCAGTGATTATTGGGTTCACTGATCCATCCCCCCCCCCCTACCCCCCCTTCACGAGGGAAACTGTCCGTTGACTCAGTGACCGTTTGACCAAACACTTGCGCTCGCTCCGCCAAGGCCTGCTGGACCTCCCGGTTGCCAACCATTTGAGCTCCTCTTCCCCTTTCCACATCGACCTGGGTGCAGCGGGTAGAGTTGCTGCCTCACAGCGCCAGAGACCCGGGTTCGATCCCGACTACGGGTGCTGTCTGTACGCTTTATCTTCTCCCCGTGACCCGCGTTTGTTTTCTCCAAGATCTTCGGTTTCCTCCCACACTCCAAAGACGTGGGGGTTTGTAGGTCATTTGACTTGGGTATAAATGTAAAAAAAAGTGTGTGCGTGTGTGTAGGATGGTGTTAGTGTGTGGGGACGCTGGTCAGCGCGGACTCGTTGGGCCAAAGGGCCTGTTTCTGGGCTGTATCTCTAAAACTAAGAACTAAAAAAAAACTATTCCCTTTTCTCCAGAGATGCTGCCTCACCCGCTGAGTTACTCCACCAATTTGTGTCTATCTTGGGTGTAAACCAGCACCTGCAGTTCCCTCATTCTGAGAGAGGATTAAATAATGCGAGCAGTCATGTAAAGGCCAGCCACAATTTCCTTTACCATATTCCATCTATTTCACTATCCTTTTTGAACCCACCGATGGCCATGTTAGTCATTCAATCGTACATTTGCAGACCTTTGCTCTTTCATCTCCAAAGGCGTAGGGGTTTGTAGGTTAATTGGCTTGGTTTAAATGTAAAATTGTTTGTCCCTAGTGTGTGTGTGTGCGTGTGTGTAGGATAATGTTAAGGACCTGTCCCACTATACGAGTTTACCCAAGAGCTCTCCCGAGTTTAAAAAAAAATCAAACTCGTGGTAAGTACGTAGAATGTACGTAGCGGGTACGTCGGAGCTCGGGGACGTCTCTTAGCGGCTCGTAGCGCTAACGGCAGGTACTCGGGAAACACGGTAAGCTCGGGAAGATTTTTCAACATGTTGAAAAATGTCCACGAGAGCCCCGAGTACCTACGAGCGGCCATTACCGTAATTCTCCAAGTTCGAATCGGGAAACTCGGGAGAACTCTTGAATTAGCTCGTACAGTGGGACAGACAGGCCCTTTAGTGTGTGGGGATGGCTGGTCGGCGCGGACTCGCTGGGCCGAAGGGCCTGTTTCTGTGCTGTATCTCTAAAGATGCTGCCTGACCTGCTGAGTTACTCCAGCAGTTTGTGTCCTTTAGCATGGACGGGGGATCAATGGTCGGCACGGACTCGGTGGGCCAAAGGTGTAGGAAGGAACTGCAGATGCTGGTTTAAACCGTAGGTAGACACACAATGCTGGAGTAACTCAGCGGGACAGGCAGTGTAGGAGTCATTCATGTTTAGGCTAGTTACTGTTGGCATATCGTATTATTTTATCTCGATATTTCTAGCAGTATTATTTTGGACACTTGGGCGGGCATTTGAGGGGGGTGTAGCATATGGGCTTGGGCGACAGGGACGGGGGGGGAGGGGGAGAGTACACAGTTCTCACCAGATCGGGGAGGACAGAAGGCTACAACTTGTATGAGAATAAGGAGAACCAGGTACGCTCATCTCTTTGTTTGTACAGCTACTTCCATAAAGAATCAATTAAACTGGGAATAATGAGGGGGCGATTTGTTCTTTTTGGTCCGCGTAAGATCACTCCCACTTATCCGTGTAGTCATGGCAACGGAAAGTTGGACATTTCAGGCAGCATGTCCGGAGGGGTGGAATGGGTGGTGTTTCGGGTCTGAAGAAAGGGTCTCGACCCGTAAACGTCACCCATTCCTTCTCTCCAGTGACCGAGTTACTCCAGCAGTTTGCGTCTGCAAATTAGATCAAGATTGGACATGAAACTGAATCTTCTTCAAAGCTGAAACTGTGGCGAAACTATTTAGACTTTTTACTTGATGTTCTGGAGATGAATGGTGGAGCTGACCTTGGGAGTACGAGACCTGAGTGGGCGAGTTAATGGACTGTTACACCGAGATCTGTGATAAGAAACCAAATCACTCTGGCCGGGCCATCCAAACACAACTAATAAATCCAGGATTCAACATTTATCAGTGTCGCTGGCTGTGAAATTATTGGGATGTCATAAACCCACCTGGTCCATTAAGTTTCTTCAGAGAAGAAAATTGCCCTTTCTGAACATGACAGCAAAATAAACTAATCTCCTCTGCCTGCACGTGATCCATATCCCTCCATGTCCATGTACCTTTCCACAAGCCTCTTAAACACCCCCTATCGTATGTAGAGATACAGCGCGGTAACAGGATCTTCGGCCCAGCGAGTGCGCGCCGACCAGCGATCCCCGCAACACTAACGCTACCCTACTCACATCTATATATCCCATTGCGGACTTTGGACTTTGTCTCTGGAACTGATGCGCTACGAGGCTGAGAACTATATTCTGCACTCTGTATCGTCCCCGTTGCTCTATCTTTGTTTAAATTTAGATTTAGTTTAGAGATTCAGCTTGTAAAAAGACCATTCGGATCTTCAAGTCCATGCTGACCCGCGATCCCGGCACACTGACACTATCCTACACACACTAGGGACAATTTACAATTAGCACACAAACCTGTACGTCTTTGCAGTGTTCATGTACGAGGTGATCGTTGGTCGGCATGGACTCGGTGGGCCGAAGGGCCTGTTTCCTCGCTGTACCACTACAGGCTAAAGTCTAAAGTAAAACAACGTGTGCGGGAAGGCACTTTGGAGGGTGGGAGGAAACCGGAGCACCCAGAGAAAACCCGCACAGGTCACGGGGAGAACGTAAAACTCCGTACAGACAGCACCCGTAGTCAGGATCGAGCCCGGGTCTCTGGCGCTGTGAGGCAGCGACTCTACCGCTGCGCCACCGTGCCACCCTAACTTGCACTAAACATTATTCCCTTTATCCTGTATCTGTACACTGTGGACGGTTCGATTATAATCATACTGTGGATAGTCTTTCCGCTGACTGGTTAGCACACAGTATGTTTTTCACTGTACCTCAGTACACGTGACGATAAACGGAACCAAACCATTTGACAAAAGCTAGAGAAGACAGTAGTTGAAATATAATTGTGTGCAGTGGGTAGAGTTGCTGCCTCACAGCGCCAGAGACCCGGGTTCGATCCTGACTACGGGTGCTGTCTGTACGGAGTGTGTACGTTCTCCCCGTGACCTGCGTGTGTTTTCTCCGGGTACTCCGGTTTCCTCCCACACTCTAAAGACGTGCAGGTTTGTAGGTTCATTGGCTTGGGGTAATTGTAAAATTGTCCCCAGTGTGTGTAGGATAGTGTCAGTGTGTGGGGATCGCTGGTCGGCGCGGACCCGGTGGGCCGAAGGGTCTGTTTCCGTGCTGTGTCTATGTGGAAACTAAATGAAACTAACATTCAAAGAGCAGAGAGGAAGTATGACAAAAGTGCTGGAGAAACTCAGCGGGTGCGTCAGCATCTATGGAGCGAAGGAAATAGGCAACGTTTCGGGTGGACACCCTTCTTCACACTGATGTAGGGTGGGGGAGGCGGGCAAGGGGGGGCGGGGAGGAGAAAGGAGAAAAGAGGGGGGGTAGTCAGAGAGGGAGTTGTTAAACTGTCTTCGTAATGTTGGTGTTGACATTTGTCCTTCAATTCCTGTCAGTCATCCCTGTCAACTGAGGCAGCATAAATGTGATTTAAGTAACCACCTGCCCCAATGTGTAAATTATAAGGTGGAATAAGAACCAGACAGGTGGATAATCTCTCAATGACGTCGCTATAAAATTTAAAGAGCTCATAGATTTTAATAATAACTTTACATCACGTGAATAACAAATAATATATTCAAGGTAGCGGATTAATTTACATCCATTTTGAGTATTGCGTAGTTATTTAGACTTTACACCTTAGAGGTGCAGCGTGGAAACAGGCCCTTCGGCCCATCGAGTCCGCGCCGACCAGCGATCGCCCCGTGCACCAGCACTATCATACACTGCTAGTCAATTAACCTACAAACCTAGAGTGATATAGAGTGGAAACAGGCCTTTCGGCCCAACTTGCCCACAACGGCCAACGTGTCCCAGCTACACTAGTCCCACCTGCCTGCGTTTGGCCCATATCCCTCCAAACCTGTCCTATCCATGTATCTGTCCAACTGTTTCTTAAATGCTGGGATAGTCCTAGCCTCAACTACCTCCTCTGGCAGCTCGTTCCATGCACCCACCACCCTCTGTTGGAAAAAGTTACTCCTTGGGTTCCTATTAAATCTTTTCCCCTTCACCTTAAACCTATGTCCTCTGGTCCTCGATTCCCCTACTCAGGGCAAGAGACTCTGTGCGTCTACCCGATCAATTCCTCTCATGATTTTATACACCTCTATAAGATCACCCCTCATCCTCCTGCGCTCCAAGGTATAGAGTCCCAGCCTGCTCAACCTCTCCCTGTAGTCACACCCTCTAGTCCTGGCAACATCCTGGTAAATCTTCTCTGTACCGCATGGCCGTCCGAAGGGGGGGTGCGTTGGGTGCGACCGCACCCCCCTTTTTTTCCAGAGGAAAAAAATATATTTGCGACCATCCGCGCCTGCTCAGTGAGGGGGGGGGGGGAGCTGGTGACCAAAGACGCAACGTGACGCCGTCTCTCCGCGCGTGCGCAGTGGGCGGGGGCAGATCCCCGCCTTTTTCACGGCATCGCCTCGACGCCGCGGGGCTAGTCTGGGTGAGTGGGGCCGAGCGGCAAATGTCGCGTCGCGTCGTGTCGCAGGGAGGGGGGTGGGGGGTCTGTTTGTTTTATCTCGGGGGGGTTAAAGGGGAAATATTCGACCCGTGGGATGGTTCGTAAAAAAAGGGAGTTCCCGTTTCTCCGGGGGAGGAGGAGGGGGGGGGGGGGTGGGGGGTGTTTGCCCGCCCGGTCCATGGGCTCCATCCGCGGCGTCCGCTGCTGCCGGCCGGTCCGGGGAGACCGTCCTCCCGTCGCCAGGCGGGAAGCGGGAGGCGGGAAGGTCTGAATCTGAACCCAGTGCTGGCAGCGGCCGTGACCCGACGCCAGGCGCTGCCAGCACCCCTCCTCTCTACCCCACACTGATCCCCATTCTCCCCACTATTCCCGCCGGGCCCTGACCCCCCCCCCCCCCCGCCGGGCCCTCACCCCCCCACCCCCCCCCCCCCCCGGGCCCCCCCCCCCACCCCCCCCCGCCGGGCCCTCCATCCATCCTGTACTAAATTTCCATCCTGTACTGATTCCCCCTCATCCATCCTGTATTCCCCCACTGACATCTCCCGCGCTCTCTCCTCACAATTCTGCACCGATTGCTTCTCAACCCCCGCCCCCCCCCCCCCCCCCCGCCATCTATCCATCCCGCACTGATTCACCCAGCCCCCCCCCCCCCCCCGCCCTCAAAAGAAATAATAGAATAAGGGAAGTGAGGGGTGGAGGGGAGTTCAGTCTACATTCGCTGAATCCATTCCTGTGAAAAGTTAGAGATGGTGATTGGATCTGGAAGCAGACCAATAGATCTGTAAATAAAACTAGACAGGCATCTTTTCATTTGCACAATTGATTTGATTGTATTAATTGTAATATATTAATGTTTAAAATCCGTGCAATGAAGGAAGAATATTTTACAGCCCATCTGTGGTCCTTAACCCCAACCCTAACCCTAACCACGACCACGACTCCACAACCTTTTTTCAGGCTGTTGCCAAAAATGTCACCCAAGTGGGACAGGCCTCTCACGCTGCGAAACGTGAGGGCAAGGCTTTCGATTGCGGTGTCGGTGGCAAACATCTCCCTGGCCAGGTTCTCGATCACCTCGGGCTCGAGTCCGCAGTGCTTGAAGAAACTGTCCTAGCCTGAGCAGGCTCAGGAGAACCGGCAGCTGAGATCGGAGTGCGAGCACCATAATCTGCCTTCACCAACCTGCTGAGCGGCTCCATGGGGCGACCTGCTGCTGCTTCTCTTGGCGCAGCTGGGGTGGTTACTTGTGCACCCTGGGGTGCTGCTGGTGTAGTTACTTGTGCACTCTGCGGTGTTGCTGGCGAGGCTGCTGTTTCTCCCTGGAGTGCTGCTCGTGGTTACTTGTGAACCCAGGAGTGCTGCTGGTGTGGTTACTTGTGCACCCTGGGGTGCTGCAGCCTCTGTACCCTCTGCTAATTCTCCCCTTCCGACGTTGCTGCTCCTGTTGCCATGTCCCCTTGGACATGAGCTTGAATGGCAAGTCCTGTCCCCTTGGACATGAGCTTGAATGGCAGAGAGATGCTCGCCTCACGCAGCAAGCTTGCAGTGGGCGCGATCTCGCTCGGCACCTTACTTTGATCCAGCCAACGAGGACAAACACATTTTCACATCCGCATAGAAGGAAAGACCAGGACTTCCATGAGCAATGACAGGCTGTCTGCACTCGCCTTAATGCACATTCACTATGATTTTGTCCATGACTTGGACAAAGTAGTGAGTAGGTTTGCACAGTTGCATTCTCAGAAAACTGAACTATTTCATGTTGAGGTTGATGTGATGTCAAGTTGTTAGGTCAGGAAGACTATTAAAGGTGCACTGCACACACTAATACAGTCTAACAGTAACAGGCAATCAAATCAACACATAAAACATTTTCTAAAAAAAAGGTTTTCTTTACTGCAAAAACTTACTGTATTTTAGTTGCAGTTTTTGCATGCTTCTTTATAACATTTTACATAACGTTTTACAACAGTACAACTTGATTATTAAAACAAGGACAACAATTCTTAATTTTAAAAAAAGGATACAACAATGATCACAATCATCCCATTCCACACAGGCATTACTCTTGACTCAACCAAAATTATTTCTGCAATATTGGTCATACATTTGGTGCAAAAAGCTCCAAAATAAGGCACAGAATGCACCAGAGAGCATCTAAAACCCCAGAGCTTTCAGGGCCCTTAAGCGGGCCCTGGAACCCGGACGTGAGGGGCTTCCCTCTTGTGATGTGCGCTGAGTGCACATTATTTCACATGACATTTTTGGAATCCTGTCAAGCCACCCCCCTTTTTGAAAAGCTTCGTACGGGCCTGGTACCCATTGCAGCTCTAGTTGGTGAGAGGCCGGTTCAGTTGCCTGTTAACAGCTGGGAAGAAACTGTCCCTGAATCTGGAGGTGTGTGTTTTCACACTTCTGTACCTCTTGCCCGATGGGAGAGGGGAGAAGAGGGAGTGAGACTGGTTCTTGATGATGCTGCTGGCCTTGCTGAGGCAGCATGAGGTGTGGATGGAGTCGATAGAAGGGAGGTTGGTTTGTGTGATGGTCTGGGCTAATACAGCAAAGTTTAGTTGAGAGATACTGTAAGGGAAGATGAGAGTGATTGGTGAAATATTTTTGGTTTAGATATGGTAGATAACACAGCAAGACAAATGCTTTACTTTCTTCACAGTTAACTGCATCTCACACTCTTTAAATCAGATCTTATCTGCTATTTGGGAAATCCTATTACTACAGTTATGTTTGCGTCTCAAAATTTGCATTTAGATAACACCTTAAAGGCAGACGGACAGACAATCAGAGAATGGAGACAGGATCGACAGATGCAGGTTTACAAAAAACATACAGGGCTACAAAAAATATATACAGGGCAGCACGGTGGCGCAGCGGTAGAGTCGCTGCCTCACAGCGCAGAGACCCGGGTTCGATCCCGACCACAGGTGCTGTCTGTACGGAGTTTGCACGTTCGCCCTGTGTCCCGCGTGGGTTTTCCCCGGGTGCTCCGGTTTCCACCCACACTCCAAAGACGTGGAATTTTTTAATTTAATTGGCTCCTGTAAATTGTCCCTAGTGTGTAGGGTAGAACTAGTGTACGGGCGATCGCTGGTCGGCGCGGACATAGTGGGTCGAAGGGCCTGTTTCCACACTATCTCTAAACTACACACAGAGTGCTGGAGTAACTCAGCGGGTCAGGCAGCATCTGTGGAGAACATGGATTGGAACCCTTCTTCCCACTGATTACGGTGAGGGGGGAGAGAGAAGGGCAGGACAATACCTGGCAACTGATAAGTGGAGAAACAGAAACAATATGATACGATACAATAGAATTTTATTTATCCCAGGAGGGAAATTGATCTGCCAATAGTCATTAAAAAAACACAAAATACATGAAACATGTATATTGTGGGACGAGTGGAAAGGATTGGAGATGTGCCTAGATTTGTGAGGGGGGGTTGGGGGGTAGTCAGTCTCAGTCTACCCCACGACAGAAGGGGCAGGAGTTGTATAGTTTGATAGCCACAGGGAAAAAGGATCTCCTGTGCCGTTCTGTGCTGCATCTTGGTGGGACCAGTCTGTTGCTGAAGGTGCTCCTCAGGTTGACCAGTACATCATGGAGGGGGTGAGCTGCATTGTCCTGGATGCTCCGCAGTTTGAGGAACATCCTCCCCTCCAAGACCAACCTCCCATGAATCCAACTCCAACTCCGCCCCCAGGATGGAGCCGGCCTTCCTGACAAGGCACCGCAGATGCTGGTTTACAAAATAAAACACAAAGTGCTGGAGTAACTCAGCAGGCCAGGCGGCATCTCTGGGGGGGGGGGCTGTTTCTGCTCTGCATCTCTTGAAGTCCGAACTCGAGTCTAAAGCAGCAACACAGGGCTTTTGAGGACGAATTTTCCCATGAGCGGTCGGTCTGGATATAAACCACTTCGGGCCTGCCTGACTTTGCAGACGTAAGTATAAGATTAGCAGGAAAATTTGACACCGGCCAGTGGTACCAGCATTCCCGCACCAGCTGGCAACCAGGCCCCCCCTCCCCCCCCTTCATCACACACATGGGCCAAAGTACCAGCGTGTTGTCAACTCCAATTTGCTGCCTGAGTTGCGATCAGACTATTTTAGCGCGGCACTGGTGAATCAGGCCGCGCTGGCGAGCACGCCTCACCTGCAGACCTCTGCGGAAGCAGCAGGCAAGGCCAGGCATCGCGCTGTGCCCGCTGGGTACCAGCTCTGTGAAACCATCCACCTTGCCCACTCACAGCGAGTTGGAAGACTGTTTTTCAGTCTTCAGTCAGAGGGTGGTGAATCTGCGGAATTCTTTGCCACAGAAGGCTGTGGAGGCCGAGTCAGTAGATGTTTTTAAGGCGGAGAGAGATAGATTCTTGATTAAATTTCCCTCCTGGGATAAATACATTTCTATCGTGTCGTATCGTATCAGTGCGGGGGTCGGGAGTTACGGGGAGAAGGCAGGAGAATGGGGTTAGGAGGGAGAGATAGATCAGCCATGATTGAATGGTGGAGTAGACTTGATGGGCTGAATGGCCTAATTCTACTACTATCACTTAGGACCTTTTGCAGGTAAGATCATCTCTGACCCCTCTCACCCTGGCCACAAACTCTTTGAATCCCTTTGGAAGGCGACTCCGGACTGTCAAAGCTGCCACAGCCAGACACAAAAACAGTTTTTATCCACGAGTGGTTGCTCTACTCAACAGCCAAAAATCTGTAGCTTCCCTTTGATCTGGTATATTGTTAATGCTTAATCAATGGTATGTTATCATTAATGTTTTATTATTATTAATGCTTAGTGTTTTCTGAGTCATTCGTAACTGTCACTGTATGTCATGTTGTTACTTGTGGGCGGAGCACAAAGGCAAATTCCTTGTATGTGAATACTTGGCCAATAAACCTACTTACTTATTTATGACCTTATGACTGTAAGACACAGGAGGATCCATCTCTCTGCCTTTCCTTGTCTCAGTGACCCTGAAAGAAATAGATGAATCCTTTCGAGGGATTTTAATTCCGCAAATCCACTCAAGGATGTCTCAGCCCGAAACGTCACCTATTCCTTCGCTCCATAGATGCTGCCTCACCTGCTGAGTTTCTCCAGCATTTTAGTCCACCTTCCATTTTTCCAGCATCTGCAGATCCTTCTTAAACTAAACTGCACATAGTTTTGAAAAAAAATAGCCTTTTTTTGACAGACAAGAACTGATGTATTCTCCGCACGGAGATATAGAAAATGAATGCACAGAATCTGAGGAGTTTGTCATTTAATAATCTCGTTGCTAACACCCGCTGCACACGCCCTTCCGCCACTGTTAGTCGTGTTGCTATTAAATTAGCCGAAGTGATTTGATGGAATATCATGTCACAAATAAGGAATCGAAATGGAAAGGCGTCTCACTGTGAGTAGAAAAACACAGCGTAAGCAAACAGCACACGCTGCCAAGAATGTCCACAAGTCTCACAGCTGGTGGGACCAGCTAGTTTTTTTTCCCCGCCACTTTTTTTTTTAAAGAGACACACTATAGCATAGAATCAGGCCTTTCGGCCCACAGAGCCCTAGTGAGACCGCACCTGGAGTATTGTGTGCAGTTTTGGTCCCCTAATTTAAGGAAGGACATTCTTGCTATTGAGGGAGTGCAGCGTAGGTTTACGAGGTTAATTCCCGGGATGGCGGGACTGTCATGCTGAGAGAATGAAGAGGCTGGGCTTGTACACTCTGGAGTTTAGAAGGAAGAGAGGCGATCTCATTGAAACATGTAAGATTGTTAAGGGTTTAGAGGGATGAAACATGTTCCCGATGTTGGGGGAGTCCAGAGCCAGGGGACACAGTTTAAGAATAAGGAGTAAGCCATTTAGAATGGAGACGAGGAAACACTTTTTCTCACAGAGAGTGGTGAGTCTGTGGAATTCTCTGCCTCAGAGGGCGGTGGATGCAGGTTATCTGGATGCTTTCAAGAGAGAGCTAGATAGAACTCTTAAGAATAGTGGAGTCAGTGGATACGGGGAGAAGGCAGGAACGGGGTACTGATTGGGGATGATCAGCCATGATCACAATGAATGGCGGTGCTGGCTCGAAGGGCCGAATGGCCTACTCCTGCACCTATTGTCTATTGTCTATTGAGTCCATGCCGGCAGCCAGTGTGATCGCCCGTTCGTACGATTTCTGCGTTATCACCCTTTCACACCCACTCTCCTACACACTGGGGGCAATTTACGATATACGATATGATAGAACTTTATTTACCGCAGGAGGGAAATTGATCTGCCGACAGACATAAAGTGCAGAGGGCCAATTAACCTACAAACCCACTTGCCTTTGGGAGATTACCCCTAGTGTGTTGGGCGTGGGTTGGCAACCTACGGCCCCCGGGCCGAATGCTGCCCCGAAGCAGGCGGATTGTTTATCCCGTAATCATCCGGCCCGCCGAGCGGCCGAGCTCTGGCCGTACCGCATCCTGCGCAAAGCCGCCAGCACGGCCGCGCACCTTCTGTGAACACGTTCAAGAAAGAACAGCTGATGCTGGAAAAATCGAAGGTAGACAAAAATGCTGGAGAAACTCAGCGGGTGGGACATGCGAGGATTGCATGATGAGAGGCTGACTCACCCGCTGAGTTTCTCCAGCGTTTTTGTCTACCTTCTGTGAACACGTGATTTGATGCCTGCCATCCGGGGCGGGATCCGTGTGTACACGTGATGGATGTGGCCCGCCATCCGCTCACAGAGACATGCGTTCCGGCCCCCGATGCAGAACAAGGTTGCCCACCCCTGATGTAGAGAGTGGATGAGAAAGTGGGATAACATAGAACTAGTGTGAATGGGTGATCGCTGGTCGGCGTGGACTCTGTGGGCTGGAGGAGAGAGATCTGTTGGCTTGTGTGGATCGATCTGGACACTGGCTGGTTCTGGATCGTGTGCAAGAGGTTAAGAGTCGGTCATAGAGTGATGTAGTACGGAAACAGGCCCTTCGGCTCGACCACACTGAACAACCGATGTCCTCTGATCCTCGATTCCCCTACTCTGGGCAAGTGACCTTGTGTGTCTCACCTGATCTATTCCTCTCCTGATTTGATACACCTCTATAAGATCCGTTGGTCCTTGCATCATGTTCGGCACAGATATTGTGGGCCGAAGGGCCTGTTGCCGTGCTGTACCGTTCTATGTTCTATCTGGTCAACAATTGTGGGACAACATTTTATGGTGGGTGTAATGAACGAGCTGCCAGAGGAGGTAGTTGGGTAGGTTCCATAACAGTATTTAAAATACACTTTTAGATGGATATATGGGCCAAATGCCGGCCAATGGGACTATGGTAGACGGGACATGTTGGTCAGCATGGGTGAGTTGGGCTGAAGGGCCGGTTTCCGTGCGTGTGTCTCTATGGCGATGAATTCACGGAAATCTAAATGGCAATGTGGATGATTGCAGGGCACCTTCAATAGACAATAGTTGCAGGAGGAGGCCAATCGGCCCTTCGAGCCAGCACCGCCATTCAATGTGATCACAATAGAGGAATGAGGAACAGAGGATAAGATATAATTGGAATGAAGCGAAGAGAATGACTTCATAACTGTGCCTTCACTTCCCTTTTTAAATTGTTCATGGAGCCAGTTTAATGAAAATGAAATTGCTTAATTTCCAGCTTTGGCACGAACTATCTCTAGGTCGGCTGATTTTTATAGCTGCCTTGAATCATCCTGATGATTTGACCAATGTGATCATTTTCTAAAGTAGTCTGCAGGGCGATTGGAAAACCATTACGGTTAGAGATACAGCGCGGATACAGACTGAGTCTACGCCGACCAGCGATCCCCGCACATTAACACTATCCTACACACACACACACTAAGGCCAACGTTTACATTTATACCAAGCCAATTAACAAACAAGCCAAGACAAACCTGCACGTCTTTGGAGTGTGGGAGGAAACCGAAGATCTCGCAGAAAACACACGCGGCCACGAGGAGAACGTACAGACTCCGTACAGACAGCGCCCACTGTCGGGATCGGGTCTCTGGCGCTGAGAGGCAACAATTCTACCGTTGCGCCACTGTAACCCTCGATGGTTTGATGTTTGATGTTTCCGTGGATGTTTTTAAGGCAGAGATAGATAGATTCTTGATTAGTGTCAGGGGTTATGGGGAGAAGGCAGGAGAATGGGGTTAAGAGGGAGAGATAGATCAGCCATGATTGAATGGCGGGGTAGACTTGATGGGATGAATGGCCTAATTCTGCTCCTGGTACATATGACCTTATGAGATGTGTAGGAAGGAACTGCAGATGCTGGTTTACACCAAAGATAGACACAAAAAGCTGGAGTAACTCAGCAGGATAGGCAGCATCTCTGGAGAGAAGGAATGGGTGACGTTTCGGGTCGAGACCCTTCTTCAGACTGGTTTATGATAAAAAGCTCCATCCAAGACCGCGAGAAATAGCAGAGAGTTGCAGACGCAGCCCAGACCGTCACACAAACCAACCGCCATTCCATCGACTCCATCTACACCTCACGCTGCCTCGGCAAGGCCAGCAGCATCACCAAGGACCAGTCTCACCCCGGTCACTCCCTCTTCTAGGGGGATTGTTAGGGGACGCCATCCAGTTGGTATGGCTGCCCAGCCTGCAACTGTCTGTCTTTTAACTTCATTTTTTTTATTTTTAGTGTGTAAAGAGTGTTTTGTTTGGAGTCTATTCTTTTTTATGTGGGGGTGAGGGAAGGGGAAACTGCTTTTCCTGGTCCCTACCTGGTCGGAGAGGGAGCTTTCCTCCGGGTTGCATCTTCGACCCGTCCTCGCGGCCTACCAGCGGGCCTGGAGCGGCGTTTCCTGATGGGACCGGCCGGAACCTCGGCTTCGCCGGCGGCTTGGGACACCCGGTACGGCCGCTGGAGCGCCGTCGCGGAGAGCAGCGGGCGATGCCCTGCCTGGGTCGCCGCGCTGGAACTCCGGTGACCTGAGGACCGCCGACAAAATAAAACATGGCGGAGCTGCGGGTCTGTGGAGCGGCCAGCTGCGGGCGGCGGCGCTGAACTTTACATCGGGAGCCTCCATCCCAGTGGCGGAGCTCCATCCGGCGCAGCCTTGTTGGCTTGGGAAGCCACGGACTCCAGTAAGAGGCGGCCGTTCCAGGTGTCCCAAGCCGCTGAGAGGATTCTCCCGACGCCGGAGCACCATCACCCGGCGAGAACGGCCTGAAACATCGGGCCCCGTAGCAGCGACTGCAGAGGCCTCAATAGGCCCGACTATGGGTGACCTGGGGATGGGACTGGACTTTGCTGCCTTCCCCACAGCGGGATGTTTTTATGTCTACTGTTAAATCTATAATGTTGTGTCTTATCTTTATCTGTGTGCTGCATGGCAAATCAAATTTCACTACACCAACTGGTGCACGTGACAATAAATGTCCTTTGTCCTTTGTTCTCCCCTCTCCCATCAGGCAAGAGGTACAGAAGTGTGAAAACGCACACCTCCAGATTCAGGGACAGTTTCTTCCCGGCTGTTATCAGCAACTGAACCATCCTATCACCAACTCGAGAGTGGTCCTGACCTCCCATCTACTTTGTTGGAGACCCTCGGACTATCTTTGATCGGACCTTATGGAACTTTACCTTGCAATAAACATTATTCCCTTTAACTTGTGTCTGCACACTGCGGACGGCTCGATGGTAATCATGTACGGTCTTTCCGCTGACTGGATAGCACGCATCAAAAAAATGTTTTTCACTGTACCTCGCTTTCCTGTCAAATTATCTAGCGTGTAGAGAGGTTTAAGAAAGAACTGCAAATGCTGGAAAAATCGAAGGTAGACAAAAATGTTGGAGAAACTCAGCGGGTGAGGCAGCATCTATGCAGCGAAGGAATAGGTGACGTTTCGGGTCGAAACCCACCTATTCCTTCGCTCCAGAGATGCTGCCTCACCCGCTGAGTTTCTCCAGCATTTTTGTCTACCTAGTGTGTAGAGAGTGGATGTGAACCCGGGTCTCCGGCGCAGTGAGGCAGCAACTCTAGTTATGCTGTCTAGTATTGAAAGTATTCACCGAAACCTGGAATATTTTGAAAGCAGAGGTCGGTGCGCTGGAGTATCTTAAATGAGCATCGCTAATAATGAACGTATGAATTATTCTTTATCATTTATAATGTCGCAGTCTCTCTCCTTTCCCGCTTGTTTGACAGTTCAAGTATTTCTTTATTCTGGAATGTGTCAAGAAGCAGATATACTGGTCCCTAATAACCATTCAGCTCTACAGCTCTGCATCAGTGCTGTTCAAAGATGCTCTCAAGACAGCCAGTCCTAAATACTTCAGCAAAACACAAAGTGCTGGAGGAACTCAGCGGGTCAGGCAGCATGTGTGGAGGCGGTGGACAGACCACATTTCGGGTCGGGACATTTCTTCAGACACAACGAACCCCTCATGACAAGAAGGGTCCCGACCCTGCATGTCATTTGCCATTGAGGATGACACTGAAGTGGGCGCAGTATCGTGGACATTGCAGATGGTTATTGAAGATTACAGTGGGATCTCGATTGGTCGGGCAAGTGGGCTGAAGAATGGCAAATGGAGTTTAATGCAGATGCGGGCGAGGTTTTTGCAGTGGGAGGTCAAACCAGGCCAAGGATCTTCACGGTGCACGGTAAGATCCTGCAGAGTCACGGTGGCGCAGCGGTAGAGTTGCTGCCTTACAGCGTCACAGACCCGGGTTCGATCCCGACTACGGGCGCTGTCTGTACGGAGTTTGTACCTTCTCCCCGTGACCTGCGTGGGTTTTCTCCGGGTCTTCGGTTTCCTCCCACACTCTAAAGACATACGGGTATTGTAGGTTAATTGGCTTTGCTATAAATGTAACAATTGTCCTGAGTGGGTGTAGGGTAGTGTACATTGCGGGAGTGGCGTGACTCGCGTTGCAGCGACCCCTACAGCCTGTCTGCTTTTTTTTATTTTTTAATCTAGTTAAATGTAGTTGTTCGTGTTTTTTTTGTACTGTTTCTAACTGTGTATATGTGGGGGGAGGGGGAAACTTTTCAAATCTCTTCCCTGCACGGGAGGCCCGACGTTTCCCTGTCGGGTCTCCGTTGTCGTTGGGGCCTAGCACCGTGGAGCGGCCTCCGACCGGGACGACCTGGGGGCTCCAGTCACGGAGCCTGCGGAGCTGCGGACTTACCATCGAGGGGCTGGCCGGCCTCGGAGCGTGGGGAGCGGTGGTGGATCACCGCTGCGGCCCGACTCCGGAGCTCCAGCTGCAGATTACTGCCGGTAGACTGTCGGGATATCGGGAGCTTGCGGGTCGGGGAGGGAGACCGCTCTCCGGAGCTCCCGCAACGCAACTTCTCCCGCCCGTGTCGCGGGGTTGGAACGACCCGGAGCGGGGCCGTACATCGCCCCGGCGCGGCTTTAATGGCCGCTGGACATTGCAGCGCCCGCCGGGTGCGGCCTCAACGGCCGTGGGACTTAACATCGCCCACCTGGGGCTTCGACATCGGGAGAGAAACGGTGCGTGGGAGAGAGAAGAACTTTGCCTTCCATCACAGTGAGGAGGAGAGTCACTGTGATGGATGTTTGTGTGAATTGAATTGTTTGTGTGTTTTGTAGGAATTTTTCTGTTCGTATGGCTGTAGAAACAGAGTTTCGTTTGAGCCTCACTGAGGTTCGAATGACAAGTAATAAAATCTAATCTAATCTAATTTAATCGAATCTAATGTGCGGGCACAGACCCGGTGGGCCGAAGGGCCTGTTTCCGCGTTGTGTCTCTAAACTAAATTCCTTCCTGACCCACTTGAGTTCTTCAACACGGGTGAAATTATTATGCGCAACAAGTAAATGGCAGAAGAGTTGAATAGGTACTTCGGATCTGTCTTCACTAAGGAAGACACAAACAATCTCCCAGATGTACTGGAGGACAGAGGATCTAAGGGGGTAGAGGAACTGAAAGAAATTTTCATTAGGCGAGAAGTAGTATTGGGTAGGCTAATGGGACGGAAGGATGATAAATCCCCTGGGCCTGATGGTCTGCATCCCAGGGTCCTCAGGGAGGTGGCTCTAGAAATAGTGGACGCATTGGTGATCATTTTCCAATGTTCAATAGATTCAGGATCAGTTCCTGTGGATTGGAGGATAGCTAATGTTATCCCACTTTTCAAGAAAGGAGTGAGGGAGAAAACGGGGAATTACAGACCAGTTAGCCTGACTTCGGTGGGTGGGAGAAATGCTTGGAGTCAATTATTTAAAGAGGTAATAATGGGGCATTTGGATAGCAGTAAAATGATTAGCCCAAGTCAACATGTATTTATGAAAGGGAAATCATGCTTGACAAATCTTCTGGAATTTTCAGAGGATGTGACAAATAAAATGGATGAAGGGGTGCCAGTGGATGCAGTGTATCTAGACTTTCAGAAAGCCTTTGATAAGGTCCCGCACGGGGGACTGGTGACTAAAATTAGAGCACATGATATTGGGGGTGGGATGTTGACATGGATAGAAAATTGGTTGGCAGACCGGAAGCAAAGAGTAGGAGTGAACGTCCTTTTTCAGAATGGCAGGCTCAGTGGCGAGTGGAGTGCCGCAAGGCTCGGTGTTGGGGCCAGCAACTGTTTACCATATATATTAATGATTTGGAAGAGGGAATTAGAAGCAACACTAGCAAGTTTGTGGATGACACAAAGTTGGGTGGCAGTGTGAACTGGGAAGAGAGGATGTTAGGAGGTTGCAGGGTGACCTGGACAGGTTGAGTGAGTGGGCAGATGCGTGGCAGATGCAGTAAAATATAGATAAATGTGAGGTTATCCACTTTGGCGGCAAAAACAAGGGGGCAGATTATTATCTCAATGGGGTTAGGTTAGGTAAGGGGGAGGTACAGCGAGACCTGGGTGTCCTTGTACACCGGTCACTGGAAGTTGGCGTGCAGGTACAGCAGGCAGTGAAGAAAGCTAATGGAATGTTGGCCTTCATAACAAGAGGATTTCAGTACAGGAGTAAAGAGGTTCTTCTGCAGTTGTATAGGGCTCTGGTGAGACCACATCTAGAGTATTGTGCACAGTTTTGGTCTCCTAATTTGAGGAAGGACATCCTTGTGATTGAGGCAGTGCAGCGTAGGTTCACGAGATTGATCCCTGGGATGGCGGGACTGTCATATGAGGAAAGATTGAAAAGACTAGGCTTGTATTCACTGGAGTTCAGTAGGATGAGGGGGGATCTTATAGAAACATATAACATTATAAAAGGATTGGACAAGCTAGATGCAGGAAAAATGTTCCCAATGTGGGGCGAGTCCAGAACCATGGGCCAAAGTCTTAGAATAAAGGGGAGGTCATTTAAGACTGAGGTGAGAAAAAACTTTTTCACCCAGAGAGTTGCGAATTTGTGGAATTCCCTGCCACAGAGGGCAGTGGAGGCCAAGTCACTGGATGGATTTCAGAGAGAATTAGATAGAGCTCTAGGGGCTAGTGGAATCAAGGGATATGGGGAGAAGGCAGGCACGGGTTAGTGATTGGGGACGATCAGCCATGATCACAATGAATGGCGGTGCTGGCTCGAAGGGCCAAATGGTCTCGTCCTGCACCTATTTTCTATGTTTCTATGTAGCACTTTGGTGTTTGCTCAAGATTCTAGGTTGAGTAGACTATTTCCAGGAGCGCAGGAGGATGAGGGGTGATCTTATGGAGGTGTACAAGATCATGGGAGGGATAGATCGGGTAAACGCACAGAATCTTTTATGCTGAGTTGGGGATTCGAGAACCAGAAGACTTAGGTTTAAGGAGAAGGGGGGAAATATTTCATAGGATCTGAGGGGCAACGTTTTCACACAAAGGGTGGTGGGTGTATGGAACAAGCTGCCGGAGGAGGTAGTTGACACAGGGCCTGTCACAGCGTTAAAGACACATTTAGACAGGTACATGGATAGCACCGGTTTGGAGAGATATGGGCCAAACGCAGGCAGGTGGGACTAGTGTAGATGGGGCACGTTGGTCGGTGTGGGCAAGTTGGGCTGAAGGGCCTGTTTCCACTCTGTATCTCTCCAGGTTTGTAGCTTTGGTAAAGTTGCACCTCGTAGCTGTCGCACGCAGGTATCGAACCCGCAGTTCGGAAGCCGCGGTCACGAGGCTCGGAAGGGGCTGCTGGTTTTTCGCGCGGTTTCGCTTTCGCGCGGTAGTTGAGTGCTGACCACCATTGTGGCCAGACGTGTTGTAAGAACCTGTGAGCTAAGAAGCTATTTTGAGAATAAAAGAAATTACAAAACTCCTGCACCTATTGCGACCGCCAAACCTGCTTCTCCGCCCTGCCTCTAAAGTTTACATGGCTTTTTGTAACAAACAGGAGTCGGTGATAAAATAAATGTCAGAGAGCGGAAAATGTATGTAAATAATATTCAAATGATGAATGTAAATAATTGATGCCTGTTTTGTATGTTTTAACTGCGCCCGGTGATTGAGGCATTAACTTCTCAGAATTATCAAATGGCCGTGAGTAGTCGCCCAAAGAGTCGTACCTTTTTCTGGTTGCCGCTGGATTTTCAACATGTTGAAAATTTTCGGCGACCTGCTGCGCCTATGACGGGCGCAGGCAAGTCGCCAAAAAAAATTGCACGTGGGACGGGCCCTTTAAGCACCTGGAGAGTATTATTCCACCGAAAATAGTCACGTTTCCATGAACTCGGACCAAAGAGTAGGTTTTAAAGATAATCTTTCCACGTTAGAGACGATCGGGCCCTTCGGCCCCCTGAGTCCGTGTCGACCAGCGATCACCCCACACACTAGCACTATCCTACACACTAGGGACAACAGACAATAGACAATAGGTGCAGGAGTAGGCCATTCGGCCCTTTCAGCCATTGAATATGATCATGGCTGATCATCCACAATCATGTTCTCAATAGACAATAGACAATAGGTGCAGGAGTCGGCCATTCGGCCCTTCGAGCCAGCACCGCCATTCAATGTGATCATGGCTGATCATCCCCAATCAGTACTGCGTTCCTGCCTTCTCCCATATCCCCTGACTCCGCTATCTTTAAGAGCCCTATCTAGCCCTCTCTTGAAAGCATCCAGAGAACCGGCCTCCACCGCCCTCTGAGGCAGAGAATTCCACAGACTCACCACTCCCTGTGTGAAAAGGTGTTTCCTCGTCTCCGTTCTAAATGGCTTACCACTTATTCTTAAACTGGTTCTGGACTCCCCCAACATCGGGAACATGTTTCCTGCCTCTCGCGTGTCCAAGCCCTTAACAATTTTATATGTTTCAATGAGATATCCTCTCATCCTTCTAAACTCCAGAGTGTACAAGCCCAGCTGCTCCATTCTCTCAGCATATGACAGTCCCTTACACTTATGCAAATGTCAGTTTATGCTATGTACCTGATGTAATATTTGGATATCATTTGTATACAGCCTGGTCTGGTGACTGTTTACTGTGGCTGCCTTGTCCATTAAAACCATCTAGATCTGCGGGTTGCCTAGGCAACTTTTTAAGCTCGTAGGAGCCAGGCAAGAATACAAGCAAAGGTTTAATTTATATATTTTTTAATGAAATAAGTTGCATGGGAAAGTTTCCTTCGTCAATAGGGTTTGTTATCACAGATACTTCTGTCATAAGTTCACAAGTGATGGGAGCAGAATTAGGACATTCGGCCCATCAACTCTACTCCGCCATTCAATCATGGTTGATCTATCTCTCCCTCCGAACCACATTCTCCTGCCTTCTCCCCGTATCCCCTGACACCCGCCCTCCCTGTGGACCCCTGTCTCCTCTCAACTTTTGCAGTTATTTGTTTCGACTGGAGTCGTAGAGCGATACAGCGTGGAGACAGCATTTTATCGGGATGCATCACGGCACGGTTCGGGAACAGCTCCGTCCAAGACCGCGAGAAGTTGGAGCGAATTGTGGACGCAGCCCAGACCGTCGCGCAAACCAACCTCCCTTCCATTGACTCCACCTACAGCTCACGCTGCCTCGGCAAGGCCAGCAGCATCACCAAGGACCAGTCTCACCCCGGTCACTCCCTCTTCTCCCCTCCCCCATCAGGCACGAGGTACAGAAGTGTGAAAACGCACACCTCCAGATTCAGGGACAGTTTCTTCCTGGCTGTTATCAGGCAACTTCTTCTTGCGTGTGGCGTGCAGACTGCCTAAAGTTGTAGGCCAACTTGGTCTATTTGATCTATTTGTTTGTGCACATTGGGCTGATTGCATTAGTCGAAACAGGGTGGACCACGTGAAGGTTGCTATCTCCACCCAATCAGGTAACGGAACCATCCTACCACAACCAGAGAGCGGTGCTGAACTACTATCTACCTCATTGGTGACTCTCGGACAATCCTTGATCGGACTCTGCTGGCTTTACCTTGCACTAAATATTATTCCCTTATCATGTATCTGTACACTTTGAATGGATCAATTGTGATGTTCAAGAAGGAACAGCAGATGCTGGAAAATGGAAGGCAGACAAACTTGCTGGAGAAACTCAGCGGGTGCAGCAGCATCTATGGAGCGAAGGAGATAGGATTGACTGTAATCATGTATTGTCCTTCCGCTGACTGGGTAGCATGCAACAAAAGCTGTACCTTGGTACACGTGACAATAAACTGAACTAAACTTGCGTGTGAGCATTGAACTGGATCCAGCATTCTGTTCCTCTGCTCTGCATTCTAACCCACATGGGAAAGCCAAGTTTACAGGATTAGGAATTTCAGCAATCCAACATAGAGCGAACTTGCTACATTTCTGCAAACATCTAAAACCATGTCTGTGTAGTGTCACTGATCAAAACACTCCCAAAAATGGTCATGTGAATCTACTGGAGAGCTCTATGTCTGTTATCTCTTTCCATTAAGTAAACTTGGAACCGCCAGCCTTCATCAGAGTATGGAGTGTAGAAGTTGGGAGGTCAGGTTGCAGTTGTGTAAAGGGGCCTGCCCCACGTTGGGCGACCTAATCCGCGAGTTCTGGCGAGTTTGCCCTCGACTCATACTCGTAGCATGGTCGACACAAGGTCGTAGGAGGTCTTTGTCACTCTCCTTCATGCTTGAGAGTGGTGTCCGCGTACTCGAGGCCTCAGCCAGGTCGCGACGTTTGTTTCAACGTTGAAAAATGCCCGCGAGTAAAAAAAGGTCGCCATGGAAAAAATCGATACATTTTTTACTCGTAGGTTTAGTCGCAGTAGGTCGTAGTAGGACGGCATGTTAGTCGTAGGTAGTCGAGGGTAGTCGAAGATAGTCTTCATCATAGTCGAAGGGAGGTCGAAGGAGATCAAAGGACATCGTCTTCACTATTCACTATTCGGTGTCCAATTTTCCCGTAGCTAGTAGTAGCTAGTTGATGCTAATCTTCTACATAGTCGAAGGAGGTCTTCAACAGGAAAACTCTTCTAAGAGTTTTCAAACTCTTCTAAACTCTTCTAAACTCGCCAATTAGGTCGCCCAAGTGGGACAGCCCCTTTAGACGTTGGTGAGGCCACATATATCCGGTGCTATTTATCCGGGTAGAGCTGCTGCCTCACAGCACCAGAGACCCGGGTTCAATCCTGACTGCGGGTGCTGTCTGTACGGAGTTTGTACGTTCTCCCCGTGACCTGCGTGGGTTTTCTCCGAGATCTTCGGTTTCCTCCCACACTCCAAACGTGCCGGTTTGTAGGTTAATTGGCTTGGTAAATGTAAAATTGTCCCCAGAAGGATAGTGTTAATGTGCGGGAATCGCTGGTCGGTGCGGACTCGGTGGGCCGAAGGGCCTTTTTCCGCGCTGTATCTCTAAATCTCTAAACTGGAGTATTGTGTTCAGTTCTGGGCACCATTTTATAGGAAAGATGTTGTCAAGCTGGGAAGGGTGCAGAGGAAATGTACACTGATGTTGCCAGGACACGAGGGCCTGAGCTACAGGGAGAGGTTGGGCACAGGAGGATGAGGGGTGATCTTATAGAGGTCATGTGCAGTTATATAAGATACTGGCGAGGCCACCTTTAGTCAGAGGGTGGTGAATCTGTGGGATTCTCTGCCACAGATGGCTGTGGAGGCCAAGTCAATGGATATTTTCAAGGCAGAGATAGATAGATTCATGACTAGTGCGGGTATCAGGGGTTACGGGGAGAAGGCAGGAGATTGGGGTTAGGAGGGAAGAGAAAGATCAGCCATGATTGGATGGCGGAGTGGACTTGATGGGCCAAATGTCCTAATTCTTCTATCACTTATGAACATGACCTTATGACATTTGGAATATTGTGTTCGGTTTTGGTCACAAACAAATATCAAAATATTGGAGGCAGAGACAGTCAGAACTTAATCCATGGTGCAGCGACCAAGGACTAGAGGATATAATGACACAGCTTTAAGGTGAGAGGGGCAAAGTTTAAAGGAGATCTCTGGGGAATTTTTATTTTACACAGAGGGTGATGGGGGCCTGGAACGCGCTGCCAGGGGTGGTGGTGAAGGCAGATACGATAGTGGGGTTTAAGAGGCTTTTAGACGGACGCTTGGATACGCAGGGAATGGAGGGATACGGATCACGTGCAGGCAGAGGGGATTAGTTTAACTCGCCGCATCATGTTCAGCACGGACGTTGTGGGCCGAAGGGCCTGTTCCTGTGCTGTTCTGTTCTATAGACACAAGGAACTGCAGGTGCTGGTTTATACCAAAGATAGACACAACGTGCTGGAGCAACGTTAGTGGAACAGGCAGCATCTCTGGGGAAGAAAAAGGATGGGTGATGTTTTTCGGGTTGGACCCTTCTTCAGGCCGGAAACGTCACCCATCTCGCTCTCCAGAGATGCTGCCTGAACCGCTGAGTTACTTCATTGAGGATAAATGGGGATACTGTGGATAGGGTGAGCTGCTTTAAATACCTGCGAGTCCACATCTCAGAGGATCTGACATGGACATCACACGCTGCCGCACTGGTGAGTAAGGCAAGGCAGCATCTTTACCACCTCAGGCAATTGAGGAAATTCAGAATGTCTCTG